>VMRN01000032.1:4772450-4794456 GCA_010277015.1 Poeciliopsis turrubarensis
ATCCATCCATCCATCCATCCATCCATCCATCCATCCATCCATCCATCTTAAACTCACAGGTGGTTCAATGTCGATGATGCACATCCGTCCTCGTTTTATCACCTCATCAATAGCATCAATGCTGGTTCCATACAGGTGGCTCTTACTCTCCCCATATTCTACAAATCTGAACATGAAGCAAAGTTCAGTTCATCGCAACTAGTGTGCAAAGTCAGAGACGAATGATGTAATAAGCGAAATACCCCTACCTGTGGTTGCAGACCATGTACTCAAACAGCTCTTTGGTGACAAAGTGGTACTCTCTACCCGCCTGCTCCCCTTCTTTTATTGGACGGGTTGTGTCTGCGAGAATTATTTTTGCTGAATTAAATGTTGCAGTCAAATTCACTTCTATTTTTCTTTAGCACATCCTTTGTGGTCTCCAAATTGTGAGACTTGTAGACTTGCAGAATACTGCCAACAATTAAAAATAATTTTAATAAACGTTGTTTTGGTATCAACGTATGTATTTTTGTTCAAATTACATCATGAAGGCATTGCTTTGCATCATTTTTATATTCAAAAGTCAGTGATGAGAAATTGTTATTGTCTTATTTACATTGTTTGGGGATATATAAATTATTGTTCAGTTCAATTTAGGTTCAGCCTGATTAATTGAAGTGTCATAAACACAGAAACTGTACAGATATAAACATTATATTAAATCCCAGCATATTAAAATATAATTTTCTTGTTCTGTTTTTCATCCGTTTCTTTTAATACTATTTAAACAGAGGAAAGTTCAACTAAACTGCGATGAGCGAGTTGAGATCACATACGCGGTACGGGTCCCTGGAAGGTGGACGGGTTCAGTTTGATGAGTCTCTTCCTCAACTCATTGACTCCGACTCCTGAAGCTCCTGTTTTAGGACGACACACACAGACGCTTTTGCACATCTGACTAACGTTTTGTTTGTCGCACGGTCTAAAACGTCTGAGTGCAACGAAAAAGCAAACAGAAGAAATCAGTCGAGGGAGCAGTGATTATTTAACTATCAAGACAAATGAACTCATGTCCTGATTTGATATAGTTTCTGGATGAATTGGGCAAGGCCTTCTCTCACCTATGAGGATGATGAGGCGGTGGTTCTCCTGCGGGAGGCGCTGGAACAACGCCACCTCCTCATAGGGGGAGGACAGAGCGCTGCTGCTGGGCGAGCAGGAGGTGCAGGACTGCCGCCTCCTCTTGTAGGACGTCCTCCTCCAGAGGCGGAAACTCCGGCGGAAGCCAGCTGTAGTCCAGAAATATTGTTATGCTTTTGACTAAAACTAACAGCATTAAATATGATTTTTACGCTACTAATACAGCTTGATGACACGTTATCGAGATCATGAAAGTATGTCGTTTAGCTTTAATGATTGGTGATTTAGTATTATTATTGTTATTATTACTATTATTATTATTAGATGTTGCAGAATAAAATTCATAATAATAAGCAAAAGTTAATTCTGCTGTGGGTCCAGGAAGAAAGCGACTTACCCAGGTAAATTCCTTCAGTAACATCCGAGTCCTCCTCTTCTGAAGAAAAGAAACATTCTGTTTATTCTCTTGCCAGAAATGATTTATTGTTTACAATCACAAAAACTGACTTGTTGAGGTAAAAATTAAAATTTGTCTAGTCAAAGGGGCGCACTTAAAATTATAGCTAACCAAGAAAACCTTCACTTTCCTGGTTTCTTTTGTTGATTTAAATAAATAAAATCTCAAGCCTACTAGTTTAACTTTTGCTTCACAGCATATCGAACAACTTTTTATTTAGTTATTCATTCCAATATTTCTGACTTTGTCTGTTTGCATATAACAGATGTAAATCAACTCCACAGTCTCCATCTACAGGGTTAAAAATCTGAGTTACTAAGGAGTCTAAATCCTATTTGATTATCTTTATTAGACGAACTACGACTGCTCTGGACGAACTTACCCACCAAAGTTTATTTCTTTATTTCTTTCCATATCTGTGGAAAGGAGAAATACGTTTTCTTTAGCAGGAGTCAGTCCTCAGCGTATCAAACCGGGTCGGACCGGCGCCGTTACCTGTCAGGATCCTTTTGCCATCAGCGTGTGTCAGTTCCTCGTCTAAAACCCACAGAGAATAAAAGTCAAACTTTGTTTCCACACGGCAACGAGTCAACAAGGCAACACGACACGTCGGTCACTGAACGATGAAATCAAGAAGCGCTTTAAGAAAATTGAAAACCAGATATCAGAATGAGTTTTCCTTTTTAGGTCTTTTTCTGCCGAAGTTGGTGTTATTTTACTAAATGTTAGAATAGCAATAGACTTATTTTCACTTTATTTTTTAATTTTGAAGTTTACATACGCCAGGATTACTTTGCCTCTAATAATTTGGCGAAGCCCGTTTGTTCATGTTAAGGTTTTGCAGGATTCAGAGCGATTTAGCCGTAAGGTTCAAGCTAAACGGAGCCATTAAAAGATTTAGCCAGATCAATCACACCAGTTTTATCAGGAGAAATGAGACAGAATTAAAGCTATCTAAAGTCGTACAATTTAAAATGGAAATTCTACCAAAAAACAAGGAAACATTTGTAAATTTATGACTTTAAAGAAAGTTATAAGAAATCTGATTTAAAATTTAGTTTTTCTGTCTGACATTTAGCAAATATGCAACAAAAAAAAGTGTTAATTTTAACAGGTAAATTTGGACTGATTGTGTCTGTTTATGGAGTATATAAATATCTAGTTTCAACTTTAAGTGTGGGTGATAAATGCATCTTTCAATTAGAAAAAAAATACACCATGTTGTCTTGTTTTAAAAGATATTTAATGCCGAATAAACTGTGGGAAATCTAGAATTGTATGAGGATGAAATGTTCAACCTGATGTTTCAGCTAATGTCTCAAAATGAAACGCATTTATTCCTGAGGCGATCATAAAAATGCTTCTCCTTAAATCCAAATAATCTTTTAAAAAAATTTAATTTAGACACTGGGTAGATGGCAAACATTGTCGTAAGTTTATTGGGTGTGACACTCACCATTATCACCCAGGCTGTCTTCAGTGGGCAGTGAGGGAAACAAAGGCAATAACAACTTTGGTTTTACGCCCTTAAAAAAGACTGTTAGACTTGACAGAAAGACAATCATGGTAAATAAATTGGTTAAAAGGATATGACAAATTGTCAGTTTTATCACTTGCACCAGTTTGTGGGTGTGTTTATTGCATTTTTCCACTGTTGATGTCGTAACCATGCAAGAACTATGACTTTGCAATGGCATCAAAGAAGATCAAAACGACCGTCACAGGTGGAAGCCTTGTCGCTTTTTAGAGATGCAGAGAAAAGATATATCAGACAATAAACAGCTAGCTAACTAGATAGCTATATGTCAGACAAGCAGCTATCAGCCCGTCAGTGTGAAACTGTTAACTCATGAGTCCGACGCTTCAGATCAGCTGACTAAAAATGATGTAGAAACGTCAAACAGACATCTGTGATACCTGGATGTGTCACTAACTGCGTTTCCATTCTAGATGCTTGCAAGACTTTGTCGATATTCTGCTGATGTCGAAGAAAAGAAAATAGAATTTTCCAATTGCGTTGTTTCCACTAAGTAAGAACCGTAATTAAAATCGCGGGTGAATAAGTTTGTTCACGTGGTAAGTCATTAAAAATATGCTGCACCATCATCCTCTAACTACTTCCTGTTGCCGTCTTTTTCTACATGGTTTTCGCCAGTGGTAACATCTGGCTGCTGATCATGTGACTCATGATGCAAAAAAAAGTGTTTGTGTTGCAATTTTGTGAGATGAACCAATTCCGACGCTACCGATAAAACCACCTCATCCTGGCGCCAAAACTTTTTATCCGCAGAAATTAGTTTCTTTAAAATCGCTGTGTTTCCATAAAGCCGATTTACTTTCAAAATGTCAAAATACAACAAGAGGGAATACAGCTAGAGAAACCCACATGAATTCAGAGATAATGATAAATATTCTCACAAGGCCTGATGCATGTGTGAACCTGGGATGGATGGCACCACCACTGCTCCTTGTGTTTACTGTGAAGAAAAAATAAGAGAGACGAACAAGGAAATAACTACAGCTGCAAGTTATCTAGTGAAAATCCAGCACTCAACAAGTTCAAATCATCCATTTAAAGCCATGAAAAACAACCACCTAATTGAGATTAAAAATGAGTCAAAATCATAAGAATGACGAAAGAAAGATTAACTTTGTGTGGGGAGGTAGCTAGAAGCAGAAGTAAGCCATTAAAATAATTCTAATTCTATGCAGGTATGAATTAAAAGACAGTTTGTCTCTACTTTAGAGTCCAAAGAGCATTTATTTTTTATTATTTACCTGCACCAGTAACACTTCTATAGTCAAGCAACGACATTTTGTTGCAAAATACACGGTTGTGTCTTTGTGCAGTGACAAAAAAGTAAGCCTGTCTCTAACTCTGGCGGTGACAGAGTTATTAATCGATCAACCAATAATTTTATTTATTTTGCTAATTGCTGCAGTATCAATTAACAGATTTACTATCCGTGTCTCATATTCAAAATCAAAATGGAGTAGGGTGTAAAAATATAAAGAAAATGTGCTGAAAGTTTAAAAAGAGTAGTTGTGTATTTGAGGAGTTGATACTGAATTGTTTGATTCTTCTTGAATTATTTGGAACTATAATAACCGACTTTTCATTTTGGCAAACCTATTGCTCCCTCTGGTGGCAGTTTGAGCTGCTAGCAGGTATGCAGGATTCTGTGTGTGTGTGTATTTCACACACACTAACACACACATGTTAGGACTTTGTATTGACTTCCATTCAATCAAATATGCCTAACTCAAACACTTACCCCAATCCTAGTCAAAACTTATTTCACATCATACCTATAAATCCAACCACCAACCTTGACCGTCACATTCTTAACCCCGAACCCTAAAACAGCATTTCCAAGAAAATGTCCCCACAAGGAGAAATGGTCCCCACAGTCCCACTTTGTGGACAGAAATTAAGCCCCACCAGGACATAAAAACCAGGCTCACCTCCTCAGCATGTTAGCGGAGGGAATTAGCCCAGCAAAGGAAGCGCCGCAGGGCAGCTTTCTGGCCTGCCACCACAGAGCGTCCGATTGGTCGACCACCTCCAGCAGGTCACCTCTGCTGAAAGCCATTCCTGCATCCGGACACGGGATGGAGGAGTCCTGTAGGGGGCAGTAGTCCACCATCGCCCTCATATACACCTTAAAGACAGACACCAAGGATCAATAGAGAGATACTGTAGGAGCTATTTTTCTATTCTCAGTTAAAGCTTAGAATTTAGATTATTTATTTTTGCTTACTATCTGATTAAATTACAATTAGAATTTTTATTTGTTATTTAAAATTAGTTCTTTGGTTAGTAATTCTCTTAATTAGTTAATTAATTTCAGTTTGGGTTGTAAGTGGTTCATGGTATAAACATGGTGTAAGGTAGCTCATTATGCACGTGGTGGTCATGAGGTTTTTTTTTTAACCAGTCATCAGTCATCAGTTGCCAGTCAACTGATGACTGGTCAGATGTTTTGGTTTGTTTGTCCAAAGGTTGCAACGCTGCATTTTGTTTTCCACGTGTCAATGTGCTTTTAAATGATTATATATTAAGAAAAATTGGTGAAAAAGTAATTTAAAAAATTTACTTGACAGCATTTAGAGTACTGGTTTTGAGGAAAGAAATTAGCTCTGAAAAATTTATTTTCTTTCCTCATTTGTTTAATTATAGCAGACGGAACATGAAAGAACATACTATAAAATTACAAACTAACCTTTTGAACCAGCATATGATGGGTGTAGACTGTTTGTTCCCCCCAAAGTGACCGTTTGATCAATATACAGCTTTAACATAACATTGACAACCACTTGAAGCTTAAAATGAGTAATTATTCCACAGAATCATCTGGAATCAGAATAAAAGTACCCCTGAGAGTAAATGAAGCATAAATAAAGACACCTGAACCAGAGTTCAGCTTCTGCTCTACTCCACATTTCTTGCCCTTCAATTTCCTGTCTGATGGCAGCACTGTTTCCTGATTGGCTTAAAGCTTTACCAACACGCATGACGTTTTTAACTTTAAATCCTTTATCTCCGAGGGTTGCACATCCCAAAGTGGATGCACTTTATTGGATCTCCACTTCCTTAAATCTCACTTTGGAAAATATTTTGCACGCACCTTTCCAAGGGATTTGATATATAATTGAACTTATTATATTAAATTCAATTGGATGAGTCAATATTTTTTGTTCTTATTTTAGACTCAGTTTAAACCTTTGTCTTACCGGCTTCTGGCTGCTGGTGACCTGCGTTGACCTCGGGATAACTTTGAACAGAATAGTTCCAATTGAACTGTTCTGACGGGGAGAAACACAGACAGAACAATAAATATGACTGAAAAATGACTACATATGCTACAGATAAACCATTACCTGACTTTTCTGGAATGATTCTGAAATTTGGTGTCTAAAAATTAAACCCAAAATGACTTACAAGAAAGGAGATGGTGGATAAAAACTATCCAGAACAGTTGAAATACATAATTATTTCTTTACCTTTACAAGAATTTAGTGAGATTTGTTTCCCTCAAAAGAATTAATCCACACATTTAGATTATCCCAAACGATTTAAAAAAAAAAAACATATAAAGTTTTCTTCAGCTTTTGCTGTGTGATTTCTGGGATTATGTGGTAACTGATGTTATGCTGCCAAATAACATAATATTCAGATTTCTTTTGGCAAGTTTAAATGAAGGTTACATAGAATCGTTGTTTTTGTTTAGTTTTTTTCTTTTAAATACAGTGACTAATAGAGTGGCACAAAGATGAAACCATGAAAGGGCAGTATTATTTATTTTCCAGGTGCATTATGGCATATAACACAATCAAGTAACTATGTTTCCTTCAGTTGTTATAAAACTGCTGTATATAGCAAATATGACAGAGAAAATTTGACTTTGTAATTTAACGCATTGAAATTGAGCATCCAATGCATCAACATCTTTCCTCCATTAACTCTTTGTATAAGCATTGTTCTGAGCAGTAGCTCCTATAATGAGCTCAGAAGATGTGCAGCTGCCCTAGGTGTTTGCTAATTGCTGCTGGCTAGTCTGAAGGAGCTTAGTGGAGGAGTCGCAAAGGAGGGCTGGTCTGTAAGACAGAAGCTCAGAAGCTTTTAAACTGCAGCTCAGAGAAGGAGCCGTGTATCTGAAGGCGGAGCGAGATTCACCCAGGTGTTTTACGCAGCAGAATGGTTGCCATGGAGATTAAAGGATTCCTCAAACATTCATGAAAGAATCAAGGCAACAATCCACGTGTGTTTCTGATGTGGGAATAAAATTATAACATGATGCAAAGTTCTAAAAATTTAATGTCATTCAAGCAAAGTTGCCATTTTCTGTAAGAGGAAAAAAAAATCACTCTTCTTAACTTCAAGCTCAGTTTTAACTGGCTATAATTATAAACAGGGCTATTTTTTCCACATTCAGATAAGCCTACCAGTATCTGGATGACCTTTTCTGGTTCCAGTCCCACCACTGAGTTTCCATTCACCTCCACTATAAGATCACCAGGATGAAGGAGTCCTGAAACAGAAATCAGTGATAACTCCTGAAAATATTTGTTTTGTCCTTTTTTAATCAAACACACTATCCAGCACTCTCACAGACAGCTGTGAAGAGTTTTATCTCACCACTGCGGTCTGCCAGTCCTCCATGAATCACTCGGGCAATGTAGATGTCTCCCGTCACCTCCTCCCTCCTTATTGTCGCCCCCTGATAGACAGAAATGACTCACCTGTAACGCCTTCTGAAACTACCGTAGTACTGACTGACGGACAGGAATGTAGAAAAGAGTGGAGACCCAGTAGCGTAGAAAAAAAGATTTAAAAAAGATACATTTTCCAGGAAGGAATGTGGAAAAAAAATTATTTCCAACCAAACATTTGGATGGCATGTAAAGACACAACCACCCAACCAACCTCATCCTTAGCAGGTTTTCGGGAGAAAACCCCGGATCGTAATAATATCTTGCACTTCGGACGATTGTACAAATAATTCCAAGTTTTTTGAAAGCTAGCTTTGAAATTGAGAGCATCACGTTTGCACATTTACTAGAAGAACTAGGGCTGGACGATACATTGATTTTAATGATTTATCAAATTTTCTGTTTACCAAGATTTAATTTTTGTAAAAGGTGGATTTTTTTTCTCTCCTTGGGTTTTCATTGTTCAGAGTGATGTTTGCCCATCCAGGGTTGCCAAATTGTTTCACAAGCATGTTTTTATTTGGACTTTGAATTCAGGTCAACTGCAAGAAGGGATGACTGAAATAAAAGCACATTTTTGGAAATATTTATTGATATAGGATTTGTTATTTTTGTGCAAAAGAAAATAACGGGATATGAGAAAAAAAAATCGCCTAAATCGGATTTGGTATGAAGATTTTATATTTAAGCCCCAAACAGAACAGCAGCATAAAATTATGGTTTTGATGAGAAAACAGGAACAATTGACACAAACAAACTTAATGGAAATTCAAATTAAGCATATAAAAGTTCTTTGTATCGTTCATTTAATTTCTTTTTACATTCTTCAGTTGATCCAGTAAAATTTGAGAAAAAGTTCACATGAATTTGTAAGAAAAAACCTCACAAATCAATTTCGTCTATTTCTAATGATGATGCAGACGTTATTTCTGAAAGAGCTGCTTATCTTTCTTCTTCTTCTTGCTTGTTGTCAAGCAGCCTGTGATACTGCAGTCCTGCTTGTCTTCTTGTTGATCTCTTGCAACCGCTCCATTGTGGAATCGAATGTGTCGGTCATGGTCTGCAGCTTCTGAGTTCTTGCTGGGTTTGTTTCCTCTGTTCCGTCCCTTTGGGCTGCGGTATCCTGCAAAACTGTCTGCACAGGAACCGGCAGATGAAGAAGAGGAGGAGGAGGAGAAAGAGCTGGAGGAAGGAGAGGAGTGCGAGAGTGGCCCTGGATAAGGCGTGGGTGGTTTGCGGATCATCACCGGAGACGACGAGGAGATTCTTGGTGGCGGCGTTGGCCGACGCTTCGGATTTGGCCTGCATGGAGGAGACGTGTCTGGGTGCTCTCTGGCCACGATGATCCCCTGGAGTTTATCGACCACCTCGGCAAGAAGGTTGAGGGCCTGGACGTTTTCTTCAACGCGGTCCGTGATCATTTCTGTCGCTGCCACCATTTTCTGCTCCAGGTGGCGTACGTCCTGGCTACTGTGCTCGAGACTGCTGGCCACGGTCTGAACCGTGGTCCTGAGCTCCTCCATGCTGCAGGTTTTGTCGAACTCAGGAGGTATATGATGTTTCTGCGGTTGCTGTTGTGGTTTGTTGTGATGCGGAGCCGAGTTGACCGCACATGAAGCCCCTAAAGACTCTTTCTGACATTGCCTCACAGGACTTGGGAGAGTGCTGACTCCTTGTTGTCTAGTACAGGATTGAGTTGCAGGAATGACTGGTGATGTGTGGACCCTACCAGGAGTAAGAATGCTCCTTGATTCCCCTCCTGGAGCAGCCCTTTTGTACATGAGGGGAGAGTTGGGAAGACTGACAGTGTAGGCCGGGATTGGCGGGGGAGGGTAAGAATAGTCATCACTGCTCCCTCCACTAGAAGCATCGTCTTCTTTGTTGGGCACAAGTCTCTCTGAAACGTACCAGTAGGTGAGAGCAAAAGAAGAAAAGCACAGACGTTTATAAGGTGCATGAAAGCACGGCAATGGAGTCAAGTGATGTTTCTTTTCCAAGGTTTCATGTAGGCATGAAGGAAATGATGAGAAGAATGAATGTGCATTTGATGTGAAAGATGCATGGATGTTGTTTCTATGAAATGTTTAAAGGATGAAGATGGATCCACTTCATGAAAGGTAAATGCCAAGAACACTGGATGGCTGTGATGATGACTGGTGATGGGTTGAGTCATCATAATTTTTCACCCTTGTGACTTTGGTGACAATGGAGACAAAACACCGCTTGGTTCTTTTCTTACCGGAACATGTTTCTGGGTTCAAGACAGCCGGAGCCGAGTGGTTGAGCCCTTGCTTCCAAAGTTCTGTGTTTTGTGGACATAAACGACAACTTCCCGTCGACTCGTAACGGGGAAGAAAGTGGCAGGGCAGATTTCCGTGGAGAGGCAGAGGCCTGGCCTCGCTCTCGGCCATTCTAAGCTCCTCCCCAGACCACGCCCTCCTTGCGGGGGTCAGGCGCTCCAACGTGAGTCGACGAAGACTGCTCCAACGACTACGGACCACTCTGACCTGGTCTTCTGAACTTCTGCAACCCTTTTCACTCTTGGAGCATGAACAAGAAGAAACTCAGGTTTTTCTTTGGGTTTTAAGAGGGTTTTTGGTCAGTTGTCATTTTCTGTTTGGGCTTCAAGTTCTTTGAATAAACAACCTTTTCAACGAAGAAATATTACGTCTTTGAACATTTTCAGGAAATCAATTAACCAATGGTTAAGAGATAATAAAAATAACACTATATTCACTAACGTCTTTATTTTTTTTCTTACAGAAACTATATTTATATCTCACCAGAGGCTGGTTGTTCTTTACAAGACAAACGATCCTCATGGCCTCCTCGTCCTCTGGTAATTCATCGGGAAGCGGAGAAAGGACGGGTAAATAGTCAGACTGAGCCACGCTGTCGTGAGATGAAAGGAGGGCCTAGTGGACACATTCATGCATGTTCAGACAATATTAACAATGATTTAGATAGGAAGGTCCTGCTGGAATCCAAAATCAAACCTGGACATGTGGTGAGCTGAGGAGTTTGTAGAGCTCTCTGGCTTCAGCCGAAGGACGGTGCGCTCTTTGTATGATGGCCATGATCTGACGAAACAGGCAAGGAAAAGGATGAATAGTGAATCATACAAACATATGATTCACTATTCATACATTTGTATGAATAGTGAATTCATTCATACAAACGTATGAAACATGTTTGATACGATGTTTGATACGTATCAAACATTGACGTATCGATGTTTGATACGTCGATGTATCAAACATCGACGTTCTGACGATGTTTGATACCTGAATTAATATGACAGGGAACAGAGTGACATGAACATATTTCCTCCCAATTAATGTTTTTGCAGTTTGCTTTATTACACCTACAAAGTTTAGCATATTTATTAGTTTGACACAAATAAATTGAGATTCTCTAGAATACAAAACATACTATTAAATCAGGTTGGGTGACTGCAATAGCACTTCAAGACAACTGTCAGGCCTACAAGAATTGGAAAGTTTGATATTCATGGTCCTGATATGAAATTGTAAGAATAAGTGGTTAATAAGCTGATAAAACATGACAATATAAACAACACCGCTAGAAAGCCTATGTAGGCGGTGTTAGAAGAAACACAGATCATCCTGTAGACTCGGTTCAATTGGGGACTAAAATGGCAACATTTGTTACATTTTCAGCACTGTAGTTTGCATTCAAAATGCACTGTGTCAAACGACTAAAACTACCTGAAAAACCTGTTCCCCCTGTCGCCTGTGGTGGCGCTGCACCAAGAACTACTGAAGGAATCGACACAAAACCTCTGAAGAAGACTAGCGCAACTTCCAAATTGGACTAAACAGAGCTGGTGTGAATCCTCCCTGTCTCACCTCAAATAAGAGTCCGGAGGCACAAGGTAGAAGGGGGCTTGGTGACAATCTCTGGAACTGCATCAGGCACTCGTAAATCTGAAGAGGTAAAACATGCAGTTGAACAGGAATTACCCAGCTGGATAGCAGGTTGCATGCTTTGCTGAACCATAGAAAGACCTTTAGTAAGGCGCGGAGCCATGGAGCGCTCAGTAGTTCATGCAGAAGCTGAGAGCCACTAATGTTTCTATTGACGGCTTCACCAACATCCTCCACAACGCTGGATAACACTTCGCTGATCCCTGCAAGCATAACATAATAGAAACCTTAGAAACATCATTATGCTACTGGTTATTGTAATGCCAAATACAAGGTAAAATTTCGAAACAGCTGTGATTTTGTGATGTCAGAAAATTATGTCGAAAATCTCCTCCATAAGAGAGAAGGCTTTTTCCCCCCTCAGATCTCCTTAAAAAAATTGTGTGCATCAGCGAACCAATGTTCCAGATGACTAACTTGGACGGACTCGACGCAGTGCATGGTATTATTAACTCTTTTGGCTTTTTCAATTAAAACCCAGTGGCCAAAACCCATAAGTCAGTGGGTCTTTCACCTTGATTGAAAACATATGGCCAAAAGAACAAAGAAATTGATATTTGAACAACAAAAACAACTTTTTATTGCCATATCACTCCCCAGACCTACGTGCAACATGCCTGTTGGCTGAGCAGCAGAAAATTTAGAGTATCTAGGACCCTAACCAATCTAGAGAGAATTGTACTGCCCTGTCTGCAACAGGGTGTTGTGCAAAGTAGTAACAATAGGGATACGAACTATCAGTCATATTATTTAAATAACCAATATTAATTGAGTTATCTCAAGCTCATTGAGATACTCCACTTTTGTCTTAATTGACAAAAGGTGTCAGATATGTCGGACTTTATCGAAGGTGTCATACAGGTGTGTGTCTCGGAACATGTTTGTTTTCTCACCATCCTCCATAGTTTCTCTCATGGTGATCATCCAGAACCACCATAGAAGAAAAAAACGCTATTTCTCCTGTAAAGAAATCACACAAAACACATTACGATGTTATCACAGAGAAGTATTGCCCTGTGTGGTCAGGATATTTGTTTATAACGCAAACTTAGAACAATGCATTTAGAAATCACATGTTTTATAGGTATGCATGTTTTCTCAAACAGGTCAACTGGTGCCAAAGAGAACCATGACATCGCTTCAATCAAAGAGTGAACGTAAGCAACAAATGGAAATCCAAGAACAAGACGAAACCCCAATGTTCTCAAGCAAAAGATGAGCTTAGTAGTTTTTATTTAGTAGTCAATATTTTCTTGTCAACACTCTATCGATATCACTCTGGTGGTCCCTGGTTTTGATTTCAGTTTGTGGCTGGAGCGGGAGATTGATAGGCAGGTCGGCGCAGCGTCTGTACCAGTCCGTTGTGGTGAAGAGAAAGCCGAGTCAAAAGGCAAAGGTCTCGATTTACCAGTCGATCTACATTCATATCCTCATCTGTAGTCACAAACATTGGATGGTCACTGACAGAACGGGTGAGAGGCTCAGTCATCTGGTTGGGACTCAGGGTAAAGCTGCTGCTCTTCCAGGTCGAGAGGAGTCAACTGAGCTGGCTCGGGCATCTGGTTGGGAGGACTCCAAGGTCAGGTGTTCCTGGCACGTTTAACCGAGAGGAGACCCAGAAGAAAACCCGGAACACACTGGAGGAACTGTGCTTCCTAGTTGACCTGGGACGGTCTTAGGGTCCCCCTTGAAGAGCTGGCCCAAACGGCTGGGGAGAGGGAAGTCTGAGCCTTCTTACTGAGGTTGCTATCCCCGCGGCCCAAAGACGAAGATAGTGGTTGGATGGATAATAAAATAAAAACAAGCAGTGATTTGAAATTTGATTGATGGTGTTTAAGGAAAAAAGTAGTGGTATTTTTGAAAGGCCTGGAAATAGGGTGAGGAAATCACTGCTTTATACCAATTTACCAGGTTATTCTGTATTTTCTATGAACCTCCTTCCTAATGTTCATTGTGACCATATGCTTGTTTAGAAGAAAGGGTTACTCCTAAGCCAACGACCCCACGCAATCAGAAAGATTGCGTGGGGTGGATTGGATTGGCTTGTATATCTGTTTATATATTCTGGCCATCAGTCGGATCCATTTTCCTTGTTAAGTACCTTGTGATCACATTTGTGTAAAATAAACAGAATAAACTTGAATAAAACAATTCGTTGGCATTTTGCCTGGTGAGAAAGACAATAAATGCTTCATTTTATTTTATTTTTTAAAAACAATTACATTTGTATACACCATACAGCATCATTACAGCTGCAGTAGACATCTGGTTTAATGTTAGTCAGTTTAATCTGTATTTTTCTCATCTGTACATTTAAATGCATAAGAAAAAAAAAAAAACTTACTTACATCCGGTCAGCTCAGAGACAACAGCATCCAATGTACCTTTCTCCGTTAGGTTTGGGTTTCCTGAGCTTGTCGATTTGAGACGGAGGGAATCAGCAGTGTGAGCATGTCAGCCGCAGCCAAAAGTGACTGACATGGAGGTTAGTTTACAACCAAACCCAACCTGACACTAATCCTCTCTAACCCGGCTTAATCTACCAGCCTCTCCCTCTCCGCCGCCACTTCATCCCTCTTTCTCGCTGAAATTCTCAAATCTTTTTCTTGTTTTTTTTTGTTTTGGACTCAGTCCATTGTACTAGTTATTTTTTTATGTTTTTGTGTTGTGAGGGAATTTCTTTTTTTTTTTTTTTTTTCAAATTTTGCCCTTCCTGTTTTACTCGTTCTATGTAGCTCAGCAGATCACAAAGCTTCTTAGTCGGTCGCCGCTTTTAGCCACAGACACACAAACCCACACACTGTTCTTTGTGAGGACCTTTGTTTACATAATCTATTAACCTAACCTGATACCAGATTAGGTCTTGACCCGATCATCCAAGTGTTAAACTGTATGCAAATACTCCTTGAACTTTCTCAAAGGGAGAACTAAAAAGCACTTTCTTACTTTTTTGAAGAACCCCAGGTGGGGATGTTAAAGGCAACTTGGTGGCAAGTGGTCCTCACGTTGCTCTGACAACAAGTAGACAAAAATGGAATAAATGCGTAGCTACGTTACATTAAATCCCACCGGAACATCTGGGCGCTGAAGACGCCAGCTGCTTGCAGCTGGGTGCGTGCGTGTGCGTGTGTTTGGAGTTATTCTGGTGCAGATGTCAGTGGGTCGCCTCTTCGGAGATTACCACTGATCCCACAATCACAAAAACAGAAACGGAGAGGCCACGCACAGGCAGAGACTCAAGAAAACATGGCTCCAACACACTGCGTTGTCAACCATGCGATATGTGTGTCAATGCACCAATGTGACGTATGTATCCAGATAGTCTCCATAAAATAGATTTTTGATTACTTTTTTTTAGTGACATCAGCATCATTTTCCTCACACAGGTTTACAAGATAATGCCAGAAGGTAAAACTGGCCAAAAATCAACCACCAGTTCTAAAAAGATTGACAGAGACTGATAACATTTTCCCTGTTTTCAGTCTTTTATTTTGAAAAATTTGATCATTGTACATTAAAAACACTCAGCTCTCACACATAAATAATTTTGCATTTTAATGGTTCTATCACTCACTCGCATCAAGTACATCTGTCATTTTGTGCCGTCTTTAAAATCTACAACACACAACAAGTATGTTGCAGTTCAAAGACTAAAAACAGATTTTTAGTCTGGATTTAAAAGACCTCAGTGTTTCAGCTGTTTTGCAGTTTGCATTGAAAATTGTTTTGATTATGTCTTAAACATTTAAGTGTTACAAAAAGAAATCTAGACAGGGCAAAACACATGTTCACAGTTTTCCCTTTCTACACTACTGCAAAAATATGAAGACATAAATTACAAAATTGTACAAACAAGCAGCACATAGTTCACTCATAACTGGAGATTTCAAACGCAGCGAGAAACATCTTAAATTTTAAACACATCATTCACAAATGCCTGAAACAATTCACCATATTATGTTAAACAAATGAGGCAATACAATTTTTATTAATGTTTCCTTGTATTTGGATGATAAATTTGATTTATTGTAGCAATTTAGTACAAAACAGAACTATACACTACACTTTAAATGTCTACATTTGTTTCAAAAGAAGACATTATTACTAATTTATTCATATACAACTATTCCGAGGTTGTTTTGACATATTTAAAAAACATGTGTTTTTATGTGATTATTTCTATATAAAAAATTGTGGTAAATGACAACAAACAACTAAACAATTTCAGTTCATGCTAAATGCCGTTACGTATTTTCACATCATTTGGGAAGACCTAATGCGACACAGGCAATTTTTTTCTCCAGAACAGCAAAACAAAAATCCTCTTCCGAATCCTTGTGAGTTTAAATCCGTAGAGCAGAGGATTCATGAGTGGAGGAATAAGGACAACAGCGAGGGAGGAAAAGTTCTGGAAGCTCAGGGGAAGATCGTATGATGTAAATCGCATGTGCATCAAGTCAGACACCACAATGACGAATAACGTGACGAGAGAGATAAGATGCGGGACGCACGTCTGGACAAACTTTGCCCTGTCCTCTTTGGACTGCGTGCACGTTTTAACTATGTATATGTAAGTCCAGACCACAAAGAGCCAATGCACTACATAGACTGACAAAGTGGCTAATGCGTAAACATTATTTATGACGGTGTTTGAGCCAGGGCAAGCAAGTTTGACAATCACCCAGTTTAGACAGTAGAGCCTCTGTATGTTTGTTCCACAGAACCTCAATCTGGCTGTCAGGACAATGTTGACGGAAAAAATGCAGAAAGGGGTTAACCACGACAAGCACGCCAATGAGTAAACCCTTCTGTTTGTCATGATGGAGTGGTACTGCAGAGGCAGGCAGATTGCCAGGTATCTGTCATAAGCCAAGGCAGTAAGAATGGACGTATCACTGCAGACAAATGAGTACAAGACAAAAGCCTGAACCAGACATCCGTGATAAGAGATGACCTGAGAGGACGACAGAAGGTCAGTCAGGAATTTTGGGTAAAACCCAGCCGTGCCGTAAAGTCCATTAATGCAGTGAACGCATAACAGGATGTACATGGGCTCATGGAAGCATTCATCTGAGACAATCACAATGATAATAGCAACATTAAAGAAGAGGATAGCAAAGTAGCACAGCGAAGCAAGAGAAAAGACAACAGCTCTGTACCCAAGTGTGTCATTAAACCCTGACAGGGTAAAAACCTCCTCCATGATGGAGAGGGATAACCTTCCTCCTCTGCTGCAGCTACCCGGCCCTTTTCCTCCATACCTGGTCTTAATATTCTGTTTGACAGCAAAGCAAACTCTGGGGATTCTCTGTGTGATCTCAGCAAGGCCAAAAGTTTCCTACTTTCAGCCATGAATGGTTTTATTGAAAATAAATCTTATTCCCAACCTGGCTAATTACTGCACAGCGTAACAGAAAGCAGTGAATGTGTATTACTATCATCTTTGTGACAATTAATTACAATTCAAGCAGTGAAAATATGGACAACACGGATCTGCTTTTTATTATATTTGCAGAAGTTTAATTACATCATTCATCCCAAAGTCATGTCTGCATTTTTAAAGGGGGGCAAAAATAAATCAGTGGGTCAATAAAGGAGACCAAGCACATCATTAAAGAAACCATTTGACTTGGTGACAAGTAGAGACAAACAAACTGTTTTTCCCATCAGCCTGGATCTCCGTCGTCCAATGCTAACGTGTTTGAAGCTACTGAATAAAAAGAGGAAAAAGCATTTCGGAAACCACTTCAGTATTTCCAGTGCTTCTGTACGACATCATATTGGGGCCATTATATAACAAAAAGGTGGAAAATTTCCGCCAGAAAACTTGGGAAAAGCAAGGCCATGTCGGCCATGTTTGATCTCAAGCGGTTTTGCGAGATTTCTCATCTGACATCTGAATGTTTGCGAGAGAAATCTGTCCGTGTGTGGGCAGTTGTACAAGTAGACGCACAAACTTAGTGAGCTAAGCTCACTGATATGTTAACAGTTACCACATTAACCTTGAGTGTGGCAGCAGGTTCAGGGCCGGAGAAGGAAGAAGAATTAGCTGTTTGAAGACCCGGATGCAAGCGACTGATAAGACCTCCTTCCTTAAAGTGGCTGATGCCCTTCAGGAAAACCTTGAAGAAGAATCGTTGCTTTTCATAAACTAAAACATAAGAAAACACCACAAAAAGAGAACTCTATGAATTTTTTAAAAATGTATTTATGTTTAAGCTTGCTGTCATAGTCCACTACTTTTGAAATATAACATAAACAATTTGGCTTTCAGGTTGTCATCCATGGGAAACAAACCACCCCATTCATGTGACATGTAAATTAATTTAGTTAGTTTTAGAAAAATAAAACCAACTTTTATTGTAGTAAAAGTTTAGTGGCTTGGCTCCAGTTTTGCAAGAGTTATTGACTCTGTTCGAATCTCAAGAGATATTGACCTGTTGACCAACTCTACAATTACTTTTGTTTGTGATTAGAGATGTAATTAAGGGAAAACATTTGGGTGCTATCCAGGGAATCTGTAATGACTTGTATGACCCATCATATTAGGTCAGATCAAAGCATCTTTCTGATCACGTAGATGTATGCAACAACATCCCAAGAGTCCTTCTCACTGTGACCAACTGGGTCCTCATTAGTGGTTACAGATTGGCTGTAGACATCCAGTTCCTGGGGGAAGCTCTGCTGTTTACCAAAGAGTCCACGGAGGACATTAATGACAGTGACGATTCAAAGTATCCAGGATGCCAAGATGTAACAATTAGTGTCAAAACTTGCTTCAAGGGCTGTTGGTTCTTTGGAAACAAACTGCCTAAGTTGAGTTTGAACGTGGAACGTGAAGGATTTCACCTTTCCAGAATCTGATATTACCGCCATTATCAGTCAAAATAACCCGACAGTTTGAAAGTACAGAGCTTTTTGATGCCAATGGGTTGAAAATATCAAAACTGATCAGTAGTTTAAGTGTCCTGTAGGAAACAGCCAATTCTCCTAACTCAAAGACAGTGTAAACCTCATCTACTCATTGTTTTCTATCTCAAACTATAACATCGTGCCATGTTTTGTCTTCAACCTACCATGTCTTAAATTGGTAATTGCATAGCTCACACTGTGGGCATGCAGAGCACATGGTCGCTTTAAAGAGCACTTTGAAAGGAATCAATGTTAAAGGGTGTATCATGTCATAATATCATTGTCTCGTCAATCACATCCCGGTAATGTTGCTTTCACTTAGTCCAAACCAACATCGCCATTCCCATGGCAATGATCTCCCACGCCATCAACGGAGCCCTACTCACGCAATGCACTGCCTATGAACTATTGCATTCTGGGGACTACAAGAGTCAGAAAACTAGTTAGTGAAAGTCACCACGAACAAATTGATCATTTGTACGTGTATCAGCCAACATTACCGCCGTTTGACTGAGCTCAAGGCTTGTATCATGACCACACAGTACTGGATTCTCCACATTATCAGGGGTCGAACCTGAAATAGAATCAACTATTAATATCCCATGTACAGAGTGTCATTAACCCCACAGTAGAAATACCAGTGGTTTGACTGGTGGCTTAATCTGGAGGCGAAGCCAAGGCTGCACTATCGACCCACTGTTGATTTGCCAGAAATCATAAGTACCATTTGCAACAGATATAGGCTAGTTTTCTTCAGAAAAAAATCCTACATATTTTCTCTACATTGAGGCGGTAACTGGATGTGTCTTCTCCAAATTAATTGCTGTTTGCCTCTAGGAGTGGCAGAAGAGTTATGCTGCCCTCTAGTAATGGTTGCAGTCAATGCAGTGTCCGACAAAGCTGTGTCGACCTTGAGGACCGAAATAGAGTCTGAGTTACAAAAATATTTAAAATATTACAATTAGTGCAGCAATATACATTAATTGAATATAACATTACATCTTTCAAGAATTCAGACGCCTCAACAAAGTATGTTAAGCATTTAAACAGTTTGAATTATAAACAGTTACAGGTAAATGAAACCTTATCTATCTATCTATCTATCTATCTATCTATCTATCTATCTATCTATCTATCTATCTATCTATCTATCTATCTATCTATCTATCTATCTATCTATCTATCTATCTTTGTATGTATCTTGTTTTGTATTGTGTTTTTGCTATGTCTATTCACCTTGTAATAGCTTTTGATTGTCACACCTGCTTTGCATCTATTTATACCTGTCAATAAAAATAATCACTGTTTTCCAAAATGATTCCAAAGTCTTTGTCTTTGACTAAGTTTGTTTTCTTTGATTGTCCAGGTAAGGCCTTCTTCTATTTTGTATTTCCTGTTTTTTGAACATCCAGATCAGAAGCGTCTTTGATTTTGTTGTAAGAAAAAATCAATAAAAAAAATCTTTTTGACCTTAAGATTTTCTCTAGATTTGCTTTTTTTTTTTTATTTTTTAAATCTATTACTATATATGTGGTTTAGTTTTTCCCTAAGACAAGGTCTTTAGTCGGTGAAAGTTGCAGAATGGACAATTTTGCATACTGATAGCTTCCAAGTGTCAAAGTTTGTTCACATTTCACGTCATAGGCTGTTCACTGCTCTTTGTAAAGCAAATGTTAGTTTTTCAAATCCTCAATCAGCAATAATACAGCAACATTAGGCTTTAAAAGCAATATCTATACCATATCAATGATATGTTTTTATGTATTCATTTATTTTAACATTACGCAAAGCTACATTAACATGTGAGTGAAAGAAAGTTTTCGGTAACCGGACTAGTTTAACAACACTTTGTGACTTCAGAGGACAGAATCATAAATCCCAGTGGTCCAGCTCACTGTAGCCACTGGGTGATAATTAACTGTTCTGGCTTGGTTCTAGTCAGGCCAGTCCTCTGAGGCCGGTCCTGTTTACCTCAGTGCAGTTAAAACACCTGGGAGGCCAAACAAAAGACACCAATCACAGCCCTTAATGAACTCTGACAGGTCAAGAGAGACCGCTTAGCTCAATCACGGGTCTTCAGGGCCATGCCGAAGTTCTCTAAACATATTGCATCACGCTAAGAGAACCTGGCTCTTTCAACTTTGATACACACTCGCAATGCAACGCAACAACTTTCGCCACTTTCCGAACAACTTTCTGGTAACTTTCTAACTCTGAGGCACACCTGGTTTCAGGCTTTCATAAATGAAGTAATTAACAGTGTTAAATAAAGTACTGAAATCTCAGAGTCAAGTAAAAGTATAGGTACCGCTCCAAAATATGACTTTGGTAAAAGTCCAAGTCACTGACTGAAATGTTACCAGAGTTAAAGTCTTAAAGTATCTGAAACGTCTTGTACTTAAGTATGGAAATTACTGTAAAAATGGATGAACTCAAGTAATGTAATGAAAAGTAAAACAAGGCAAATGCAGTTTGGATGACATTTTTTATATTTTGGTAAACTTGTCAAATACACTTAAAATAATGTACACAACCAAGTGCAGGCAAAATTAAACCTGCTAATAGATATACCTGCAGGCATCAGTTAAGAAAATTAGGTACTTTACCTATACCACAAGGTTAATTTAACGTGCTTTACAACTGACCAGCTTCTTAGTATACCCTCCAGGACAGAAAACTTGTGAAACTTATCTTAGACGTGATTCGTATCTTGTTAAAACGTGATAATTTTATGTCCAGGAAGTGGCGCTATTATGGTAGGCTAGTGCAGAGGCTAACAGAAAGTGGTCGAGTTCTGCATGTTGGTGTTCCTGCTGAAGCTTTTTTTTTTGCCCCGATTTTCCCTTTACAACAATCTTACAACGTCCTGCAGTGAGTGCTGTGTTACCTGGTGGTGTGTTGAATATGCCAGATCTAAAATCGGACATATTCAACATTGTCTTGGCCCTTTCATCGCAGCCTGTGGGGTTTTCCCTGACTGGGAGCAGAACGCTGCCTGTTGAATGTGACAGGGAGCCAATCAGAAATATATGTCTAACGTAGCTGACGGACAATCTCAGAAAGATGTTAGTTCAAAGTTGAACCCCTTGGGTCGCAGTCCTTGGCCAGCTGAGAAACATCATTCAGTCGATTCTGGTAATAGATGGGAATTTTACACTCTTACTACTCTGTGGGGAATCGTCACGGAAGCGCACAGACTTGGGTTTCAGTGGGGGAAGTCTGACAGGCTCGGTACTGCTAACTTTCTCATGACTGAGTAAAGGACTGCTGGTTTTTATGTCGTCTTGTTTGTCAGCAGAATGCCCATGATGTCTGTGAGTAGAATGCCCGTCATGTCTGTGAGTAGAATGCCCGT
>VMRN01000032.1:4799766-4815253 GCA_010277015.1 Poeciliopsis turrubarensis
AGACAGACTAACAGTTTCAAAGCAGTGCGTCTTCGTTTGTAAACTGTTTGAGGCACGGCGAGCGTTAAAGGAGACTTCTTTATCCACCATGGATTTCAGAGACTAGTCCTTGAAGACATGTTGGCATGGTAACAACTTCTGACAAGTTCAAGGGATGTGTGAGGAGCGGTGCCTCAAAGTGCATACGCATTACTTTTACAGTAAAGTTGGCTTCCATTAATCACATTAATTATTTTTTAATTTGTCATCAAACAAACATCAATTTGTTTACATGTTAGCAACTCGCGAATCGGCTTTCCACAGAGGTTTTAGGCTATAAAATATGTAGGAACTCCAGCTATCACAGTTTACATGTGGCAATATTGTTTTACTGCAGCCTACAGCTAATGTGGGGAGGGATGGCGACTTGAAGAAACTCCAGCCCTCAAGAACTACAGTTAGAGACCTTGCCAATCACATTGAGGCAGATCAGTGCCTCAAGGCACACTGACCTGCATATTTCAGATGTTGTCAAATGACTGAATGATGTCCTCTGCATGCAGAAGTCCATTAATCACCCACTCCTTTAGGTCAGGTGTGTGGCAGAAGGAAAAAATACGTTGACTTCCAGTTGTGACTGTGCTTTCTTTTATGTCATGAACTACTGTGACCATAGTGACTTGGGAGTGCAGTGCTTGTTGAGGGAGACAGTGCGCTTCATTTGTGAATTGCTTCCTGGAGAAGTACAAGTCTTAACTCTTTTCCTGGGACTTCTGCTTATTTTTAAGAGACAAATAGAATTTCACTTTCCTTTCGTGAGACCTGGGTGTGTATACCTTGACAGTTCCCTTAAACTGTGTAGGCTGGTGAGTGCAGAGGCCCAAAGTAGTTTCTTTCATTTTAGCCTTTTAGCTAAGATAAAACAGTTAGCTTCTCTTCACTGACTTCTTGTCTATCTTAGGGCTCGATTAAATTGAACTTTTTGTTTTTAAATTGTTGCATGGCCTTGCCCAGTTCCAAGCCACTCCATTCATGCTCTGATTAGAAATACGAGGTTCATAGCAAAATTATTTTCTTCTACATTTCTGGAATAGCCTCTACCTAAATATTAAATCAGCAGAAACTCTGGAGCATTTTAAATCCCTTTTTTAAAATTTGTCTTTTTGAACTGACTTTTAGCACATTGATCCAAATGGTTTCTTTGTTTTTACTGTTACATCCTTTTATCTTACTGTCTTCGTTGGCTTAGGAGCCTTTTCAGTATCTTTTTAAGCTTATGTGGCTTTTATTTGAGAGTAGTTAGACTAATTTCTGTAATGAAAGAGGGGGAAGATATGTGGCAAAGGCCTTCAGGCCAGGAATCAAACTTGCGACAGCAGCATCGAGGACTAAGACCTCTTTATGTGGGTTGTGCACCACCACAGGACCCTATAAGCTGTTTCTGATTTTATCTTTTTTTACTTTTAACAAAATGATTACATGCAAAGCACTTTGTGTAGTTTGTTCTGTCAGAAACATGCTACATGAATAAATTCGACCTTGATGTGTATGAAAGGGGTTGTTTTGTTAAGGATTAGTTATTTTTTATTTAAGAAGAACCTTTTCGTGAGCGGTCATCTCAAAGCATTTAAAGAAAAAAGAGGTTTATCGTATTTTGTTGGTTCTGTTTCAGCCAAAGAATACTCTTTCCAGATGCTATTGTCTCTCCTGGTCTGGACCAAACTACCTCTAACAACTAATGAAAAAACACGGCTTATTATGTTTTTGTTTTTGAAAACTGACACAGAAAAAGAAGCAATATGTGACATATAATGGAAACTATGATCCAACTCAACAACACGATCAATCACCTCAACGCTAAAGCGCTAATCTAGAACCGTAAGTCTCCTCAGTTCTCCCCAAATTCACCACAGCACAAGCCCCACTTGAGCCGACAATCTCTGTCCAGAATCCTGAGACCAGAACCTCATTGCACCAATTCATTATTTATTGTAAATAAACCCTTTTCATTCTGCATTCTGTGTGTAATTCTGTATGTGGGTCAAGAAAATAACCAAAAACCTGACAACTGGGATGTGAAACGTATTATTTTTTTATGTTGTTACATCAACACTTCATCCAAAAATACATTTATTTTACCTCAAATGTCATAAAAAACAGTTTATGCAGCAGTTCCTATAACAAGTGGAATGAAAAGGGAGAAGGAAGAAACACCAACACAGTATTTCCATATTTAAATATAATATTTAGCTTTTATTTTACTTACAATGTGTGACAATAGTCAATCATACAATGCTTTTGTTTCAGTGATCGCTACTTTTATATGTCTTCAGTTTTTTTGTTGAGTTCATGGAAAACACAATTAAAAGGCAATATATCAGCCTGAAGTAAAATGATAACATTCAAATACTTTGAATAGATTGTTTGAAGGTACAAAAATAATCTGTGGATTATTTTACACGACCGAAAAAATGCTTAAGGTGTTTGGAGATTTCTGTCATTTTCAAACCGTAGATAACTGGATTAAAGAGAGGATGGCACAACAACACTTGCATTGTCATTAACAAGCGTACTGTTTTCGAGATGTCTGACTCCAGTCTGGTCACAATCACATCGTAAACACAGAAGAACGAATAGTTGAATAAAATCAGCAGGTGAGGTAAACATGTCTGTGCGGCTTTTCTCCTGACAGCTCTACCACTCCGGTACAACATAACTAGGATCCTCGCGTAAGTAAAAACTACGTAAAAGAATGGAACAAATGTCATACTTAGCAAATTAATCACACCCAACATGGAGAGCATGCTCGAGTTCTCGCAAGCAAGCTTATGAATGGAAGAGTTGCAAAAAAATCCTTTCAGGTTGAAGCTACAAAGTCTGTGTTTGGCTGTCAGTAACCAGAGCACAACCAGACAGGCAGGCAAAAGCCAGGCCACGAAGAGTAGAAGGCAGACGGTGGTTTTCCTCATCATGTTTGCATATCGCATAGGCCTAAATATAGACACGTACCTGTCATACGCCATGGCCGCCAACAGTAACAACTCTCCATTCCCAGTAACGTAATAGGAGAAATATTGAAAGTGGCACATTGCATGTGATATGATCTGTCTCTCAGACAGGAAGTCGACCAAAAGCTTCGGGTAGATGGCTGTGCTAAAAAGAACGCCATTCAGCAACAAGGCCGCGATGAAGACATACATGGGCTCATGAAGATTTTGGTGAATTGCAATAAGGTAAACAATCGTGCAGTTACAGCAAACGATCAGAATGTACACAGTCAAAATTGTTAGAAAGTACAAATATCGGTATTTCTCCACCTCAACATACCCGTCGAGCGTTATGTAGGTTTCATTAAATTTGTCACCCATCGAACCACTGAAAAATCTAAGTCAGGAAAGCAACCATAATGTTACCAAGATAATGACTTGCTAAGGCTCCTTCAGAAGACAATGTAAATGAAATGTAAATGAAAATGTAATTTGAATTTAAAGGGACTTAATCAGTGGATCAAGGGATCGGTTGTTATTTACGGTGAAGTCAACCCAGGAATTTGAGAGGGAAGTCCCTCTTAGTTTCCAGGATGTTGATCTTATTAAGGTGCATAATTCCCCCTGGAGCTCATTAAAATGGGTCTAACTTTCCAAACAAGTGAGGCCGACTTTATTAGATGTTGTCTTTATTATTGTGACACGATCATAAGGTGAACAAGTTATGTTTTGGGCTTGTGTCAGGAATTGTGTTGACATTTAGTTTTAAGTGAATTATGAATGGGTTGTCTGTATGTCTATTTATAGCACAATCAACTGAACTAGTCCCAATCTTCACTGGTCTGACTTTGAGAGGGAAGTACCTCTGCCCCCCAACAGCATGCCATATCAGTCAGGAACCCATTCCCAAACCAACCCACTGCTCCAGGCCAAGCTCACTTTGCCAGCCACAAACAGCCACCACAAGGTGCACCCGTACTGCACTTACAGAGGAAGAGTGGGTGGGGGCTAGACCAGCAGGGAGAAGCAGCAGTGGAAGGCTAGTCCAGCACACCAAAGATCAGGCACCCAACCAACCCCACACCACGAACCCACAGGCATCCAAGCATGCTGGCAGCTCACTATCTACACGCAAGTGAAACCACTCTCAATCACTGCCACACACCTCTAATGGTCCAGAACAACCAGCCAGAACCCCAGGCTCACCTTGGCCAATGAAGGTTTGGCTATCACGGTCAAGACTTGTGATTCAAAGTCTGAACAATTGTTGTAGAACAGGAGTCCCCCCAAAACCTGAAGCCACATGGCTTGCTCCTCATCCTGGCCTCTGAAATCCTAACAAAGAACAGGGGTATGAAAACACCCCAAAAGATTTTTCCATAAATTTGGGGGGTTTCTCTTTATCCTAAAGTCAAACAAACTCAAAGAAACATTTATTGTTTGGTGTTCAACTCTTGTGTATGAGTTTGGAGTGGCACTGTGGAGGAACCCATGTCGGGGCTTGTGTGAAGAGGTGAGTTTAGATTATTGGGACATTTTTAGTCTGTTTCTGGCCCGTCTCCCAATGGGGTCGGAATCGGCGTCTCGGCCAGGGTGATGTTCAGATTCAGGTGTTTGTCAGATGCAGTCTCAGTTGGGCTGCTATTGCCACTAAATACATATTGTATTGGAAAGTACAAGCAATGATGTCAGTTATTAGTATTATAAGTCCATACGTTGTTTGTTGTGGTTTCTTGTTTTTTTTCTCTTTCTGCAGGTCATAGTTCAAGGGTGTTGACTTGCATTCTCTGTGTGCTTATTTCTCTCCCCTACTCTTATCTCCTTTCTTTTTAAGCCTTTCCTTTTTTCAATTTTATTTGTGTCCATTACATTTCATATAAACCCAACAAAATGTTTTATAAAGTTTTATATATACATATCAAGTAGCAAAAGCCATAATTCTCCGCTTGTGAAAGTAAATCTGTTGGGCCTGATGGAAGATGTTGACGACTGATGTAATGCACCTCCAGAGACGAGCTGTCTAGAGGTTTATAACATGCTGAAGCAACCATATACAATTTTATCACAGGCTCAGTGTGCTTCATTTCAAGCAGCCGACTCAAAGCGCACTACCATGAACAATGAAATGAATGTCACCTACATTTTTCTGGATGGGTATGTGGAAATGAGCAAATACAAATATGCTTACTTTTTTCTGATGTTCTCGGCCTACATCCTAATCATATGCAGCAATTTAACGATTGTGTACCTGATCTGGGTTAACAAAAACCTCCATGAACCAATGTATGTCTTCATTGCTGCTTTGCTGGTGAATTGTGTCTTTTACAGCAGCACCACTTACCCAAAGCTTTTGATTGACTTCTTGTCTGAAAAGCAGAGAATAACCTATGAAGCCTGCCTTGTTCAGTTTTATTTCTTTTACTTTGTGGGTCCAGCAGAGTTCTTTCTGTTGGCGGTCATGTCTTATGATCGGTATGTGTCCATATGCAAGCCTCTGCTATATCCAACAATTATGACAAACACCACGGTCACCGTTTTTCTGGTTTTCTCTTGGTTTTTTCCTGCTTGCCACGCATCAATTCCTCTAATAATGCTCAGCAGCACCAAAGTTAAACTCTGTAGCTTTAACATCAGAGGGATATTTTGTAACAATGCAGTCTACACTCTTCAGTGCGCGATGCCGAGATCTCTTGCTATATTTGGTGTGTTTGCCATTCTAGATATTGTAGTCCTTCCTATCCTTTTCATCCTGTTCTCCTACACAAAGATCTTGATCATTTCTTACAGAAGCAGCAAAGAAGTCAGGAGGAAAGCAGCCGAGACCTGCCTGCCGCACTTGTTGGTGTTATTCAGCCTGACTTTGTTGAGTGTGTACGACATATGCATTGTGCGCGTGGAGTCGGACTTTTCAAAGACGGCGCGTTTAATCATGACGTTGCAAATCGTCCTGTATCACCCTTTGTTTAATCCATTTATATACGGGTTTAAAATGAAGGAAATTTACAAACATCTGAAGCGGCTGTTCTGGCAAGCAAAAGTTGTCTTGAGTAAAAATCAGCAGTAATTGTGAGGAGGCAGTCAACACTTCTGATATACTGTATGCAAAATATGATTTATCTAATGTCGTTTAAAGATTTATTATAACTATGTATCTGATGCATGTCAATATTGTAAGTTTGGAAGGGCTAAAGATTAGAAATAAAACCACTAAATTACCCAATTTATCCAATGTATTAATTTGTAAATGTTTTTTGTATTATCTTTTACAGAATAAAATTTCCCAAACTATTTCAAACTATTTTTATTTTGTTATTTCTGCCCCTTTATTCTAAAACCTGTTCTTCTGTTTGTTATTTCTAAGCTCTGCGCACATCAACAACTAATAAATAATATAATTAATAGTCTGTAAGATGATCAGACAGTGTTGGTCATGAATTAAAAATGTATTAGAGGTGCCACTAGTAGTGGAGCACAGATCATATAGTTGCAATAACAATTGAGGAAAAATTTGATTTAAGATGAAGCAATCCTGTTGTTTACTAAGTAAAATAACACGTCACAATGTGTTGGGCTCTCGTCATGGGGTTTTGCGTTCAACAGGTTCAGTTATTTTCCTGATAAAGGTTTTATTTCTTGTTTGCGTGTATCACAGTAACTAGTTCTTCAGCTCAATCTCCTTCCTGTTAAGCTCATGTTTTTCACCCAGGTGTCCTGATCAGTTACTCTTCTCCCGTGTCTACTGTGGTATTTAAGTTAGTCATGGCTTTGTCTGTTGCAGGATTCTTTTACATCTTATGTCTGTTATTTGGTCAAGTCTCTGAAATACATCTATGTTCGCATTTTGGCTCATCTTTATTTCCTTCGCCACCAACCCTGAAAAGACATGCTTAAATATTGTCTGCATTTTTAATCGAGTTAATTGCAGGGTTCTACTTTTTCAACAAAGTTACATGAATGATCAAGGACTTCTGAAACACTTGAAAGCTGAATGAGGTTCAATAACCTAAGTATCAGGTTAAAAGCAAAACATATTTATTTTTGAGATTACATGTCTAATTATCCAATAATTTAGCAGCAAAAATAGTTTGTGAATTGAAAATATTGATATATGGTTTTCACTTAAAATGCAAGTAAGTATTTCTTTAGAAATACAAACTGTAGATGCTGACATTTCCGTTGGACGTCTGAGTTTGCTGCAACATGTTTACCAGTAGCCAATTGTTAGTTAGTTTGTGCTTCTGATGACATCTAAGTACAGATGTTGAACCTGCCATTGTCACACAATGGAGGGCATCTGAAGGGCCCTCCATTGTCAGTCTGCGCGGATTTCGCCGCTGTTCGGTGTCCGATTGCACCCACCTCCATTCTTCGACCGGAAGACGAAGAATGGAAAACCTCATCCTGCCGTCTTTGCAGGATGAGGTTTGTGGGTCACACGGCAAACACGATGCTGGCCAGACTGGTTCTGCATGAACGAGATGTGGCCCGACGTCTTAAGGGGAGGCCGAGAGCCCTATTCAGTGCGCATTTCGCACGGCATGGCTGGAGCTCGGTCAGGGTCATGGTCCTTGAACATGACCCGACCTGGACCCTGGGCCAAAGGCGTAAGGCGGCCTTGGTTTGGGTGGCCAGACTGGACACCTACTCACCTCTGGGACTGAATGAGCGGTGAGGGCCAGGGCCTCGGGGGCCGTGGGAGCGATATGGCCTGTGCATTGTGTCTTTGTTGCCGTGAAGCGGCAATTGAGACGCAGATGGTCCTTGGACCGTTTTCCCTATTTCCCTATTTTTTGGCCCGTGCCTGTCGCTCCTTGGTCTCTGGGGCTGGTGGCTCGACCTCGGTTCCGGAGGTGGGAGTATTGGTTTTGGTTTTTATTATGTGGTGTCCTGGCTTCCTCCCTGTTTCCGACTGGAGCTCTTTCCTGCCTGTTTTGACATTCCTGGTTTGTTTTGGTACATTCTGTTTGGTTGGTTCCTCATGCTGACCGTTTCCTCAGTTGTTCCGGATCCCTGACCTTTGACCTGATGCCTGACCCAAAGGTTTTGCCCTAACCCTAACCAGGGGGTTGGGCACGCCTAACCCTAACCTAACCGTGGGGCCAGAAGCAGATCCCCTACCTGGCGACCCCTGGGATGACCTGTCTAACCCTACCCAGGGTGACCTTTGAACCCTGGCAGGATTCGAGCCCCTCTTAGTTGTAACCCTGCCTATTTTTAGCCCTGGTAGAGATTGGTGGGGATCCTACTTGACGACTTGGGGCCGGTCAGTACCAGACACGTTGATTTTTATATGGTCTACTGACCAACAGACTATTAAAGCATAAAATCAGTGACATACAAGAGAAAACAGGTCGGACTGGAATCAGCGTGAGGAAACATCATACAGATGATTTCTTATAAGGAATGTAAAATGGGCTTTTGTTGACTTTCTGGAAACCAGTGAGGTGCGAGGTTTACTTATTACAGAGTATTAAAGTTGTGGAGCTTGTTATGCACCTGTTCTTGCATTCTTCCCTGCCGGGTTGGACTGCTTTTCTTTACAAAAGAAGAAAAGAGAGTGGTTCGTTCTTGACAGTGGATGTTTTCTCCATGTAATAAAACACAAGTGAAAAAGGTGTTTTTCCACAGAACTAAGTTGTGAAGGGTTCACTCGCCTGTGGAATCCTTCTGTTCCTGAGAAAAACGGAGGGCTTCACCTACATTGTGGAGTTCCTGAAGGACGAACCAGGCTGTTTCCCCTGATCAGGGCAGCTCTTTGGAGCTGTGGAGTTGTATTGAGGTTCAATTTTTATTTATATATTTATTATTTATTGTGTTGTTTGGTTTTCTCAAGCTGTGATGGTTCTTATCTTCTTTTAGACTTGTGTTTTGAGTGGGCCCGGGGTCAAGAGGTCGCAGGGAGCTACGCTGGGCTATTTGAGGCTTACTGGGATGTTCGTGGAATCAATTTTCTATATACATTTTCTATATAGTTTATTTTTTATAAGAAAGTTCTGGGAATAACATATACACAGGGTTTCTATGTAAAAAGCATCCAAAAAAGGGGAACAAACAGTTGCCAACTACATCACACAAAACATTGTGGTTGTAGTCTTATCGCCTATTTTTTGTTTTTTATTAGTATTTTGGTTTTGGTTCGGGTTTAAGGAATTTTTTATTTCAGATTTATAATTGGATAAAGGCCAATTACTAATTACAAAAAGGAATATCCTTTTATTAAAATATGGAGTATTGCACTAATTGATAAGATTGCAGCGTAGTTTAATAGTCCCCTGTGACCCGAGGCCCCTTTGCCTTTTACTTTTTGATTTTTGTATATATGTATATTTTCTGTTTTTTTATATATTTACATTTTCTGTTTTTGTACAGATGTAAATTTTCTCTGTAAAAATGCCTAAAATTTTCTATATGTATGGGATATTTCCTAAAAAAATGTAATGATGATGTTTTGCACATCCCCAGTGTCAGAGGGCACGTATGGTTAATTTGGGCTGACGTGTGTCAGCACTGCAGTGGTTAATCACACTGTTCGAGAAGATTCGCCTGTGATTGGCGGAGGAGCTGTCAATCTGCAGCATGGCGGTGGTTATTGGTCCTGGCTAGTCTCGGGGGAGGAGTGACTTCCGGCCGAGGCCATGCTTCGGTCAGACTAGCGCAGACATGACGCAGAGGAGCACTTTGTACACCTGATGAAGGACGATTTTATGTCCGAAACGTTGTGTTTGTAAGTGCTTTTCGTACAAGTGTCCTGCCTGTAATTAAAAGTTCTTTACAGAACTGATTATTGGTTTGGTTCATTGTCCTTTTCGAGCGTCACGGAAGTGATTGTTTTCAGTTTCTTGCGTTTTTTCGTCCGCACATGGACGTAGCTTTTTGTTTGTAAATATTGTAATATAGTTCAAAGTATTAGCTTCTTAGTTTTTATTGCACTTCCGTTTCCGCGCCGGGCCACAAAATGCCCGTTTTCTTTGACGAAGACCTTGAGGACCCGGGGTGGACTCGTGTGGTAAGGAGGCCTCGGGCCCGCCAGCGAGCGCCCCCCCGCCGCCATTTTGGCTCCCCTGAGCGTTACGGGGAGTACGTGGAGCGGAGTCCACGTAAGTACGTGGACTTACGGGGGTAATATTTTAAAAAGGCAGTGTACTTTTTATTTTGCGTATTTGCGAAAAAATAGGCTTTAGAAATTGGACACATGCATTAGAAAAAGATAAAGGACTTTGAAAAACAAGTGTAGTTCATCAAAAGCCAATTAATTAGCCTGTGGTGGAAATTAATTTGCATTAAAGGTAGAGATCTGAAAGAGGTCATCATGAGGAGATGAAATTTTATTGTCTATAATTTTGTGCAAAAAAATATAAAGGGCATATTTTTTTAGGCCTAACTTGATAAAAAGGAAGCATACAAGGTACCCTTTAAAAAAAACTTTCGCTTTGTCTTTTGCCTCCATTAATGTCCAAATTAGTCTAGCCATAGTTGTTCTTCCTGAGTTATTCTGTTCTCTTAAAATCACAGGTCAACTCAGACATACCACAGACATACCAAACTCATATCATCACATTTCAACTGTGTTTATATGATGCAAGTTTCATGATAGTGGGACAAAAGTAGAAGAAAACCCGAGTACCAAATAACCTGCGCACAAACTGTTTAACAGAATTCATTGCCTATACGCTGACAAGAGTTACTATTGACGGAGAAGTGATACTTTAAGAAAACTTTTGGCCTCCAAGGTTTCATGAACTTGGTAAGCTGCAGCAATATTTTTGAGCTAATGAGTCCCATGGAGAATACATGAATATAATAAAAACCTCTGTGCTCCAAGACCAACTGCTTTGCACATTTTGGAGAGGGAACAGACGACAAACACTGTCCATTTCCTTTCAATTTTTAAAAGTGAAACCATTGCCATTTTCTGTTCATGATGTTATCATGTTTGTGTACAGCATATTTATGGATGGTGAAGTTAATGAAACGTATTTAACTCTCGACGGACATGTAGAGTTGCATAAATACAGGTATCTGTATTTTGCTGTCACACTGACTGTGTATATTTTTATTGTTATTGCTAACCTGACCATTGTGTACGTTATATGGATGCATGAACACCTCCATGAGCCCATGTACATTTTCATCGCAGCTTTGCTTCTGAACTCTGTTGTTTTCAGCACCAACATCTATCCAAAACTGCTTTCAGATTTTCTTTCAGAAAAACAGATTATATCATATCCGGCTTGTTATGTGCAGTTTTTTCTCTTCTATTGTTTGGGCGCTTCAGAGTTTTCACTGCTGGCGGCAATGGCCTACGATCGTTACGTGTCTATATGCAAACCTCTGCAATATGCAACAATAATGGGAAGAACAACAGTGAGTATTTACTTGAGTTTAGCTTGGCTGGTGCCTGCTTGTCTGATTGCAGTGATGGTAGTACTGGATGTTAATGTGAAGCTCTGTAAACATAACATAAACGGAATTTTATGTAATAATTCAATCTACGGTCTCCACTGTGTCGACTCGAAGGTGCAAACTGTGTTTGGTGCTGTTGTGCTGGTTTTGACTCTGTTGTTTCCTCTGCTTTTCATAGTTTTTACTTACACCAGAATATTTATCATATCCTATCACAGCTCTAAAGAAGTCAGAAAGAAAGCTGCTCAGACCTGCTCGCCCCACTTGTTAGTGTTGATCAGTTTCTCCTGTTTGTGTGCGTTTGATGTCATTATAGCTCGAATGGGATCCGACCTCACGAAGGCTGTACGTTTAATAATGACTTTACAGGCAGTTTTGTATCATCCTCTATTTAATCCAATCATATACGGTTTAAAAATGAAGGAAATATCTAAACAATTGAAAAGGTTGTTCTCTCAAGCTAAAATAATACACTCCTAAAGTTTATTATTATGTCAACGTGAAATTATTTGACACATTCTTATACATTTGTATTGTTACGCGAAATAAGTAAATGTGCTATGATTTACAAAAACCTTTTTATGAAGAGCAATCTTGTCTAACTAATGTAAATTTTCTGGTTAAAGTTTGCATAGGTTCTTTCTTAAGGTACACAAAAAGTGTGAAAAAACATGAACAGAAATAAAAATCTGATCCAGAGTAAGTCAGTTAAAGCTGGCCTCATGTATAAAGTAAATTAAAGAGAAAGAACTGTACAGTGTCTGAAAATAAACATTACCCGACTCTTTTGACTTTTGAATTAAAGCCATTTTTTCTTCATTAAAAACCTCTGACTACGTTGTTTTTATGTCAATGGTGTATTCCTGCTCAAGTATGATTATATGTAACATATAAATTTAATTCCAATTGATACGTGACTACTGGTTCAATAAAGCTATACTGATGAAGCCTTATTATTACAGGTTAACTGTGTTTTCACTGCTTTAATACCTGAGATAAATCAGATTAAACTGCGACAACAGTTGTCTCAATGGACGTTATGTACCACGCTGGGAGTTTTTATTGTGTTTCAGATTCCGAGGCGGTTTGACATAAATTTTACATGTATAAATCGTGTGCACACATAAATGACAGGTATGAACAAATGCATAGGAAATGCATGGTTAAAGGGCTGCTCAGGTAAACCTACAAAGACACTCGGTACTTTCAACTTTCGGTTAAATAATTAATCAAATACTCAAACCAACGACTCCAAAACAGTCATGCAGACGAGTCACTAAAAGTCATGGCAATGTGGTCATATTTTGTTTGACGAATGCCAGCCACTAAAGGCAGCTTGTTCATTTCAATACAGCACTAACTTTAAACTGAATTTAGCAAAAATATCTGCATTTCGACTGACCACACAACTGCACTAATGGACACAATCTAATTTTGACAAAACTCTCACAATTTTTGATATAAAGCTGTCGCTTAGGATCAGGTGTTTTTTTTTCAGCCGTCTTGAAGCAGATGCATTTAGCAAACCTACAATGGACATACTTTTTTCGCATCACCATTGTCTTGTAATCAACAGCTACATGTTGCTACCGGCCATGTTTTATGCGTTAAGCATAATGAAGAAGAGGCTCCTACTCTTTCCTTCACCCCAACTGCATTACATGATTACAGCAATGCTTCACCATGTTGTCCTTTGATGCCATTTACATCTGTCATGACCAACTCTCTGCTTTATCTGTTTTGATTAAATTGATTTACTTTTTAATATGTGAAAATAGTTTGAAGAAATGAAACGTAGTATTTAAGTTTATGTTGAAAACCTCATCTGACCCTGGCTATTATTTGTAGAATGTGACTTAGATTTAGGTACGACACGTCGAAAGAAACAATAGTTCCCAAGAGATTTAATATTCAACATGTCACCGCCCTGTTAGAAGGAAACTTTGTGGGAGTTTTAATGAGTTCCATTGTGACCAAAGGAATAAAACAGAAAATTTCAACGTCCTACATGCAGCTGCTTCCGAGCTGTTGGGAAGAAACAATCAATACATTTGTTTGACTCTCCAGGTCAGGTTCCTTGTTATTCTGAAGGAGGAACTATTGCTACTCTTTGTTTGTTTGAGCTGTTTGTCATATTATTATGTCTTTGTGAAACATACTTATGGATGGTGAAGTTAATGAAACATATATAACCCTTGAAGGACATGTAGAGTTGGACAAACACAGATATATTTATTTTGCAGTCATGCTGGCAGCATATGTTTGTATCGTCGTCTGTAACCTCACCATTGTGTATCTCATATGGACGCACAGAAACCTCCATGAGCCCATGTATGTTTTCATCGCCGCTTTGCTTCTGAACTCTCTTGTTTTCAGCACCAACATCTACCCAAAACTACTTTCAGATTTTCTATCTGAGAAACAGACTGTATCGTATTCAGCTTATTTGCAGTTTTTTCTCTTTTATTCTCTTAGCGGCTCAGAGTTTTTACTGCTGGCAGCAATGGCCTACGATCGTTATGTGTCTATATGTAAACCTTTACAATATGCAACAATAATGGGGAGGAACACGGTTAGTATTTTCCTGAGTTTGGCTTGGCTGGTGCCTGCCAGTGTGACCGGTGTGCAGGTGGTACTGAGCTCCAACATTAAACTGTGTACACTGAATTTGGATGGGATCTTGTGTAACAATTCAATTTACAATATGTACTGTGTAAGCTCAAAGGTCCACATTGTGTTTGGGGCTCTCTCTGTGGCTTTCATTGCTATTTTCTCCCTGATTTTCATAGTTTTCAGTTACACCAGAATATTTATCATATCCTATCGCAGCTCTAAAGAAGTCAGAAAGAAAGCTGCTCAGACCTGCTCGCCCCACTTGCTAGTGTTGATCAGTTTCTCCTGTTTGTGTGCGTTTGATGTCATCATAGTCCGACTGGGATCCGACCGTACAAAGTTAATACGTTTAATAATGACTTTACAGGCAGTTTTGTATCACCCTCTATTAAACCCAGTCATATATGGTTTAAAAATGAAGGAGATATCAAAACAACTGAAAAGGTTGTTTCATCAAACTAAAGCTCAATAGTCACAGAGTTGATGTATTGATCTTAGACTACCATCTGACACTTATTGTTAGTATTCCTAACTTTTTTAAGTTAATATCAAAATGTTAAGATGTACATGTATACTTTAAATGAAGTATATGTGAATTTTAAGAAAGGCTGACAAAAACAACAGTGACATACATTTGCTAAACCAGACAATCTTGATGACCGTCAAGCTCATGTTGAACGTTTTTATGATTCGCTCAAGTTCCTAATATTATGCTTTTGGACCTTGAATTAAACTTGTTTTCCAAATTTGGTTGATGTTTGATTCTTGCTCCAGAACACCTTTGAAAACATGTAGCTGTGCACAAACTTGTAAAGTCATCGTAGGCCCGATAAAGCGACAAAACGATAAAAAGTAAAACAAAAGCAATCAGTTGAATGTCAGTTTGGAACATACATGAAGTTTAAATGCTAACATCGTAAATGGTATGGACATCAATGTCTACCACAATGATTCATGGTGCAGTCCCCAAACCCTGACAATATAGTTCACTAAACATAAGAAAAAGGTCAACCTCACAATGGACTTGTTAATTTTACGATGAGCTAATATGAACACACACACACACACACACACACACACACATAAATAAAAAAAAAACTTGTTGAAATAAAGGCCTAATTTCCAGAGTAATCTCAGTTGAACTGGGTAAACCAGTCCCATGCTATGAATAGTGTGTTCAATTTAGGACAGAGAATTCAAATGTACTTATTATAAAACACACAAGTAGCATTTCTTTAAAATCTGCTATATTTTAGATGTAGTGAGTTTGAATTATATAAACTGGCTAATTAATGGGAGATAGTTGAAGAACTATGACAGTATGAAGGCCTCCAGAGGTGTGATCCTCATAGGATAAGGCAAACTAATAAAAATGTTCACGCAAACTGAGACCGAGCAGTCTGTAGTCTTGAGTTTGTGCAAGGCCTCTTAGCAATTTGTCTAACCAAATGAACATCGGAAAACATTTATGGACGAGGTAAATATTACCTACATAACGCTAACTG
>VMRN01000032.1:4815263-4826065 GCA_010277015.1 Poeciliopsis turrubarensis
CATAAAATATTCTGCCTGCATTTTTCAGTTGTTTATCTTTTATTCTGTAGCTGGTACTGAATTCTTCCTGTTAGCAGTCATGGCTTTTGACAGATACGTATCAATATGTAAACCTCTCAGGTATCCCACTATCATGAGAAAATCTACGGTGACATCTCTCCTGGTTCTGGCCTGGTTTGTGCCCGCCTGTTACCTTGGAGGAGAAGCAATACTGATCAGCGAAGTTCAATTATGTCGTTTAGATTTTAATGGAATATTCTGTAACAATGACATTTTTGCCCTTCATTGTGCAAAATCCAGAGCACTTACAATATTTGGGATTGTTTCATTGCTAAGTCTTGTAATGATTCCTGTGCTGTTCACAATTTTTACATATTCAAAGATTTTAATTACCTGTTATAAAAGTTCAAAATCATTTAGAAGAAAGGCTGCTGAGACGTGCGTGCCACATCTGCTGGTTTTAATCAACTTCACCTATTTGTCTACATACGAAGTGGCCATAGCTCGAGTGGAGTCAGATTTTCCTAAATCCGCTCGCTTCATCATGACTATGCAGTTACTCGTGTTTCAACCTTTGTTTAATCCATTTATATATGGCTTAAAAATGAAGGAAATTTCTAAACGTTTAAAAAATTTGCTCTCTTTGTCCAAACTCTAAGAATTATGTATCTCTGTGAATGTAGATTATTATTTCTGAGATAAAATCCTCCTTTTTTTGTTGTAAATACAAGAAATGTTTTACATTAAGACATTTGAAATGCAATAAACTTCTATATAATTGTATCAAAGCTATTGTTGTGATGTTTTCTTGTCTATGTTTTGGTAAATTTATTTTCCACAACTTCTGCTCTAAAAATGACAGAACATATGTAAGTGCACAGCAGCAGTGTGCTTGCTGTGCAGGTAGTACTGAGCTCCAATATGAACCTCTGCACATCAAACTGTCAAGGAGTTTTTTGCAACAACTGATATAATAATATTGACCACAAAACCCTATTTATAAATGATATACAATCCTAACAAAGGTTTTTAATGTTGAATAAAATAAAGGGTTTCTCTTCACAATATTTAGTAATTTATTTATGAATCTATTCGTATGATTTGTGCTTTAAATTGCCATTCGTATTGCTTTTTGGTCTCAGGAAATGATTGAGGGATGAAGAGACTGATGTCTGTTTCTTTAGGTTCTGCGGTTCCTCTCCTGATCCATTCTGTCTGATATCAAACTGTGCGCCACTGAATACCACCGACATTTTTTAATGCCCCTATTAAACGTCACTGTGATTGTTTAGCCTGGAATGTTCGTCTTCCCACTACTGTCTGTATTTTTGCCAGAGGTTTTGCTTCTCAGGATGGTGTAGTTAGTCTATCGGGTGGACATTTTGAAACGACGCGGGTTGATAGCAGCTCACCGCAGCTGGGCAGTGTCCGTCTCTAAGTTACCATGACAACAGCGTCAGTTACTCGGGTTGGGTTGGGGAGGGGGTTGACGGCTCCGATTGAGCTCAATTTAGCTGACCTTAATATTTCCCGTAATATAGTTTTGGTCATTATTATTACACTTATTGTTGAGATGTGTGTGATAGGTGTGCCTGTCATACATTTATCGCAATAGGGAATAAATGGCGTCCCGTATAAATCGCGTCAATAGGGGCGGAGACACCAACAACCGCCTGTTATTTTAGGCTAGCTTAAGCTAACCTGAATATTTACAACTCTCTTGTTGAAACACTGACATTACTTACCGTCTGTCTTTCACCCACTTTGAAAAGCTTTTCTTCGTCTCTCCAACATCTTTATTCCTCCTCCTCTTCCATTTTCTGTTTTGTGCCCCGGAGGTCTTTTTCTGCCGAGCCATTTTTAGCTCCCTGTCGTCGAGTGCACTGATACAATTCAAGTTTAAAAGAGAAAAAAAAAAAACCCGCCTCAGCGCGTTCGAAAAAGGGGCGCGTGCCCAAGCTAGCTGCAGAGATAGGGGACCGGAGGAGCTAGCGGCTAGGTGAGCTAACAAGCCGCTAGCCTAATCAGTGCTGTTCCTCTGTTATTGATCATTTCATACACAAACAGCTACATAAAGTGCTGACCAGTGCAGCAGTGTGCTTGCTGTGCAGGTAGTACTGAGCTACAATATGAGGCTCTGTACATCAAATTTTTGTTGGCTATCTGGGTTATTTTATTCGATGTGGCGATGCTCCCGGTGCTTTTCACAGTTTTTACATATGCAAAGATTTTTCTAATGGCATATGAAAGTAATAAAACATCTAAGAGAAAGGCGGCTAAGACCTGCGTTCCACACTTGTTGGTTTTGATCACCTTCTCATAGCTGTGCGTGTATGACGTAATCATAGCTCCAGTGAGTCGGATTTTCCGAAAGCCGCACGCTTCCTGATGATGCTGCAGTTGTTTCTGTATCATCCGCTGCTTAATCCCATAATAGACGGGCTCAAAATGAAGGACATTTCTAAGCATCTGAAGGTCTTTTTTTTTTTTTTTTGTTCTACCAAAGTCTAATTGGACTTTTGTTGAATTGTTTTCACATTCTTGCCAATGCAGTTTGTCTTATATTTGTAACTGGAGAGTATTGTGTGAAGGCACTGGCTCCCATAGTGTTTCTTTTGTTGCAACTTGAAGTGTGAAATAAACTTCAGTGGCGTTTGAAAACAAAATATGTGTTTAGGTTTATTTCTGGATGAATAATGTGTTTGTTGATTTTTTCTGTTTTCTTTTTTTCGGGGGGGTGGGATTTTATTGTAATGCATAAGGGGATCCAAGAAGAAAATCTTCGGGAATCTCTGCATTAAGCAAACCGGCCCATATGTGTCTTATTATTTTTTTCTCAGTTTGTGTTTCTTTGTATACCAGTTTGATTTCCGTTAGAGCCGCTAAAGTGAGGGGCTGACTGTTAGCTGTGGCTCTGCGACACAAACATAAAACCCTCCAGTAAGTAAATACTTAAAGGAAAAGACATGCAAACCTTTTATTTACATTCACTGCTCGATAGGAAGAAACACATGAACGATAAAGATCAGACTTTGGCTGAATCATGATAAGCTGCCTTATTTAACAAAACTCCTACACGGTTTTCATAGACTTAAGCTTTTTGTGTCAAAGGTAGCAGACATCTCATTCATATTTAGCTCTTTAATTTTTAGTTAATTAGAAGAGTTTGAAATGGGATTAGGATTAGGGCCAAGCAAGTGGACCCAACTCAGAGTCTGGGAGCCGAGAACAGAAGAGACGGAAAGAACAGAAAGCTGCCTTTATTTCTCACTGTTTTCAATGTAGACCCTTTAAAGCCACAAAATAAAATGTGAATATTTTTCTATCTAAGCCCTGGTGCTTTAAATGTTACATTTAAATGATGATACTCCCCAGATATTCATTTCTATTGTTGGTTCTCAGTCACCCAGGACAAAATAAGTGGGTTAAAAATAAAGCAACTTAACAAGTTATAATTTAAATAGCACATAACTTGTATTGGGGGCCATTTCAATAGATCAATGTTTATGAGGAATTTTTAGATCAGTGAACAATACTCGTATAGAAGCAACATTTGAATTTTAGTTTTTATTTCTCAATAGTTTGCTTACTCAGAAAAACACATTTGATGTGCATTTTTGGTCCTGCAGCTTGAATGTGGTTTAAAAACATTTTAAATCTCATTTTGCGTTACATTGCACTGTAACTTTTCCAGTCCCCCCAAAATCAGTCTTAAGAAACTTTCCTGTTTATGGTCCCCCTCGATAATGAGATGGGATTTACACCCTTGGGTGACTCTATGAGGGTCATGACCCCCCTGACAAGCCCCATTGCATTTCCATTAATCATAAAAATGTGCAATCCTTAATGGAAAATTAAAAAAAAAAACAACTCAGATAGATGGTTTTTGTGCCATGCCAAAAACAGATCCAGTATTGAGGGTTCTGCAGGTCCAGGACTCAACTACGCCCTCTGGTGGCTCCAGAGCAGGGAAAAACTATACACACACACACACACACACACACACAACACCCCAGATTCCTGACATAATTTCTCCAAAAAAAGGGTTGTAGCACTAAGAATCACCTCTCCCACTATTTTATTACATTTATTATTATTATTATTATTATTATTATTATTATTATTATTGATGAATGATAACTTTAAGATGATTAAAAGACATAATTTTTATATTGCACGTTTTGTAGTCATACCAACCACTGAAAGCACTTTACGCTACTTACGCAAAGCCATTCGCATCACGACACCGATAAGCGAATTGGTCGTTGGCTTGCTGTGATTGACGTGGGAAAGGAACTGCAACTTCTGGATCGCAAGTCAGCTACGTTTCCCACAGGACTTCCATCAATATTTTCATGTTCGATTCTTAAAAGTGACCTTCAGTTTTGAAAAAAAAGGCCAAAGGCGCTTGTAAATAAAATGTATGATGATCACGCCTTGCTTTCTGTCTTCCCTGAATGCCTTAAATCTCCTTGACAATTTTGTTTTAAATTACGATTCATGTTGGTGGCACTGCATGGGCCTTTTTTGTTATTAAAGAGATTGATACTGGCCTCATCTTACTTCCATATATTTTTATTATATATAGAAAACTACAAATCATTTAAGAAAACACCATCTAATTTTTAACTTGCATGAAAAAATGTTTTTCGTCGTTTTAACTCATTATGTTAACACTTTCCCAGTCAACACCAATCACTACTTCACATGTGGCTGATGTTGAGTGTGAAACATCGTGACCTACGCCCTTCAGAGCTGCAAGTCCCCAACGTTGAGATCCAGCGAGAGATAAAACCAACCCACCGACAAACCCTTCGGTTTCCATCCGGCGAACGACGAGAACACAACATTCGTTTCACCGCCAACTCTCGAGAGTACTGAGTCAAACACATTTATGGACGAGCTGAATGTTAGCCACGTAACTCTGACCGGATACGTAGAGATGAGTAAATACAGATACCTTTATTTTTCTGTTTTGTTCACAGTGTATGTTTTGATCCTCTGCAGCAACGCTACCATTGTGTATCTCATCTGGACTCACAAAAACCTCCACGAGCCGATGTACATCTTCATCGCGGCGTTGCTGTTCAACTGTCTCCTCTACAGCACCACCGTTTATCCAAAGCTTCTGATCGACTTCCTGTCCGAGACGCCGATCGTCTCCATGTCGGGTTGCCTTCTGCAGTTTTTCATGTTCTATTCCATCGGCGGCACAGAGTTCTGGCTGATCGCGTCCATGGCTTTCGATCGGTACGTGTCGGTATGTAAACCTCTGCGGTATCCGGCCATCATGAGGAGAAGTACCGTCAAAGTGCTGCTCGTTCTGGCCTGGTTTGTGCCCGCCTGTCACATTGCACCAGAGGCGATCCTGAGTGCTCAAACTCGGATGTGCACCTCAGATTTGAACGGAGTGTTTTGCAATAACGCCGTGTTCACCCTCCACTGCGCAAAACCAACTTCGCTTACTGTTTTAGGAGTTGTCGCTTTGTTAGACCTGGTCATGCTCCCGATGCTTTTCACGGTTTTTACGTACACAAAGATTTTCATAATGTCTTATAAAAGTGGAAAGTCATTCAGGAGGAAGGCTGCTGAGACCTGCGTGCCTCATCTGATCGTTTTAATCAGCTTCTCCTATTTGGCTGCGTATGATGTGGCCGTAGCGCGAATGGAGACCGATTTCCCCAAAGCCGCACGCCTAATAATGACAATGCAAATATTTCTGTATCACCCTTTATTTAATCCGTTCATCTATGGGTTAAAAATGAAAGAGATCTCTAAACATTTAAAACTGTTGTGTATAACAAGAGTGTAACTGCAGATGTAATTATGTCACATGCGACAGCGTTTGTCCAAAGCCTTAAATTGCTGGTTTAAAATTTATAATCATAGCAAAGTTGTGTAATTGAATTTTATAAGAATTCACAGGAAAAATAATGTATTTTTGAAATTCCTTACTGTCTCTGATGTTGATACATTTTATGTTGGAATTAGAACAATTGCTTATTTATAGAAAAACACCCTTTGCAAGTATTTATATGATATGTGATGGCAATATATATATTTTTTCAAACCATTTGTTGAGGAGTGTGTAAATCTTTCACCAGGAGTTCCTGGTGATCGGACACATGAAAGTGCGTTGTGTGTGTGGGTCTCGGCTGCAAGGCCTTCGCTTCAGAACTTTAAGCAGTTTGATGGCGAGGGCGGCTGTGGAGTCTGCCTTCACCCTGGGATGTAACTAAGTAACGGAAAAGGAAGCAGAAGGGTTTGTGCATGTCCGGATGAGAGACAAAGTGAGCAAAATCAAAAAAACGACAGTAAAAATAGGACAAACAGCAGAGAGAGGAGGGGAAAAGCATACTGGGCCTGAAGGCATTTTCAATGGTAGTTTTTTTTCAGTCAAAACTCAATGAATTGCTTGATGCTAAACATGGTGAACTGAACTGAGATGGTGTTCTTGTTGAGGGTGAAAACAAGCAGCATCAGACGGCTAGCTGGACGCTCCTTTGCTAAAAGCCTAAAGTTACACTTTGCAGGTGAACAAAGCTGTTTTTAAAGTTAGGTCGCTTCATTTTGTATATTGTTTACTATGTTTTAACCGTGGAATACTGTGGACTGGTTATTAGCATATTTGCAAATCAAAATGTAAAACTGTATCGTTTTTTTTTTTTTGGTCAAGCTAGATCACATGTGTCAAACTCAAGGCCCGGGGGCCAAATCTGGCCCGCCGTAGCTTTTTATGTGGCCCTCCACAGACTAGACTAGAACACTGAGTGTGATTAAATATTATATTATCAATCATATCAATGCAGTTTTTATCTGTTTACTGCCAATTTATATCAATCAATCCCTCTAGTTTCTTGAAAATTTAGTTGATGTATGATTATAGTCCATGATTTATACAGCGAGTAAATAAAAAGTCTCATTTATTATTAGTTCCTGAAGGGACTGAAAAGATGTTCAAAAATATTATGTAATTTTAAGAATTTATTGACATATTAACAGTTTGTGAACAGGTTTTATCAGCATGTTCTGGCACAACCGGCCCTTTAAGAGCCTTCATGATCTTGATTTGGCCCAAAACGAAAATGAGTTTGACACACCTGAGCCAGATGAGATTGACCATGTGAGAGCCACAGTGATGTCATTGTATTGTGAAAGACTCTAACTAGTGAGGCAGGCCTAAAAGGACTACATCCCTGGAGGGGAAAGTTGACTAATAAGAAACTTTCCACAGACGCTCACGAGCCTCATTAGCACCAGATTCAGGGCAACGAACTAGACGGGTGCTGCGAACTGGATATTGATGAAGCTGTCTCAGTTGGTCATGTTCTCTGTCTGCTTACTGACTGAAACTCAGAAGAATGTGTTTAGCACAATAATGGATAGCAAAGTAAATGTTACCTACATAACTCTGTCTGGATACGTAGATCTGAACAAGTACAGATATTTTTACTTTTCTGTTATTTTCACAGTGTACATTTTGATCATCTGCAGCAACGCCACCATTTTGTATCTCATCTGGGTCCACAAAAACCTCCATGAGCCGATGTACGTCTTCATCGCAGGCTTGTTGTTTAACTGCCTTCTTTACAGCACCAACATTTACCCAAAGCTCCTGGTCGACTTTTTGTCTGAAGAGCCGAAGGTATCGTATTCGGCCTGCCTCTTCCAGTTTTTCATGTTTTATTCCGTGGGAGGCTCAGAGTTCCTCCTGCTGGCAGCGATGGCCTTCGACAGATACGTGGCGATATGTAAACCTCTGAGATACAGATGTATAATGAAGAGAAGCACCGTCAGTGCGCTCCTGATTCTGGCTTGGTGTTTTCCGGCCTGCCATCTTGCCGTGCTGGCCGTCCTGAGTGCCAAAGCTAAGCTGTGCAACTTTAACTTGGACGGGATCATTTGCAACAATAAGATGTACACGGTCCACTGTGTGAGATCGAGAGCGCTGACCGTATTTGGGGTCGTTGCTTTATTCGATTTCGCGATTCTTCCCACCCTCTTCACGGCTTTCACGTACGCGAAGATATTCGCGACGTCTTATCGGAGCTGCAAAGAATCCAGGAAAACGGCCGTGCAGACCTGCGCGCCCCACCTGTTCGTTCTGACCAGCTACTTCTGTGTGATGACATACGACGTGATCGTGGCTCGAGTGGAGGCGGACTTCTCCAGGACCGCAGGCTTCGTGATGACGATACAAACCTTTCTGTATCACCCTCTGATCAATCCGTTCATGTACGGGTTCAAGATGAAAGAGATCAATAAACACCTGAAGACGTTGCTCTGCTCAGCCAAAGCTTGATGGAAGCAGTTCTTTCTGAAACGATTATGTCCGTAAGCCGGACATATTTTCAAAAATAATTCAAGCACTCAATTTCATGTCTCATATTAGTTTTAGTTTCAGACTGTGTCATAAACCAACACAAACACTGAGAGACATTTTTCCATTGTCTGTAAACATCTATATGACTTGCACAAGAGGTTACATGTCAATGTTGAATTTGCTGACTTCATCAAAATATCTTGCATTGTTTGCCTTTTCCTTATTTGAGCTTTTCTAAATCCTGTCATCTGAGTCTGTTTATGTTCTGACTTTTGTTTGATTAAATTTCATCACGGTTTTTCCATTCATCTTGTCTTTAAAAGGAAAAACAGCTTGTGACTAGTGGGTAAAACAAGGCCACTCTAAATATTTGTGCTGTTTATTTATTCGAGCCTTTTCTGGGGATTCGCTGACGGGCTTCACGTCACTGTTGTACCGTTCTCATGATGTTGGCCGGTGTGGTGCTGGACCCAAATGCAGAGAGGCGGAGGCAGTGGCTTGAGTTTGGTGAGTAGATGATGAAAGGAAAGATTAAACATAAAGAGCAAAACAAATCCAAGAGCATCCAGGCGGGAGACACGAGGGGAACACAGGAAATCACAGAACACTGACAGGAGCAGACATGAGGGCCCGGAGGATTGTGGGCGAGACGGAGGAGCTTGAACGCGAGAAGGCCTGGGCTGATGAGCCGATTGGTTACAGGCGAGGATAGAGAGAGGAACGTGGCACAGGGGAACAGGAAATAAAAGACACCAAAGAATAGCTTTGACAAAAGAAACATGATAACCTGGAACAGATAATATCTCAAAACGAGAGAACAGATTATCTTTCACACATTATGACAATAACTTAAAATAACTTATTGTCATTTTAAGTTAGACAATAAGTTATTTTATTGTCTAACTTTTTAAGTTAGACAATAAAATGACAAGTTTGATTTCCCCACAGTGATCTTTTAGCACAGGGTCAAATGTCGCCGTCAGCTCCGCTTCTTTCAGAAAGCCTGATGTAATGTGTCTCCTGAGCACCAGGTTTCTTTCCAACAGTGACTGGATGATGCTAATTAAGGGCAGAGCTTAACCAGTGATTCTGATTCTGCCTCCTTCTTGAGACTGAAAGGCCCATTTTTGTCTCATCAATAATTTTACCTTTTTGAAAGACAGAAAGCAAATTCCTTATATTTTACCATATCATTACAGTGACCTCCACTATTTTCTCTCTAGTGTCCCAATGTTAGCCCAATCGCGCTGTCCTTCAGTTGACAGTTTTGCTGACTTTTGGGACAATATGTGACAGCAGAAGCAATAGATTGCTTCTTTAGTTCTTGAATAAGTCAGCCGGCTCCACCGGACATTTTTCCCCACTGACCAACTGTCATGACGTCAGTGTGTACATCATGGCAATGAAAGCTTTGACCTTCATGCCCTTCATGCCATTTGGGGACGGAAAAGCTCTCCTTGCCAGGGAGTGGTCCGTTCATGCCCTGCTCAGTCCTGTCTAGATCTGAGAGGAAAGATGGCCTCTCAGCTGGGTCGGTGGGCGGAGCTGGTGATCCGTGGCGTGAATGGGACTTTGACGTGGAAGCTTCTGAGGAAGAGACAAAAGAAAGACATTGATTAATAACGAGGCATTCTCTCGGGGCATTGCAAAGCCTGTCACCTCTGCAGTCCTCTTCTCGTTTCTTCAGAACTAAGGAGGCCGAATGCTCCCCTGTGGATTCTTCTTCCGCCTCCTGAAACCCACTGAAATGTCTCCAGCAGTGAAACAGTTCGAATCACAACAGATAACCGTTGCGGTGTGGCTGATATCTGGAGTCCAATCTGGAATAATGGAGAAAACGCTGCTGGTTTTAATGTCACTGACAATCGGGTGAAATTGTTTTGTTCCTCAGCGTACCAATGGGTTCATTTTGAATGCGGCTCAGATGTTCTTTTATAACAGGGTCAAACTCTCCCATCAGTTCATTTTGTGAACCTCTTTCAGGAAATTGCCATTTGACGGTGAAAACGGCGCCTCTGTGTGTCCCCTGAGTGACAAATTTCCAAACGCTACTATGTGACAGCAGTGAGACGGATCGGCGCAGCCCTCCATCTTATTCTCTCAGCCTCGCAAAGCGCCATCTCAAAATGGCCTTACTCCCCTCTCCACGCGCACACACCTGCAGGACGCAGCTGTACATTGCAATAATTTGCAATAACACCGCGTGTCTGAGACTGTGTGACACAACGGAAAGGACAGTGGGGCCTTCGGAGAATACAGCCGTCAAAGGGGAGGGGAAGAGCTCATGAAAAACAATCACTCAGCAGACTCTCACTACAGTTTTGTACATTCTGCTGATCACAGCACATAAAATTCAACTGCAGGTAATGACATGTACTGAGCTGGTAAAACTATTATGTGGTAAAACTGTTTAAGCTGAATTTACCTGTCGGTCAGTCGGCTGTAGAAAATATCATGGAGGACCAGATCAACATTACGT
>VMRN01000032.1:4826075-4864209 GCA_010277015.1 Poeciliopsis turrubarensis
GCTCAACCCGTTCATATACGGTTTCAAGATGAGAGAAATTAACAGACACCTGAAGAAGCTCTTCTTCATCGCCGCCAAAAAAACAAGCCCACGGTAATCTGGTAACACGTTTGCCCTCTAATCTTTTTACTGTCCGGAGTCAAAAATGTAATGATGTTCATTTAGATGTGTCTTGGATTCATTGAAGCTGCATGTACTCTCAGTGATTAAATAATCAAAATTTAATGGAATGAACAAATTGTTTCTGTGGTCAAGATAGTTTTCAGCACAGCAGCTAACGGAGTAAATGTTTGGGGTTTTTTTTTTTTTTTTTGGTTGTTGTTTTTTGTTTGTGCTGTACACTTTTTCTCTTCTGCACATCAAGGTGAAGACAGCATGCAATGAAGTCAGGAATGACGCATTTTTAAGGTGAAATGTGAGACAGAAGTTGGTAAAGCCCACTGATTGCATTCAAGTAAGACTGAAGACCAGCTTAGTAACGTTTCTTCCAAATCAAGTTTCTTTCAGTATAAAACCAATGAAACTTCAACCAGAACCTGCAGTTCACCAGTGTATCTGGTGAAATTGGTCGGTTTGTTCTTCGTTCAGTGAAGTTGCACATGGTGGGTAGAGCGTCCAGAAATCTTAAGAGACGCAAATGACTCAACAATCGGATTCGGCCTGCAGCACCACGAAATTTGTTTCAGCCAGAATGACAAACAGCATAACAGCCGGGTGCCTGAGGCGCTGCAGTTCCATCAGATGAGAATAGACAACACCAGGGTGGACTGAGGACATAAACGTAAAAAGGACAACAAGAGTAAAAACTCTCCTCGAAGTACATTTCGTCCAAAAAGGACAAATTATGATAATTATTGAGAAAACCGCTGTGGTTACAATCTTGAGTGACGCAGAACTCCGAAAGCCACCTGGAGGCTCTCGGGCCTCCAGGCCCCGAACTGTTGTCATGTGAACGCTTTAATGAAATCCACAGAGGGGGACGAAGTCAGATAAAAACTCCTTCACTCGCTCCGGCCCGCTCCTTCAGGTGAGCCCGCCCAAGTTCCCTTCCACGTTCGCGTCCGCCGGTTTTTAACAAATTGCTGTTTTGTACTTTGGAATTCAGCTGTGATGGACGCCGTGGCCGGTGAGCTGAACGCCACGCGCATCACCTTCGGCGGGCACGTGGAGCTGCAGCGGTTCAGGTTTCTGTACTTCGCCGTCATGCTCGTCGTGTTCGTCCTGATAATCGGCAGTAACGCCGCCATCTTGAGCCTCATCTGGCTCCAGAAGAGCCTCCACGAGCCCATGTACGTCTTCATCGCGGCCTTGCTCTTCAACTCGCTCCTCTTCAGCGCCGCCGTCTACCCAAAGCTCCTGGTGGACTTCCTGTCTGACGAGCAGACCACGTCTCTGACTCTGTGCAGTCTGCAGAGCTTCACCTACTACTCCCTGTGCGGCGCCGAGTTCCTGCTGCTGTCGGCCATGGCGTACGACAGGTACGTGTCCATATGCAGGCCGCTGCAGTACGAGGCCACCATGAGGAGGAACACGGTGGTCGCCCTGCTGGCTCTCGCCTGGCTCCTGCCCGCCTGCCAGCTCGTGCCGTCGCTTTTCATCAGCAGCGGCTACAAGCTGTGCCGCTCGACCCTGAGCGGGATTTTCTGCAACAACGCCATCTCCCAGCTGTTCTGCATGGACTCCCGGGCGCCGTACGTCGCGTACGGCGCGTTCATCGCGCTGAACACCATCGTTTTGCCCCTGGCTTTCATCCTGTTCACCTACGCGAAGATCCTGGTCGTGTCCTTAAGAGGCTCCGGCAGCATGAGGAGGAAGGCGGCGAGGACGTGTTCCCCTCACCTGCTGGTCCTGACCAGCTTCTCCTGCCTGTGTTCGTACGACGTCGTCGTGGCCCGGCTGGAGGTCGACCTGGACAGGACGGCGCGCTTCGTCATGACCCTGCAGGCGGTGCTGTACCATCCCCTCTTCAACCCCATCGTCTACGGCTGGAAGGTGGAGAAAATCCGCAGGCGCCTCAAAACGCTTTTCTGTGGCGGCAAACGCAAAGTGAACGTCTGAGGGAACGTCTTCATCTGTGTTGGACTTTCACGATGCTCTACAGCTCTAATGTTTGAAATGTGATGCTTTTCCTTTAAGTTAACCTTCAGTTTAGTCACTACATTGACTGTTGCGCTTATTAAATTGGAGAATACAGCAGAAACAGATATTCTGCATCTATAATAATGTACTGATTACAATGGCTGCCAAAGATGGGGATTTGTTGTTATTATTGTTTTCTTTATTTATTTTCAGTTTCAGTAGTTTCTGACTTATGATTTAGAGCAGAAACCCCTAGATCATGTATGTTTTGCGAGAAAAGAAAAAAAAGTGTATATTTTGACTCCGCTGTGTATTTTGAATTCATTCTTTTTAATAAAGTGATGAAGAGGTGCCATCATTTCAGCTGAAGTGCACAGAACATGCAGATCAAGTCACATTTATGAAATGCACAAGAGCAATAAAGACTGTCCAAAACCCTGTTATCTCCCATGAAATCACAGCATTTGCTTTGTAAATCAGGTCATTTGTCCGATTAAAACCTTTTGAAATGTTTGACGACCTTCAACCAGGTGTCACACATTATTTTCCTTAAGCCCACGTCAGCGTTAAGATTGTCTTTTTTTGCTCTGATGTTACTTTTAAATGCCACGTTTTTATGAAAGTTGCACTAAGTAACTATTTTTTCTTTTTTACATATTCATTGATGACTATGAGAAATATAATTTGTGACAAAAATCAAGCTCCTCGAGAAGCAGCCAATCACTTTTTTTTCTTTCGACTCTAGTGGACTTCATTTGAAAGGAGGCAGGGAAACGAGAGAGGGGGAAGACTTGCGGCAAATGTTGCCAGGCCAGGAATCGAACCTGCATCCACCGCCACGAGGACTAAGGCCTCAATACGTGGCTTTGCTCCTGCGCCACCACAAGATCCCACCAATCACTGATTTTATTTACCTTTTCACTGTTTGTGTACATATTCTGTCTTGTTCAGTCATGGAAAAGGAAAAGGAGGTGAATTGTATGTATTTCTTAATCGGAACACGGTGATTCTTTTGGGTTTGTGCTTCTTCCTAAGAAGAAGGTCCTGACACGACACTCTTTTACTAAAATAATCAAAATACGTACTCACTAAGGATCAATCTCCATGGCAACCATTCAGAAAAGGCCTGGGGGTGCTGAAGGTGTGTCTTCTCGTCTTTTCCAGTTGCAGCCGCTGAGTTTCTGGCTCAGACAGCAGCCCTCCCCCATTCAGCTCCTTCAGACTAGCCAGCAGCAGTTAGCAAACGTCGGGTGGAACTGAGCATCAGAGCTCATCATAGGAGCTACTTCTCAGAACGACGCTGGTAAAACCCTTGTTAAAGGGATAATAGAGGAGCCATGATGTGCTGACTTCCTGAAGATGGAGTTTTGAAAGAGCAGGAGCTTCTTAAAGAGACAGAGGCCCAATTTCAAGGCGTTAAATTAGGAAGTAAGTTTTCTTTGATGTATAGAGCATTTTTATAACACCTGAAGTTAGTATAGTTCCTACAAAATGATTCTACATGGCTGGAAAACACGTAACACTTTTAATTTTAGTTTCTGACATACGAGAAGCAAATAGTGATGAAATTTTCACACCCAAGTTCTTAGGCCTTAATGAACCCGAGTTCCTGTCAGACGTAAACACGTTAATGAGGTCCATGGAGAGAAAAGCAGCTGGATAAAAACTTTGCCTGGACTCGGGACGGCTCACTGTGAGGCGAGCGCAACCCGAACCGCCACGTCGTAGCATCCACTAACAGGAACTGCACTTTGGGTTCCTGTCACTGCTTTGTTGAAACTTTCATCATGGATCGAACGAACGGTGAACCGAACGCAACGTATATAACTTTTGGCGGCCACGTTGAATTGCAGAAACTCCGCTTTCTGTACTTTGTGATGGCGTCCAGCGTGTACGTCCTTGTACTCTGCAGCAACTCCACCATCCTGTGCCTCATCTGGACCCGGAGGAGCCTCCACCAGCCCATGTACGTCTTCATCGCGGCTCTGCTCTGCAACTCGCTCCTCCTCAGCACCAACGTCTACCCGAAGCTTCTCGTCGACCTCTTATCCGACGTGCCGACTACATCCTATTTGGCGTGCAGAATTCAGGCCTTGATTTATTACTCTCTGTGCGGTTCTGAGTTCCTCCTCTTGGCAGCCATGGCTTATGACCGCTACGTCGCCATCTGCAAGCCGCTGCAATATCAAACCGTCATGAGGAGCAGGACAGTGACGGCTCTGCTGGTTCTCGCGTGGCTCCTGCCGCCCTGTCAGCTCGTGCCGTCACTTATTCTAGGCGACGGATTCAAACTCTGTAGACACACGCTGAATGGGATTTTCTGCAACAACGCCGTCACCAAGCTTTCCTGCATGACCTCGGCAGGGCCCTACGTGATATATGGCGTGATCATTTTAGCTAACACGGTATTTGTCCCCTTGGCGTTCGTCCTTTTCACCTACTGTAAGATCCTCGTCACGTCCCACAGAAGGGGCCTGGACGTCAGGAAGCGAGCCGTGCGGACCTGCGCGCCGCACCTGCTGGTTCTCGTTAGCTTTTCGTGTCTGTGTTCGTACGACGTCATCATAGCGCGACTGGACATCGACCTGCCCAAAGCGGCGCGCTCGATCATGACTTTGCAGGTGGTCTTGTATCAGCCCCTGTTTAACCCAATAATCTACGGCCTGAAGATGAAGGAAATCCACAAACACCTCAGGAGGCTTTTCGGCCGAGGCAGAGTCTGCGTTTGCGTTGCACTGATCGATAACTGACGGTTCGGTTCAGGTCACGATGTAAATAAATATCACAGATGTCTGAAAATAGATGACAGTCCTAGATCCTCTCTCACCAGCGTAATGACAAAATTATTGTTAAACTGATTCATATTTTGTTAGTGTAATAAGGTTTATAAGAGTCAAAATTCAATTCGGTCTTGTCATATTCTTTCTATGCAAATCAATAATATACCTTATATTTGTTTGTATTCTTATAGTAAGAATTAATTCATAATATTCATTTCAATTCGTCTTGCATTTTGTTCCACAGTGTTCCATGCGACATTTCAGTTTTCATGTGTTCCTTTGTTACGTGAAAACATCTAATGGGGACGTTTATCGTTTGTCTAAAGCCTTTAAAAGAGTTTCCTCTCCTTTTTTAAGGCTTTATGAACAAAGATCTCTGCGGATCTTTGTTCATTCATGATCACCACCTGTTTAAATTTGCTTTTGAGCCACAATAAACGGAACGCTGACCAACATATTTGACGCGTGTTGAGGATTTTTGAAGACGGCTCTCGGAAAAACGCGCCACTTGTCGCTAGTTTCCTAATTAGTGACGGTATGTTGTTTTTAATGACCTTTTGTTTTTGTGCTTTTATGCTGCTTTGCTGCTAAAAGCAGCAAAACAACAAATAAACCTGACTGATTAATTAACCTCCATGCACTGTGACCTCTGGTTAAACCAATATACTTCCTGTTGGCAGATGTTATTAACTGGAGTCACACATTCACATTTATTCAAAGATAATTGGCAAGTTAAAGAAATTTTAGCAGAATGGACAGATCTCAAATTATATCCAACCCACGACAAGCTGCGATGATGCGGCAAAATCAACGTCACCAACGTCGCCGTTCAGTGGTCATAATGTTATGCCTGAACAACAGCTAATGTACCGCATTATGTGCTTTTTTCAGAAACACTTAGACCTTCCCAATTAAACAACAAAAACATGCTACTTTAAATAACACTTCTGTCAAACGTTATTCAACATTTTAAAGCTGTTGAATGTTTTCAAGTTATATCTTGTCCCATATCAAAGAAATTGAGAGCAGATTGTCAAAAATATTATTTCATAATGAGCTGATCATTCACAATTTGTAAGGTAAAATAAAAACATACCACATCTGATTCATTTCAACGCAGACACACAAATATCACAAAGTGGATTCGATGTGAAAAGGAAAGTGTGGAAATCATTGCAATTCTCTAGTCTTGAATAACCAATGGCTGGACATTGTTGGACATTAAAGGGGCAGTGTTTAGTAAAAATGACTTTTCACTACATTATAAAGTCATTACCTCATCAAAACCATATCTAGATTGTTGCCCTGATTCTTTCATGCATGTTTTAGAAATCCTTTCATCTCCCATGGCAACCATTCAGCTGTGCAAAATGCCTGGGTGGACTTAGCCCCGCCTTTGAGGACCAGGCTCCTCCTCTCAGCTGCAGTTTCCAAGCTTCACAGAGGACAGAGTCCTTCGCTGCCACTCCTCGACTCGGCTCCTACAGACTAGCCAGCAGCAGTAAGCAACCACCTGCCAGGACTGCGCATCTGCTGAGCTACTTCTGAGCCACATAGGACTAAAAGAGGAGCCATGTTATGATGACTTCCTCAAAGCGAAGTGTTGGAAAGAGCAGGAGTTTCTTAAAGAGACAGATGCCCGATTTCAAGGCATTTTGAGTCATATTTGACTCAAAATGCCCCAATTCTCTAGGATTAAGGCATTTTTATAACCATCTTTGGTAGTGCTATAAGGTGGCACTAAGTGACTGTAAGACATATAACACTGCCAAATTATTACTTGTTGTTGGAGACCCCTACAGGGTTGATGTGGAACTGTGCAAACTGCTCCTGATGCTCCCTGCTGAGACACAAAGAGTGTGGGTGGTGATGATGATGATGATGATGATGGAAACACTAATAAAAACAGTTCATCTCTTACGGACATCTCAGTCAGAGTGACTCCAGCCTTGTACGTGTTCACTGTGTGTTTCTATTTTTCTCTTGCTTGTGTTCGAAACTTAGAATGGAACCGAAGATTAATATGACATACGTAATTCTCGGAGGCTTTGTGGAAGTGCAAAGGTACAGATACCTTTACTTTATGATCATGCTGACCGCATATCTTGTAATAATTAGCTTTAACATCTCCATCGTTTGCCTCATTATTGTCCACAAAAGCCTCCACCAGCCCATGTACGTCTTCATTGCTGCTCTGTTAATCAACTCCGTTCTTTTCAGCACCAACATTTACCCCAAGCTCTTCATAGACTTCTTATCCGAATGGCAGACCATACCTTACCAGGCCTGCCTCTTTCAAATCTTTGCATTTTATTCTCTGAGCTCTTCCGAGTTCCTACTGCTGGCAGCCATGGCTTACGACAGATATGTGTCCATATGTAAGCCTCTGCGGTATCCGGCCATCATGACGAAGGCCGCCGTGAGCGCTCTGCTGGTTTCAGCTTGGCTTGTGCCCGCTTGCCACGTGTCCGTCTCCGTCATCCTGAGCTCCGGCAAAAGGCTCTGCAGTCATTCTCTCAACGGGATTTTCTGCAACAATGCCGCCCACGGTCTCTACTGTGTCAGCTCCGCGGCGCTGTCCGTCTATGGCCTGGTCGTGCTGTTCAACGTCGCTTTTCTCCCCATGCTTTTCATACTCTCCACGTACGCGAGGATAGTGCTGGTGGCCTGTCGGAGCGGGAGGGCAGTCAGGAGGAAAGCCGCGCAGACCTGCCTGCCTCACCTGCTGGTTCTGATGAACTACTCCGTCCTGCTGACGTACGACGTGGTCATCGTCAAACTGGACTCGGACGTCCCGAAGATCGTGCGACTTGCCATGACGCTTCAGATAATCACGTACAATCCCCTCTGCAATCCGCTCATCTACGGGCTAAAAATGACGGAGATCGCTAAACATCTCAAGAGGTTGCTCTGTCGACCCAGATGGAAATGAAAAGGATGAAAGGGGGAGGAATTTAATGTTTGAATGCATTACTAATATGACTGAAACTAAATGCATCTGTAAAAGCAAAACTGATAACTTTGCGAACACTTTTTAAACGTTTAAGTTTAATGCTTTTGTTTGTTTTTTTTGTGGCAGCTTCACCCTGTATGAAAATCTGTTTCAAATCCTTTATTCACAGTGAGACATTCAACAGTGACTTTCACATGAAGCCTGTCTGGATAAAAAAAAAAAAAAAAAAAAAAAAAAAAAAAAAAAAAAGATAAAGTGTTTTGATATTTGCACTATTTCTAGTGCAAATAACTCCAGGCATTTGAAATAAGGTCAAATTACAGATAATTTTTCTTCCAAGGTACAGCAGCTTGTTTTCAGTAGATGATTCCTAAATATTGATGAAAAAGTTGGGAGTTCCATTTGCAGATTATTTCATTTAAAACATGGGGGAAATATCTTGTCACAAGTGGAAGTAATAAATTCCCATCAACATTAAGGAATCACTGACTTAAAACAAGCTCCTTTACCTTGAAGAAAAGTTACTGTTAAGTTACTCCGGTATTATTTCATGTGCACTGAGATCATTTGCTCCAGACCAAAACACTAGACGTGGTAGGATTTTGTGTTTTTGCAGTGTGAACGTACCACGACTCTGTGACCTGCGTTTTGTCACAGGCCGCACTCATCGGACTGTCGTTCTGCAGTTCGCTCTCTCTGACATGTGACGCTTTGTGCTCGCTCAAGTGTGGTTGCATTGATCAAGCAAGAAAAGTGAAATAAAATTTGAATGACAAGCTTTGAATCTTGTTCGTGGTTGTGATTAGAGAGTGGGTTTTTAAAAACATGACTTTGAAGCAGAGGATCTCCGAAAAAAGGTATTAAATGTATTCGGTCCTGATTATAGTGTCTTCTAACCGGCAGGACGTGCTCCATATATTCAAACCTGAGGCAAACGGAGGTGATTCTAACAAAGAAACGGCATCCGGTGAAAGCAACTCATGCATCGACAAAATGCATCATGCAAAATAAAACACACACACACACACGTCGTTTGTATTGTGTATTATCAGCACAACAATTTTCTTCCGCTTATCTGGAGTCGGGTGGAGAGGATCCCTGGTGAGGCGGCGTCCAGGCCAATGTCAGCCAAGACTGTGGCTGACATAGGAACACCTTGGGATTTCCCCAAAGGAGCCGGACAAAGTGGCTGGGTAGAGGGAAGTCTGAGCCTCCCGACTTGGGCCCAGATTTGCTTCTCCCCAGGAAGTCTGGGCCTAAGAAGGGAGAAGTCCAGGAGTCATCCAACCATCTATTTATGTTGCAAATAAGAGTTGCGACATGAAATCTATTTCGATTCGGCCGAAAAGCCACTCCATCGTAGTGCAAAACCTTTTTATTGAAAAATGTGAGGGGTTTTTTTTTCTCGCAAAAATCACCGCATTTCTGTCCAGCAAATTTATTTCGGTCATTTCAATATGCGCAACTCCGTGGTTGATGAAAAACGCAGCTCAGGGAAGCTTCTGGTTGCAATTACGACAAAATAAAAGTCACAGTTTAACTCAGTGACGTCGTTTGCCGTCTGAAACGAACTGAAGGGATAATATGCATCGATGCGCTGAACATGAAGTCCCTCTGGACTCCATCAGAACACGTGACTGTTCTCCACACAGCGTCAGGACACAGTTAAAGGTTCTGCCGCCGTTCAGTCAGTCAGACGCTAGAGTGGAAGGAAACGGCTGCAAACACTCGTTCTGTACAAGTTTATGATTTGAATAAGCTGTTCAGAGTGGCGAAATTGTATACCATTAAAATAGATATAGGTGTGTGTGTGTGTGTGTGAAACTGCACTCCAGTAGTTGATGGTAAGTCCTATGGCGTATGACATAATTCTGTTTTTATTTATTTGTATGATTCATTGTTAGTTTCTATACATATAGATATTTTGTGAACGATTCTTTCAATAGACGTGTTTGAAGGCTGGAGAATCCGATTCTTTTCTTGCTGTTGTTTTCCCGCGTTTAATTACAGAAAGGATTCATGAGTTGTGATCATGGTTTCTCCGTCGTGTCCCTCTCTTCCAGCTCCTCTGCTGTGCGGACATGCAGAACAGCAGCAGCTCTCATTTTCACCTCGCCCTTTTCCCGGCCATGGGCAGCGAGCGATATCTTTACTTCAGCCTGTGTCTCCTCGTCTACGTCATCATCAACTGCGCCAACGTCGTCATCATCGTCACGGTGAGCGTGGAGCGCTCCCTCCACGCGCCCATGTACGTTTTCATCTGCTGCCTGTGCTTCAACTCCCTGCGCGGCTCCGCCGGCTTCTTCCCCCGCTTCCTGTCCGACCTCCTGTCCGACGCCCACGTCATATCCCGCTCCGCGTGCTTCGCCCAGGTGTTCGTGTTGTACATGTACGCCACGTGCGAAATGCTCGTCCTCGGCATCATGGCCTACGACAGGTTCGTGGCCATTTGCCAGCCTCTGCTCTACCGCAGCAAAATGACGTTCCGGACGGCGCTGGGCCTCGTGGTTCTGGCCGAGCTCTACCCGGCCTTGGTGTGCGGCTGCTGCCTGTCCCTCACCGCCCGCCTGCCGCTGTGCGGCTTCGAGCTGCGGAGGTTTTTCTGTACCAACTGGCCTCTGGTTCAGCTGTCCTGCGTGGACACCCGCGTCAACAACGTAGCGGGTCTAATAGCGATGGTGGGGACCATTTTCGCGCCCCTGCTGTTTGTGCTGTACTCCTACCTGCGCATCCTGCTGGTGTGCAGGAGGAGCTCGCGCGAGCAGCGGGGCAAGGCGCTGCAGACCTGCCTGCCCCACGTCGTCACGTGCGTCAACTACTCGGTTTGTTTCGTCGGGGAGCTCCTGCTGAACCGCATGAGAGACAGCGAAATCAACCCGCTCGTCATCGTTGTCCTGTCGCTGGAGTTTCTAATCATCCCGCCCATCGCCAACCCTCTGATCTACGGGCTGAAACTGCCGCAGATCAGGACGGTGGTGCTCAGATTTGTTTACCCCGCTCTTCAGAGGTCCAACAGGTAGACAGGCCGAGTGAGAGGACACCGTCACCTTCCCTAAAATAACGAACTGAGCCTTCTACTTCTTTTTGTCAAAAGTGATTTTCTTTTCATTTGGGAGAACCCAAATGGTCTTTATTTTCATTTCTCACCCGCCAAAATCACTTTTGACAAAACAAAAAACAACAACGACAAAACAAACAACAACAACAACAACAAAAACCTACATAGATCATTATTTTAGGAACGTGACAATATATAAAAGTAGGAATTTATAAGGCGTAAGCGTATTTTTATCACCTCTGTGTGCGCATGCCCAGTGCTTTGTATGAGTTCTGTTGCTGTTCCATGCTAACGGCGAACTTTCTGTCTACTACTGTAACACAAGCATTATCAAACAAATGCAAATGTGTACCATAAAAGATGAGTATGCACTTACTCAATGATACATGTTTATTTACTCATTGTTTTTTTTTTTTGTTTCCGGTACAAGCTCAGCTCAGCTTTTATCCACCTTATTTCCTGGGAGGCTTACTGGGGAAACGGCTATGGATCTTACTTCCGGCGCCCACCGGAAGTAACAAATTTTCATTGTAATTTGTATGTTTTTTGGGTTGTTGTTTTTTTCTAGTCTGTATTCATGGTATAGGTAGCATTTCTCTTTTCGGTTCTAATACAATATTTAGTAAATCTTGTTTACTGACACGCCGTTTTACAGTCACTTAGTCTCCACTGCCATAAAAAACTATTTCCACCAATCATACATAAAAATATGACCACTGACAGGTGAGATGCTCAGGACTGACTGCCTCATCATCATGGCACCTGTTGGATTGTGGGAAATAATTTAGGCAGCAGGACTTCACTGTTGATGTGTCGGAAGCAGACGAACGGTTAAGCGTGAGGATTTGATTGAGTTTATCAAGAAACAAATTGGGACAGTTCTTGATGGCACAAACCAGATCAACTCACAAGCTGACAGCAGCTCAGGAATAACATTAATAAGCCCTTTAATGCCTGTTTCACAGTAATGGATATCTAATTAATTCTAAAAAGTGCACCTATCTTTGTAGTTCACTTTACTTTTCATTATTTATTGATTTTACAGCTGCTTTTAATCTAGTTTCACTCGTTGGTGAGGGAGACATGAAGCATCAGTTTCCCCTAACAGGTAGCTTATGCCGCCATCTGCTGGTGTCTGTGCATCATTACAGAAAAATAAATACTTTAGCTAAGCTGGTATTCTGTAGACAGGCACTTGACAAACTGAAGTGCCTGAAAATATAAAATGAAAATGTCAGCAAACAAAAACAACAACAACAACAATACATTTCTGGAGTCTCCATTGGAACCTACTGGTGATGTTAACCAGCTTGACTGGGTGTGTCATTTCATAGCAACACCCGAGTCAAGTGTTATTCTCAGTGCAATAGGATTTTCACCACAACCAAAGTATTCAAAGGTGTCATGGTCATTAGGTGCTTGTGTTTTGTGCTTTCTGTTCCAGTTTCCTCCTGACTAGGCATCGTGATTGTTCTTCAGTGGCTGTGTTTCCATTTGACACTGAAACAGAAATTCTGAAAGTGAATTTGGTTAGTGGATACGCGTCCATTTCTAAAAAAGAAAACCGAGGTTTTTCGATAGCTACTTTTTTGCGCTACGATGGCTTTTCGATTACCAAAATTTGAGCATTTCACAAAACTGCAAAGCAACGGCTTCCTTTTTTCGCATCACAAGAATCTAATGATCGACAACCGGATGTCGCTAATGGCGGAAAAGATGAATAAGTGTCACAAGGAAGTGTGCCACTCGTGACATGACAACATTTCTTGTCTAACAGAAACAGCAACTGCGAAATTGTGTTTTTTCAACATTAGTGGAATACTGACAATTCTTTATTTTTTTTTTTTTGCAAAGATTTCTTATGGAAGCCCAGTTAATGCTCCCCTCATTTGCGTTCTGAGATCACCCTCAGTTATTACACTGTTATTACACATATAATTAGCTGAAAGTGTTTATCTTTATTTAAAGATGTATTCACTGACCACATTGAGTTCCTGCCTGCAGTTTGGTTCAGCCCCACTGCTGAAATTGTTGTGGTGTCTGAGTTCAGAGACCACAACCCAAAAGATCACTTAGTTCTGAGTCACCTAAATAAATAGAAGGATAAATAAGAGACAAATCTGACACAAAGGAAACAGATGAGCATAAGAAGTAACAAATATTCAGCCTCTCTGGAGTTGATTTGTCAGAACACAAAGTGGGGAAATCCTTAAGATTTTCCAGCTGGAAAGCTTTCAAAACCCTTTGATTCTCAGAACTAAATCCATTCAGCTAAAACATGTTTTAGCTGAATGGCTGTGGATGATATTGTAAAATATCATCCACAGCCAATCAGATGCTGTGGATGATATTTTACAAGATTTGTTTCCGCAGCGTGGCAAAGCAAAGATGTTGCAAACCCTAATCTCTAGGCGTAGTAATGAATTAGTCAGCAGTGGTGCAAAGTGTTTGCTATCAGGTAGTTACATCGTTAGCAGGCCAGTAGCCATGACAACAGACTTTTTTTTTTTTTTTTTGCCGTCAGTGTTTGACTCTTAAACCGGTGAAATCAAGTTATGTTGACAGAAACAGGACAATGACTCTGCATCTTTTTTGATCTTTGCATCGTACATCTCTAGCACTTCTGCCAGAACAGGAACCAGCCGCACAGGAAGGGCTAGCCTGCTAATTTGTGGTTAGCAGCTCCAAAACAAGCCAAGATGAGATAGTCGGGATAATGATGGGTTTAGCTGAGAAGTCCGAGGATTATCACTTTGATTACAATTCAGCTTCAGTGAAACACGTCTGACTCAAAATGTTAGCCTCTGGATGTGAAAAGCTGGTAGAGATGTAAGGAGATAAAAACCTTATTTTACTTCCTAGTTTAATACCTTAAAATTGGGCCTCTGTCTCTTTAAAAACTCCTGCTCTCAACTTTGCTCCTCTACTCAATTATAAGGATTTTCCACCAGTAACGGTTTTGTCATGCCAGCAGACTACTAGCTCCTGCCGGGTCAGGGGTCGAGTCAGTTCTCTGACAAAAGAGACTCACTTACAAGAATCAAACACACCATTTGTGTAAACTCACACCAACAATCGACTATATTGGGAATTTTAACGACTCCACAGTCTAATGACAAGTAGCCTAGCCACTTGTTCTACTCTTTGTTCAATAGCCCTCAGGCCTGAACCCTCGGGTCGTTGAGAACTGATCACTGTGTGGACTGTTGACGTTTTAAATGCTCTGGAATGATTGGATCTGATTTGACCCAATGACTGACGTTTGGCCGCGGTGTATATAAAACGCCAGCGACCCTACGACGCTTAGCGTACGTAGCGTGCGCTGTAAACAGCCATTCCCCACTGCAAATAGAGAAATGCCAGGCCAAATGACATCTTTGCCACCAATTAAATGTCTCAATTCCAGATTCGTAATTACGACAGAGTTAGCAAACCCTTCATCGTTTTCTTCCCGCTCCACAACTACGTTGATCTATCAACATAAAATCCCAATGGAGGTTGAGAAAAAGTTCACTCGGAGGAGTGTGAGCTCCCCTTGAGGCGGTTTAACATACAGCAAGGCCCAATTTTTACTGACACACAGTGGCCCAAAATGAAAACTGCTGCAGATTTAAGCAGCACCAGGCCCTGCTCGCCCCGCTCTTCTTACTGTACCTCCTCGGAACCAATGTCTCAGGCATCGAACGGCCCCTTATAAAGCCCAGTCCGAAGCGAGTGCGGCCAAAATATCCTCACTCTGCAAAAATGCTCATACCTCCCACCCAGCCCTCCGGCCCAACCAAAACTCAGACTGATCCCCGTGAGTTCTGAACTTCTGAAGCCAAACTTGCTCTTCCACAGGCTACGTAATCTGTGTAGCTTTGCTTTACACAATTTGTATTACACCATTTCTCCTGTTACATAAACACACACATCATGTTTTCGCTTCACTCTGTCCTCCAAACACGCTCGTCTCTCTTTGGAAACACATGTCTCCGTGGCGTTCACACAGCAGACTCGCTCGTTCGTCTCGGTACGTCATCAGATGTTTCACGCTGGGAGAATTAAAAGCTCCCTCTCACATAAACACATCAACCCCCTGATCTCTGGAACCTCATGGGAGTTCTGCCACACATTCTTGAGCGCACACTTCATTGTTGCAGTACCTCGGGCCGGTTCATGGCCAAATAAGACGAAAACAAAAAAAAAGAAAAGGAAAAGCCCCCAGCTCGCTCGCCGACTCCGCCTGGACGCAGACGTGACCGGACCCGGGCTTGAGGGGGAAGGACGTAAGGCGAGCGTGCAGCTCAGCTGGAGCCCGGCGGCGGGTCGTCCCCCAGATGTTCTCTCTGTAGCAGCATGTATGCAACGTGGCGCGAAGCCAGCCGTGTGACCACTTTCACAGAAAAAGAGAGATCATTGTTTGGCACTCTGGCTGGATTTGGACTTGGCCGGGTTGGAAAATGTTGGAAGCATTTCCCTGCATTTGCATAATCTGGATAGAAGCTAAATGCTTGGGTTTGTTTTGGTTTGGTTTTTGCAAAGAATGAAGCTGAGTCAAACTTGATATATTATTTGCATAAAACATGTAACTAAGCGTTTCTGATAACGTCATTTCAAGCATGTTCGGTTTAACTTGACCGCATTTTTTAAAAACATTTCCAGACCAGATGAGACTGTTTGGACGTAAAGGATCGTGTAGGACAGGAACATATTTAGCTTTTGGTTGTTTTGCTGAAGATGATTTGCAGCTCTACATCTTAGATGGTAGACATGGTGTGGACTGCACAATAGTAATGAATTCATTTTACAGATACAATTCAGAAAGAGCAGATATTGCGACATTCAACGTGTTCAAAAGTAAATAGTTTCCTTTCAAAAATGTCAAATTGTTGCCAAGAAGGCTTTGTATTTACTTGAATTAGGACGTGTCTGCCTTCAAATGACTCATTTCTCCTTGAACTGATATGAAGACTTTGACGCAATTTACTTTTCAGATGCTCTTTTCTTTTCATTCGTTGACACAAAGTCATAAAAATAGGGAAGAATCGTCCAGGACGTGTCCTTTCTGTCCAATCAATGTGCTTTTTCACAATACGGTTGGCTTGAAGGGGAGGAAATGTTCAAGAATGAGGGGTTTTCGTGTGTTTTTCATTGTAAACACAGATATTCCAGGAGATTAAGGTTAATAAAACCGTACACAGTACGTCATCACTTTGTGTGGTTCTACGCCATCAGCTGATGACCTTCAGCTGACCCCGACAGCAGAGGCCCTCAGAGACATTCCCTGTCTCTGCTGACGCCTGTCTGTCTTGTAGAAGTGTGCGCTTCTTCTGTCTGACGCTCCGGAACGAACTTCCTGTTGTCCATCAAACGCCTCGCTGTGAAGCTGAAGGCGTGTTTTCCGTTAGGGAAAACATGTGACTTTCAAAATAAAGGCGTTTAGTTACGCTTTAAAATTTCAAAGAATTACAAACTTGTGTGTTTTTTTTTCTTGTTGTTGTCAACACGCATTTAAAGATGCTGTTTTACACACTTCATGAATGTATCTCATTTGCAGTGAACATGAAAAGTATCCACCCCCTAAATGTTTTACCTCCTCTTTGCATTTACAAATCAGTCATTTAATTTTGGCTGACATGGCTCTTCATATTGACCAACAAAATTTGGCTTTTTTGATCTAAAAAGAAAATAAAAAATCCCCAAAACAAAGCAAATATATATATATATATATATATATATATATATATACTTTTTTAAAGCTGCAGCATGTAACTTTTATTTTTTTAAAAAGAAGCTTTTTTTTTTATTATTTTTATTTTTTTTCCCACATATTTGTTAAAACTGTCATCATGTAATTACAGTTTGTTATGAGACAAATAATCAGTGACAGTGGCGATTTCTCATATGGGTGACATGGATCACCACCCATCTTGTGACATCTTGTGGGGGGAGGCATGTTTAGAGTTGAATTCAAAGACCTGATTGTATAATTTGTATTTCAATCTTCATTACTTTGCTTTTTTATATCACTGTAGTCTGATGTTTTGCCTGATTTCTTTTGTTACCATGTAATTTGTTCTTATTAGCTTTGTGTCAGTGTGCTATATAAAAAAAACACTTGCTTTGCCAGTACAAGGAAAACATGTATTTCAGTTCATTTGAACTTTGAAACACAGTCACAATATAGTCACTATGTTGGCTCCGAGCGCTTTCATTAATGTTGTAACGCTTTTGTAATTTGCAATTGTGCTTTTTTCTATTTGCTGAAGTGGTTTGCACCTCAGGGCCACCATAAATAACCAAATTCCAAGTCCCGCTTTTAAAATGTCTGTCAGTGCAACACCAAAAAAAAAAAAAAACCCATTGGTCTCAAGCTTCCACATTAAAGAACTCTGAACGTGGTTGTTCTCCAGGCTTTTATTTTGAAATGAGCTACGCGGATGTTGTTAGCCGGGGGTTTAGTCGTTAATTTGTCTGACTTTAGCTCGTTGGAACAAGCTCTGACAACACTTCCACACATTCCTCGTACTCAGACGGGCTTGGCCTCAGTTCGGGGCTCGGTTAAGGCGTCCAGGTTCTTTTACCAGCCAAAAACAAGCCGAAGCCGAAGGCGACCCGAACCGGGCTCCCCGTGACCCTCACGCCTCGCTCCCTTCGCTGTGTGCGGCTCGGCGGCTTCAGCTGGAAGCCGAACCTGGTTCATTTGACGCTCTACAAGGCTTGTTCTCCAGCTGCTCCCGTTGGGAACACTTGAGATTTCCCAGCCTCCTGAAAGTGCCGCTGTTGGCGGCGTAACGCCCCGCGGAGTCTCGGTGACCGACAAGGGGGTTACCGGGGTAACGTCCTATCGGGCTCGGCGTCTTCCGGGGTGAAGCCGCGGGGATCTATCTCCGGCAGCCGCAGCGGCCATGGCCCGGGCTCGGACAGCTGTCGTCGGGCTGCTCGCCCTGCTGTGCGCGAGCGTCCACCGCGGCGCCGCCTTCAACCTGGACGTGGACAAACCCTTCGTCTACACCGGACCCGAGGGGAGCTACTTCGGCTTCTCGGTGGACTTCTTTAAATCCGCCACCAACCAAAAGTGAGTCTGATGGAGTTTTGTTTTTTTTTTTGGTTTTTTTTAATGCATAATGCTCACTGATGGAACTCTTAATGCTTATTCATACAATTTCCACCATTAGTCATAGAAAGTCTGGACAAATATTTTGTCCTAGCGTGTTTCTGGGGACGCAGACAAACTTTTCCTGGTTGCATTTCAAGACATTTCAGTCGCAACTGAACCGAAACTTTTGCACGCCTCAGCATCTCCTTTGTTGTCCTTTCTCTCCTGGTGAGAGTTGCACTAATCAGGCTTTTTTTTTTTTTTTTTTTTTTTACGGGTGATGTTCGATTTCTTAACAGATTTGTCTGACGAATCAAACTTATTACGTGATCTATATGTGAAACACATTTATGTAGATCAATCATGCACAGGCGTGGGTTTGGAACAGTGTATTTCTGTTAATTATGATGATTTTCCATTTATAGTAAGTGGAGAAAAAAAAAAGATATTTACAATTAGAAAACCGCCAAAAAAAACAGAATTTGGGTGTAATGAGCCTTACAGGTTGTTCTTTTCAGGAGGCACCTTTAATCCGACAAACAGGCCGATACACACACACGTGTTTTATTGTGCATCAAATAGAAAATAAAGGAATTAAAATTGCATCTTATTTAATCCAAAAGTAGCTTCTGTTTCTTACTTTAAGCCGATTACAAAGCAAGCACTTTGAAGTGCTGCGTTTCATTCACTGTCTGAGCCGCCGATAACCAATCAGGGCGAATCGATAAAGAACTGGGCCACTGATATTGAACTTCGGCTGGCAGAGAGCAGCAGAAAGTGGGATGCTCACTGTCTCGCTCTCTGTTGGGACTGTCCGGAGTCTGTCCGCTTGGTTTTTGGACATAAAGGTATTTCTTTTGATTCCTTTGTCAAATTTAACTGCAGGCTGATTTACTCCAAACACAGTAAAGCTGAGATGAAGATGCAATGACTGTGTCGGATATGTGGAAATCTTATGTAAGGTCTACTAACCTGGTAAGTAGACCTTACCAGTTACTGACCAGGGGATCAGTAACTATGAATCTTTATGATCAATTAGCCTATCAGAAGAAACTAGGTTCATCTCAGGAGGAGCAAGTGAAAGGAAGGGTTGAACAAAACACATTTATTACACATTTTGACCATAGCACAAACAGACCAAAATAGTCAATGTTTTCCTCTAGGAGTCTTAAGTCAAGTCAGTCAAGTTCAAGAGTTTCTTTTCCTTTGATTTGTTTCCAGTTCAGTTCAGTTTTCAGATCTGAATGTTATGTTGTAGCTACCCGGGTAGTGTGAATATGTGCAATCCCACCGATCTAGTGGAACAGAAGAAGGTTCTTCTTTGGCATCAAAGTGGACACAATGTGAATCCGATCTTCTGGATCCTGGCTCGCCGTTCTTCATGTGTTGATCCCGACACAAAAAAAAAAACAACCTGCATGTAGCAGAAATATCTTTCACTATAGTGTTATATGCAACTCTAAATCACCTCAGTGAAATTGTATCTCTTCTCTGTGTAGATAAAATTATTCGTATCTGTGATGAATATAATATTCACTGAATTGACATCAATATCTTCTTTTTTTTAGCACTCTTAAATTTCATACAATGGAATAAATAACTCACTGATACCTCATTAGTATCAACATTTCAAAAAGAAAAGGTGCAATATTAGCAGAATAGCCTTTGTGAGTTAGCGATACACCTTTCTAATTCACTTACAAACATCATGTAGAAAACATGCATTCTTACACATAAACAAGTATCTCCGATTGTTGTTTTTTTTCCTTTTTTAACATTAAACTATAAAATTACAGTACAATCTAACCTTTAATACATAACAGCAAAACATTAGCTTGTGGCTAATCAATAGCTAACGAAGCTAATTGTAGCACAGAACTCACCGGAGATTCGCAGCAAGAAAAAGAATTAAATTAGATCTCAAAAACAACTTCTCCCAGATCTCGATACACAGGAACCAAAAATCAAACACAGATGAAAAACTAATTCTTGAAAAATATTGAAAAGAAAACTGATCTTTATCAATAAAGTGACCACAAACGGTTTTTTCTTTTTTGTTTCGTCTTTTGTTTCGTCTTCTGGTTAACTCTCGCTCATATTCTGTAGCCTATCACTGTAGCTTTAGACTACTTTGAAGCCACTTACTGCCACCTATTGGCAATATGGTGTACTACAGGCGATAAATCATGTTCGCTAAAATAACATGGGTTACACTTATAATTTTACAAACAGGCTCTCTTCTAGTATGAGCTATTTACAATTTTCTTCCAATCCTTTGTTTTCTTTCCCTTTTTTTTGTTTTTGGTTAATTTATACCAAAAACAACGTACATGATTTACTGTACGTTATCATCTCTGCTGAAGTTGGTACATTGACTTAGAATTTTTAATGTTAAAACTTGACGGAGTTGAAATAAAAGTGGGGGGAAAAAAGCCCCTACAAGATCCACCTACATCAGTTAAAGACTGTGTGAAATAGTGTGGTGCCATTCACTACGCAGTCCACTTATACACCAAACTTGCCAATAAATACATTTTATGCTGCAAAGTTATTAATTTGAAATAGATAGCAGTTTTCTGCTTGATCACCAGTCTTTAGAAAGCCTGATCTGCCAATTCCAAATTTGGCGGATACGTTTTTCTTTTATGTGTGTGTCTGAAACGCAGCTAAATGTATCAAAAAAGACGATGAATTGGCAGTAGTGGAGTGTCTGTTGTTAACTGCAGATATGCAGACATGACCTGGACATGACCTGGACATGACCTGATGGGTCGATCTGTCAGTCAAACCTCTGAGAGGAGATCAGAGGAGGGCGGTGGCTAATTTCATGAGCTTTATTTTGAAAAGATTGGCTTCACATGTAAGCATCGGCCAATCACCGATCTCCCAAAATTCAGGAAATCCCCCACTCAGTCAGAAAAAACCAATCAGATGTAGGAGGAGGGTTTTAGCGCTGTCAGTCACTCTTGTGCTGAACTTCTCCTCTTTGCTGGTTCACCACAACATGTCCTGCTAAAACAGGTAATGCTAGTTAGCGCAACCACCGACGACAGCGGATAAATGGTTTTCTCCGCCATTAGCTTATTTACCAGCGTGTACATGAGGATGATTGACAGCCTTAAGACCTGCCTCCTGGCTCTGATTGGTTGTTTTTGGTTAATTTCTTCAGACGGCCATAGTAACTCAGGGAAGAGGTGTTCGGAGATTGATTTTTTTTTTCTGTAGGACAATGACCCAACAGACAATCAATTGATGGAAAGTCTTTGAACAAAACATGTTCAGGTTTTCCTGTGAAAGATGGCTCTATAAGCTTCGATTTAAGATTCACGTTTTATCTTTTCATGTCTAAATCAGATGCCTTCCCCTTCACAATCATGCACTAGTTTTTGAATGACATCTAAATGAAATGCCTTGAGATTGAAACAAGATGGAGTGGAAAAACTCATGGTTTATACAAACTTTTTAAAATTTTTTCTTCAAGAGTCTGTATACATCGTGATTCAAAGCAGTCCAAGAGGAATACTTACTTATTTCCAGAGATGACGGAGGTATTGTTTTTCCACCGTGTGATGCTGAACTGTAAGAGTCGTCTCTGACTTTTGTCTCCCATTTCCATGTCTCTTTTCTCGCGTCTATTTTCAGCACGTCTGTCTGACAAGATAGCAGAATGCTTCCTTTGACGCACACAAAGCGTCTTAAAGGCTTAAGTTTAGTTTTTTTTCTTATGCCAGTTATTTGAGTTTTCCCATGCAAGTTGCACAGCCAAACCTTTATCAGCAAAACAAACACACACAAAAATTCTGCTGTTAAACTTTTTCTTAGAAGTTTGCAACTCAAGACAAATAAATCAGTAATAAATTATTTGGCCAATTTGACCAAATTCTTGATCGCCGAAGTGTTTGGGTGTGTTTCATATTGAGTGAGTTTATTCAGCAAAAAGCCCCCAAAAAAAAAAAACATTGAGTGTGCGATTTGGAGATAACGCACAACCACCCGTTACTTGTGTCACCACTTTTGGATTGTAACACAATGTCTACATTGAGGCAGAACACTCTGTCTCAATGTAGCTCTTATAAATGTGGTTTTTTTTATCTTCCTCCATTCCACTAAAACCAGAGAGTGATTAGGTTTTAGCTAGTTCCTGTCATGCTATTCAGTCTGGTTCTGACATGTGCTTGTTGTGTTTTAAGTGAATTTTTGAAAGACAATTGGGAAAGAATTGTACATACTCCTTTCTACAATTAATGATACAATAGTCTATTTTAGGGATGAATTTTGGCTTTCTTCTCTCTGATTTTACTTTAGATATTATTTAAGATCCACAGGTTGTTTTTTTTTTTATCCTTCTTAAGGCTGGATCAGGCAGAGGTTTGGACTTTGCGTGATTGCACTAGCCATTATTCCTTTTCTCTGCTGTAAATTCGGTGCTGTTTGGCTTCACTGTGCTGCATTATGAGCCAAATTGGGGTCGAGCTTCAGCAGTTGGACACTTGCGCCATCTCTGTCCGGTCCGCTTTAGTCAAACTCCGGTTTGTTTTGTCAAGAAATCCCGGTTCGTTTGGGGAGGTGTGAACGCGCAACTGAACTCACCCAAATCGTCACCACTCTACCACTTTGCTTGACAGCTGCAATAAGGTACATGTGCTGCTATACTGTTGTTGCCTCTGTTTCAAATATGAAGCTGTTCATTACGGCCAAACATCACTACTTGAGCCCCGTCGGCCCTTGTGAGATCATTCCACACCCAAGTCAGCGAGTCGCTAACTAAGGTACGCAAAGATTGGGTTGTCAAGGAACCCCTCCTCACAAAACCTGCTAAGCCTGGTGGTAGGGATGCTATAGGGCAGCCCACCAAAATTAACATTTTTGTAACTGAGAGAAGTTACAAAAATGTGGAGGTGTACATGCAGGCATCATAATCCGAAAATAATAAGGTGAGGCCGAGGCCGAAGAGGCGCATCTCCTTGCTGTGTTCAATGGCAAGGGAGTGTTCAATGTGTGTTAAACCATAAACCTAGCTTAATCCATGTTTACTGTCACTGGTGTATAAAAAAACGCTATTTAAAATGAACAAGCCTGGTGGGGGGCAAGTGAAGCCTGGTGGCCCGCCAGGCTGGTAATACACCAGGGGAAACCCTGAGTCGTCTTTCTTTTGGAAATCTGACTTTGGGGATGTTCACACCAGGAAAACTACTTGCTACTTGATGACAGATTTTCTCTTAAAATAGTTTTTAACTCATTTTATGATTCTCGCTCCATGTTGATGTGCATCAATGACCGCATTTGCTAGGTTACTGCTGCCATCTTTCCATCTTAACATTGTGTTAAGACACACCCATGTTTCTATGAAGATCCCCGCTGATCTAACAGGGGAAGCTAAACTCTGTCTGAATCCTTCTAGTCAGCGATTTGCTGTTTTCCTGATGTTGTCAGCTGACATCCTAATACTCAGAATCGATATCCCGATGAATCAGTGGCCTGGAAACAAAAACAGCGACTGACCCGTTAGGTTTTCTTTTTCCCTCGTCGTACGTTGCGATCCACTGGATTGCTTCCTGCAAATAAATCAGCTGCAATTAAAGCAGGCTGCTATGAACAAAGGCCTGCTGTTCTGAACACAGATGAAAACGGTCATCGCTGCAGGCAGCCAAGCGCTCGCTTTATATCGCCAAGCTGCACTTGTATTTACAAGATTTGCAGAAGGGCAATAAATTCAGAAAACAAGTAACACAATAACTCTCACTTTATTTATTGTAGAAACTGAATGAGCTGTCGCTGGTTTTTCTGGCTGATATTTGTTAAAACAGTTTGACAAACAAGACATATTGCCAGAAGTTTGATTGAATGGAAGTACTTTGATTTAAGTCAGTTCATTATAGCACTGACTGAAATGTTCTTTGAAAACTGAGAGACGACGACAGTCTGAAAGGGCATCGTCCGTCCACCCGATTCTTGTTTCGAAACTAACGAAGTGCCTCTCGTTTTTTCCTTGCTCCTCGTCTTGCTGGTACTTGACCGCCTTCCTTTTCCTCCTCAGCGCCGACGTTCTCATCGGAGCGCCCCGAGCCAACACGTCGTCCAGCAGCACCGTGGTGGAGAGGGGAGCTGTGTACAGTTGTCCCTGGAAGAACTCTGCCAGCTGCCAGCAGCTGCTGTTCGACGACAAAGGTAACCAGGAGCAAACTGCCTGACGCACAGCTATGGCTTCGACCAGAGACTCATACAGTTACCCTAAATGAAAAAATAGTAATAGTTCATACTGTCACTTTTATCCCTATTGTAATAGTTCCACAAAATGTTGGGATTTAACTTTAAGTCCGTATCGCCCACCTCCATTGTGTCGGCGTTAGCATATCTGTTTCAGTCAGGCCCAGCTGCAGGAGATGACAGGGTAAACCACAATGGCTTTCTTCAGGAGTCTGCTTCATGCTGCACTTCCTGACTCATGGCTAACTGTGAAAACGGTCTAAATTTGTCTCAGACAGAACAACCCCAGTGGCCTGACAAAACGCCGTCTTACCCGTTAGGTTTTCCCCTCGTCGGTCATTACGACCCGCCGGATCGCTTCCTGAAAATAAATCGGCTGCGATTAAAGCAAGCTGCGGCGAGCAAAGGCCTGCTGTCCCCACAAACGAATGAGGTTGTGTTTATACAGTGTCATCAATAGGTTAATGAGGATTGAGCTCAATATGCTGCTGTTGCCTCATGTCTGGACACATTCAGGAATGTATTTTAAAGGAGGAATGTTGGCTCATCTGTGGAGGCAAGTTCTCTTCCTGCAGTTTCTCCAAGTTGCAAGTGTTTCTTTAACAGGCTGTCCCTCCCCGCCTTACAAAGTCTGAAATTCATCTGTCATAAATTAGGGCCTTAAAAGGCCTTAAATTCATCAGAAAACAAGCAAGTTGTCCTTTAATACGCTAATCAAATGTCTGAAGTTTTGTCGCATATTCTTCTAGCCTGTATGAAGTTGGGGACACCAGATTGTCTACATTTCAAAACAATTTCAGCGATTTAAGCATGTTTTATTCTCCATTATGAGAGCAGTCTGAAAGTTTTCTAATCATAAACATTGTCCATTTTCAAGTGGTTATAATTGTCAAAATTATGAATATTTTTTTCTTGCAGAGTAATAAACTATATTTTGATGAAACAAATAAATTAGGGAAGTTTTTTTTTTTTCATTTAATGTGTGAATCACTGTGGACAAAAAAAACAAAACAATTTTTGCATGTTGTCCTTAAATTTGAGTTATTAAAAGAAGAACATTTAGTTTGCTCATTTTTGTAAGGTCAATTGTCTTCCAGTTTTCTTGTAAGAGCACAACCTGAAAGAACAATAACCTTTAGATTTTAATGAACATTTGACAGCAGAACTGGAAAAAAAAACATTTTAAATGTCCAAAATAAATAACCGCAAATAAAGTGAATTATGAAGTCTGTGTAAACAAACTTGTCCTCCATAAATGCTATTTGAGACCAGTGACTGAAATCTTTTTCATGCGTTTTCTGGTTGAAAGAAAAACTATAAATCTGCAAATGAAAGTTGTTGAGCTCGTTTTAATTCACCTTGCGATTGATGGATTTATTGCTTAATGCGACAGATAAATGCTTTGTGTAAATTGCAAGTTTTCTATTGTAAAAAGATATTAACTGTGCCATGAGTAAAACTGAAACATTGGGTCAGGTTTGTATCATTATTGAACTGCAAAAGAAGTCGCACTAAAACTATGAGTGGCTGCTCTTCATCCTCACTTTGCCATCTCTGGAAAAGCAGATAGAAGGTTTGGATGTAAGAAAACGCATTTTTAACCTCAATCTGTTGAACTTTATCTGCTCTGTGCGATATCCTTCCTCTTCTGTTATCTTCCAGCAGCTCATTTTGTTTCTGCTTCAGTCAGAAATGAGAGATATTACTGTGATGTGATGTGGCAAATTAATAGAAGTCAGATAAAGTCCCACACAGTTACCAGAACACAGTTGCCTCATGCAGGAAGCAAGTTTTTTGGTTGGTTTATTACTGGCTTATCGCCATGCCTTGGGGCGTGGCAGCATCGCCTCACTCTTAAGGTCCAACTCTGACTATCACGGTCTCTTACAAGTACGATTTCCAAACACATTTTAAGCCCAGATGAAACACACAAGCCTAGTGTGTTTCCTAATTGCTGTAGGACTCTGGTAACAGCTGTAACGCGCGGCCTGAATCATCGGTCCGGATCTGCATATGACTCACTTTGTTTTCCTCCAGGAGACAAACACGACGAGTACTAAGAAAAATCTTGAAACTTTTTTTTTAGAAAACCAAGGTACATATTTCCAATATCCCAGAAGGCAGAGAAAAAAGACAAACGAGCTCCATCTTGCAGAACCTAAAACGATCCCTGGGAGCAACTCGTGGCGCAATCACCGTCAGGTGCGCCCACTTTCCCAATTACAACGCAGTGATGTTTCTCCGCCTGACAACCGGAGGCATTTCTATTATGTCGCGCACAAACTTCATTTCAGCTGAATCGTGGCGTCGTCGCTCACGCTCGCTAATCACGTCAACGTTGTACCGGCCCGCTACTTTTCGAAACGAGTTGGGCTGGATCGCGTACAGGCTCATGTAAAAACGGCCAGCCGGTTCCCGCCTGCTTAGCGTGCCGCGGCGGAATGAGAGCTCATGTGTGACACTCAGCAGTTTCTTGAAATCAGGTCAGCTCTGAAAGCAGAGAAAACACTGGAAAGCTCTGATAAACAGAGAGAAGCTTTTGGAGCCGCTGGAACACAGAGCAGTTCAGGCCAAGGGGGACGGCAGTGTGTTTGTGGGACGGGGAGCTATTGTGTGTGAGTGTGCGTGTGTGTGTGTGTGTGTGTGTGTGTGTGTGTGTGTAGTCGAGTCTGGTTGGTATTCTGTGGCAGACCTCAGCAAACTGAAGTTGGCTGCAACAAACACACCACACTCTAAAGCAGTGGAGCCCTCACCGCTCTTATATATCCACTAAATAGACACTACAGCCTGGATGTCCTACATGCTTGGAATAACTTGTGTGCTAAGTTATGACTGTGTCATTTCAGAGCAACATGGACAAACAAAGTCAACACTTGATGTTCGTTTGACCTTAGGCTTCATTGATGATTTCACAATAAAATGCTACAGACGTTTTAAAATATGCTGCTCCTTTTGAAAATAAAAATAGCTGCATATAATTGATATTGAGTGTATATGTCGATTGAAAATGACAGAAATTAGCATTCTGTACCAATGCACAGTGCTGCCTATTAGAACTGCAGTATTAGTACCAGTTATTGGAGGGCGTTTATCGTATCGGCTATCATTTATCGTGATCAGTTTCTTATCAAGATAACAGTTTTGCTCCCCTCTATCTGGAAAACACATGTGCAGTGTAGAACCTGCGGGAGTTCAACTCCTGTGTGTTTTTTTTTTTTTTTTTTACCCTAAAAACTGGATCAGTAGCAAATGTCCACATCTGAACTGGAGTTTAAAAGCTTAATATTGGCTATTCTTATAACGTCTGTAAGGTTTGATGCCACTTTTCTTTGATTTTTCGTCATAAGATTACTTTGAAGTTGGCAATAAAAGCAACCGTCAATGAAATTAGGCAACGATTGACTTGTTGTGGTTGTCGCGGGGAACTGTGTGGGTCTTTTAAATCAGCGTAACCTTAAATTTCCCTACACAATAAACATCCAGTGTTCTCCTCGGTAGCCACAGTGTCAGTGGTTTAGGCTTCTTGGCTTTTGAAAGACTTGTTGGAACACCTGTGGAGCATTTGGCCTCATGCGGCGCTCAGTTCCTGCATGTTATGCCCATAAAAGGTAAATTCATCTTACATGGCCTTATTAAGTGCAAGTTGTGTAGCAGGCTGCTCGTACAGGATGTTTATGTTCTCGCTGCATTCAGGCTGCGGCCCTAATATTGCAGAAAGATGGATTTAGCAAATGTCTGCACTGCTCCAGCGCCTTTAAGAAAAACTGACACTGAGAGGCTGGAGGGTAACACTGAGTGGCCTAGTTGGATTGTGTGTGTGTGTGTGCGTATGTGCGTGTGTGTGTGTGTGTGTATTTTCTTACAAAGGAGGTCTTTGTTTTTGATTTGACCTGCCTGATTGCTGACTAAAGCTTCACCGGAATGGCAGAATTAACTGGAAGTCGTGTGTGTGTGTTTGTGTGGTGTGACTCTGACTCATTTCTGACTCGTTTTCATTTTGACCAACTCACAACTTTTCACCACAGTCTTTAGTTCCTGCTGTTTCTGTTAGATGCTCTTTTAGATGTCAGTTATCTGATTTTAAAAAAGAAAGCTTGTGGCATGGACCACATTGGTTTAGACTACTGCTGGGGTAATTATTAGGCAATTTCTCTAAATGAACATTCTGAAACTCTCTGGTTCTCTTTTGGTTAAATAGAAATTTAAGTGTTTCATAAATGAAGTTTAAAACTTGATGACAATCACCCACAATGATGCATGCACATGCTGAGAACATTGCAACTATTTCTTTTTTAAAAATGCCGCACAGCATATGTTGTCATTTCCTCATGAACGAAGGGAGACATGTTCTTTCCTGAGACTGAACTGTAATCATGTTGATTGTCCTTGAAATCATCAACCATCTCTGTAATTATTATGAGCATCATCTGAGCTGGTAAGATTCAATAGGCGAGGGAGGATTTCGGTTGCAGCATTAGCGCTAGTGTTGCTAGTGCAGCATTGTGGTTGTAGAGTCATGATCCTCTTTCTCAACTGGTTTCTGTCAACCCGTTGGTCTAGGAGGTAAGCGCTCAGATTGACAACAAAAACAGTCTGTTGTCATGGCTACAGGCCTTCTGACATGGTAAATAGTTGACGGCAAACACTTTGCACCATTGGTGAATGATTCATTACCATACGGAGAGATTATGGGTTCAGCATCTACTGCGTTGCCAAACTGGGGTAAACAAACCCTGTTCAAATTTGTCCACAGTGTCTGATTGGCTTAAATGGGATTCAACTCACACTTTTCTGGTAACACTGTTCTGAGAATCAAAGGAATTTTTGAAAATCTACTTTCCACACAAATGTTTTAGGTTTTATTTAATCAGGCTGGAAAATCCTAAACATTTCCTCACTTTGTGTCTTGGCTGCTTCCTTCATCTACTCATCTGTTTCCTTTGTGTCGGATTTGTCTGTGATTTATCTCTTTATTTATCCAAGTGACTCAAAGCTAAGTGGTGTTTTCGGGCTGTGGTCTCTGAACTCAGCACGGCTTTACTCCTCTGTCTGTGGGCAGAGAGCTGGACGGAACCAGCCGCTGTCGCCTCCATTATCAGTGCTCCGTTCATACATACAAAGTGTCTGTGTCAAGTCTTGCTTGGTACGCTTCCCAGTACGTTTTCTTAAAGCTGCAGTATTGTAACTTTTATAAAAGTAGATATTTTTAACATGCGTTTCAAAACTGCCACCTGCGTCTCTATAATAACAGTGTGACAGTGTGTTATGTGACAGATAATCTGTGAAAGGATGAACTCCTTTCACAGGAGCTGCTGTTGCCGTCTGATGAGAAGCCCCCAAAACAACCAATGAGAGACAAGAGGCGGGTCTTAGTGCTGTCAATCAACCTTGTGGATGCTAGTGTGCAAATGGCGGATGAACAACAACATAATGTTACCATTATATCCATTACAGTGGCCATAACGGTGGCCATGTGAACTAGCATTAGCATTCATGACAGGCATGATTAACAGTGCTAAGATCCTCTTCCTGACTCTCTATTTTTTTTTTTTTTTTTTTTTTTTAAAATCTGATCATCTGTCTCATTTTAAGATGACATGACAACAAATATGTAAGAAAAATCATTTTTACAAGTGACGCACTGCGCTCCGGTGAGACAAAATCTTCTTTTCCCTTTTTATGCCCCTGGTGTCCACAGTTTTACCCTTAAATTTCCCTGGAGATCCACTAATCAAAGCCCATTTCCAACGCCACCTTTTGACAATCCAGTTTTTTTTTTTTACTAGACTCATCCTGTTTTCTAAAACGGCGCAGCCTTGCTGGAATACATCACTCCTTCCTGGCATATCTTGAAATCTCATTATTTGGAAGCAGAAGGCCGAGGCAGCACGTGTCGCTGTGGTGCCCCAGAGACTGTTAGTCCTCAGTCCAGCTGTGTCGGTCCTGACCTCCTGACCTTTGCTGCATGTCTATGTTCATATTTTTCCTGTCTGAATCTCATGAGTCTTCTGAATGAACAACTAAGAGATCCGTTCAGGACATTGGTTTTCCTTTTTGTTTCCTTTTTCCAACTCGCTGACACAGAAAATGATTAACTTTGAATCTTCTTTGTCCAGTAAGAACTGACACATTAGTTCTTGGTTATGGTGCATTCACTGATGGGGGAAATTAGGGTATTTTTCATCCTTGGACTACAGTTGGATACCTCTTACCAGTTGCTTCTGTGAAAGAACATCATTTTCTGTCATCCAGTTTAGCAATCATCTCTTGTGTTTTGTTTTGTTTTGTTCCACAGATGACCGAATTAAAAGTGGGAATCAGATCGAGTTTAAGTCCAAGCAGTGGTTTGGTGCCTCAGTGCGATCTGACGGAGAACACATCCTGGTAAGATCTTAAACACACACGTTTGTGTTCAGTTCTCACTGGCTGTGTTTTTGTAACAAATGCTCCAAAAGCTTTGTCAAAAATCAAACAATGCTGCAGCCACTGTGCCTCCATTAAATACGAAGTTCAATTTAAATCGCAAGTGAAAAAGTTTGTTGGCAGTGTATTTGTGGTTTTTTTTGCCAGTGGCAACGTCAGGTTGTTGATCATGTGATGCGAAACAAGTGTTTCGGTCGCAGTTTTGCAAAATAAACCAATTTTGATAAAGCCAAAAAGCCCCACTTCATCCTTGCGCTAAAACCTCTTATTAAAAACAAGTGTTTGATGAAAATGGTGGGGGGGGGGGAGTTTCCATGAAGCAAATTCATTTTCAAAATGTCAGATTGCTGGATTATATGGCCAATGAAAACACAGCGACTGCGGAGCACAGACTGCTCAAACTGGAGATGTTCACAGCAGTGTTGCCTCGCATTCAGTCGTTTCCATATTGTGCCGCTTTACGTTTGACCGTGGAGGATTAAAATGTGAGGAATATTAATGCAGGTGCAATGAGCGCAAGATTTCTAACATTGATTGAACAGAAGCACATTCTCTCCAGAAATCCTCTGGATTGGGCGCTGGGCCAAAAATGTCAAACTTGAACAAAACGAAGGGCAGGGTTGTGCAGCAGTAAGAATATGCAGAAGAGCTTTTCCATGAAGACGTACAATGTGTAGGAGGTGAGTGAATATAAACCCTGTGGCGCACACCTGGGCAACACATTGGACTGGAAATGAAATGGTAAACACATAAGACTACCTCAGTTACAGATTAAACACATTCACCTCATCTTCCCATTGCTTTATGTTGCTGTGACACCAAAACTCCCAAAACACTGGGAGTCCTTTTTCCACCTGGAAGGATTTTTGAATATTACAGTAAGTTAAAACAAACAGTTCTTGGTTTAAAAGAAAAACCTGTCTAGGGTGTCTTCAGTCTACTTGGAGTCATGCAGAGAAAAAGAGAACTTGAAACCTAAATCCATTTCATATAGCCGATAAGAAATCAGCATTTCTCCTCAAATAAAGGAAATGGGGTACGTTTGACAAAGCCGTACAATATGATGTTGTTTCTTCTATTTTAACATTTTCAGTCATTATTATCTCGCCTAGTGCACCGATAAATCATTCCAGATTTCCTTAATTTTGGGAGACGGGCAACTAGCCAATAGTTACCTGTGAAACTTCCACAAACGTCAGAAAATCAGCCGCTGATCCCTTTTACTCTGCAGTAAGAGAGGGCTGACAGGCATACCCGTCTACTTGGTTACGTCTTCACATACACGGTTAACAATAGTCGCCCCACTGTTGTCAATTTGACGGTATGCGTGATGTATAAATGAAAGAGGGACGCGCTACTTTGCTAGTAATTGTCAATATTATGACAACGAGGTAACAAAGTCCAAGTGTATCACATTTCACAGGTCAAGAAAGGTTTTAATAATAAAAAAAAAAAACATTGAGGCAGAGGAAAGTAGGCCAGCTATGCTAACTTGGCTAGCTTGACTCTGATGATCTTAAGATATAGATGTGCTGTGGAATTTGGTGCGTTTCAGATCAGTTAAAAAAAGAAGAAAAAGGTGATAAACACACACACTTAATTAGCTAATCAACCACCGCTGTGCTGAGATGATCACTTATTAATAATTGTTAAATACACATCAAGCCTGAAAACATAATTCTTCACCAGATTGAATGTTCTGTCCTCAGACAGATGTTGTGCGTCAGTTGCTTTGGCAACGATTCTGTGTAGCGTAGCCAACACAGAGGGCAAGGGGGGAAAAATATGAGTGATTCTGAGCTATTTAGACGGTTTTTCTATGTTATTCTTTCCTCTGCTGTGGCGCATTGCGCTAAATTAATAATACCTACATCCCCAGTTTTCACTTTGTTCAAATTGTTCTACCGAGGCAGTGCAGCTTTGGTTGGCTGCTTCTGAGATTTAAAAAAATTGGCATCGGCCAAAATCTGAATCAGCAGGTCAGGCTTTTTAATGTTTGCCGATCTGCGATCGACCAGAAAACTGCAGCCGGTGAACCTTCTGCTTAGTAACTGTTTGCTCCGAGTTTGGGTCGTACGTTCTGAATGTGTCCGGTGCATTTCAGGCCTGCGCTCCCCTCTACCAGTGGTCCACCTTCAGCTTCAGCGAGAGGGAGCCTGTGGGGACGTGTTACCTGAAGAAAGGAGACACGGTGGTGGAGTACTCACCCTGCAGATCCAGTATGTTCTTCATTGTGTTGTTGGATGCTTGATTTGAGTCATCATGGAGCTTAGTAATTACATCACTCCCAGAACGTAACAGCAGATCTTCCAGCTCAAGCTAAAAATACTACCACTTCCGGTCTCGGCCTTTATTAATGTGAGATTGGGCTTCAATGTTTCCAATGCTTGACTTTTTTTTTTTTTTTTTTCTCCAGATTCCCACACTCCAGAAGGACAGGGTTTCTGCCAGGCTGGCTTCAGTGCAGACTTTGTTAAGGTAGGCGAGGAGCACAAACCCAAACAGATCATCCTTTAATATTTATGGAGTTGGTTTTAAGCAGTTTTTATGATGTGACCTGTGAGGCCAATTCCTGCTGTAAACGAAAAATGAACTGAGCTTGTGTAAAGTCAGATCATCACTCATGGTGCTTATATGCTGGAGACTGAGTCACAGTCGCTCAGTTCCACTTTTGATTTCTGCTACCAGTTACAGTGCTGCACGTATTTAATGATTAATTAGAGAAAAGAAAATTCTAAAATTATTTTCTTACATGTCTGGATTTCAAGGACTTGTCTTTTTATTTTGTGTTGATCGATTATTAGGTGTTCAAACTGAGACGCCTAGCAATGTCATTATAGAAATGAACAAAGTTCTGCTTTTAATTTGAACAACACTTTTGAAATTAAAACAAAGTGTAACCAATACAATTAGAAATAAATGCATAAAATAGATATAAATAAATAAAAAAGCCTCAGTCTTTTGCTGAGGCTTTGGGTTCCAAAAACAACCATTGTATTTTTGTGATTTTTCTGGAGTTAAAAATCTTTGGTTATGCTAGCAGAAGCGCCAGCGTCAAAATTAGTTCTTGTTTGAAAAGTCAAAAGGACGAATAGTTTACACTCAAGAATCCATGTTTGTTTTTTATTTTATCCTTTGAATATGGGAGGTCTTTCATTCTTCCCACATCACCGGAATATAAACATGTCCTGATGTTTATGAAGCTAAAAAATAAAGTGAAAGTAATACTGAATTTGTTTTTGTTTCCTGTTTGTGGCTTCAGAAAAGTAAGAGAGTTGTGGTGGGAGGACCGGGCAGCTTCTACTGGCAGGGTGAGTGTTCAGGATAAATTACTTTCATTCATTCATTCATTATTCTGTTTTTGTTTTTGGGGGTTTTTTTTGCTGCTTTTAAATGGAAGTTGGAGGAAGTCGGTATCTGGGTGCAGACACCGACCTCCAGGATTTCTTCTGAAATCTTGACGTAACCAGAATAAGTCTGAGCCTCAGTCTCCAGAGTGTTTTGGCCAAGACATATGAGAAATAAAAAGCGGTAATTGATGACAACAAATGCGTTCAGCCCCAAAAGATGGACCCATCACAACAGAATTTTAACATAAATAGTGTCTGTTTTATATTTTCCGTCTACATTTTATTTCATTATTGCATGTGATGATTTATAGTTGCTGGTAGGTGGATCGTATTATATTTGGACAGAGCTGGGCAGCCCTTACTGCTCCCATCTGTTTCCTGCCTTTCAATGACACTAAGCTGCTCCCAGCCATCTAATGTTTTAATCCTTTCTTTTTTCTTTAAATAAATAGTGTCACGTCTAACTGAAGCAAAGCGCCTCAAATATGTTAGAGGAGGTGCAAGTGAAAGTCTGGTTCTTTAATATTTGCCCCCGAAAAACGTCACGTTTGAATTGTACAACCATAAGCCTTCTGTAGATCCACAGAGAGCTGATAAGACGGGACGACCAAACTCTGTTTCCTTAAGCAGCTCCGCAAGAGTAAAGATTTGTCCACCTGAGACAAAATCCCGCAGTGGTCCTCCTGCAGCTGAGCTGCTTTGTTCAATCAGAAACTCTTTTCCGACATTGATTCACGTATTTGACACGCACTCAGTGTTGAACCGAAGAAGCTGTTCTGAATGTGAGCAGCTGGGTATAAATCTGACCCTGTGCCTCTCCTCGCCTCGCACCGGACAGCAGCTTGCGTCATCACCGCCTTAAGAGTTTAACGAGGAGGTGAGTTTCAGGTGGGCCGAGCGGCAGACGATGTGTCCACGGCGGCGGATGGTTGTAATCCCCGTTAGCCCGTCTGACCTCAGAGGGCGTGACGGCGGCTGCATCCTGAACGCTGACTCAGGAGCATACATGCTTTCTGGCTGCGTGGAGCGGCTCCTCCTTGGCTCTGTTCTCCTAATTATTGTTTCCTGTTGAGTCAACACTCAAACAACCACACACACACGCACACACGCACACACACACACAGAGACAGAGCTCTGTTTCTGATTAGACGGCTGTTAGCATCATGTCCCTGTGGCTGCTTTAATAACGTCGGGGGGTTTTCTACACCCAAAGTTTTCTTTAAAATGAAGAAGAAAAAAAACCCTATTACGTTCACTTGTTTCTCTCTTATTTCTCTCTCTGTATATTTCTCCTTCCTAATTTTATGTTCTAGATTTTCTTTTCCAGTTTTGTACTTTTCACAGTGCGGGATCCTGAGTCTCGATTCGTTCCTCGACGTTCTCTTCTTCTCTCCTCAGGCCAGTTGATTTCAGACAACGTCGACGAGATTATAAGACGCTTCAACAACGACTACGTCACGCAGTACGGAACCACACTTTCCACCAAACCAGCCGGTGCCCAGTATGACGACAGCTACCTCGGTATTCACACACACTCACACACACACCCCTGATTAAGACGCTCCGTGCTGCCAAAGGTTTTCGCTCATCCGTCCGAATGATCAAATTCAGGTGTTCCAATCACTGCTATGGCCGCAGGAGTTTAAAGTCAAGCAGGTATTTCACAGAGGAGCTGAGATTGGCTCAAAGACGGCTGCATAAAGAGTGAGTTTCCATGGCGATCCGGTTGAATCCAAGTCTTGCGTCACCATGTGCAACGCAAGGTTTTGGATGCAGTACTCCAACGCAGGCCATTAGATCTGAAACGATCAATCGGACTCGTTGCGATGAATCAATGATTTGGTTAATCGTCTGCTAATTTAGTGATCAATTAACTGTTTCAACCATTTGCTGAGAGCAATACTCAGAGCAGTAATTAAGCCAAAACTGTACAAATATATATCTACATTTTACTTTAAAAAAAAAAAAAGAAGAAAAGAAAAACTCCGTAAATGATTTTTGTCTTCAGGTTTTTAGCTTCCGGTTCAAATTCTGTAAAATCAATCTCCTATTTGGCATCTTTTGCCGTCCATAGTTCTTAATCGTTTAGTCTAAAAAATAATGAACAGATCAGTTCTACATTGTACTGATGCTAAATCTAGGTAAGTCGAGCTTTTCACATGCTGATGTTGGAAGTGATTTTTTTTTTTTCGCTGAAGGTCCGTCCTTTGCTACAAAAGGTCAAACTTAAGCTAAAGGAATGCTGTGTTATTGCATTTTAGGCAGTAAAATGTTTAGCTTCTTGTTTAAAAACCAAATTATTTGTTTATTTGCAATATTTAATGCATTTCTAATATTGCGTAAAAAAAAAAGAGACTCAAATGGTTCAATGAAAAATCTGCAGAACGTGTGGAGTTTTTCCATTCGATTAATTGATTAATCGTCGCAATAGTCGATCAATCCAGCAGACACGTCAGGGTTTGACCGTTTCCAGGGTAACAACACTTGCTTTCCGTATCTATGAAGTGCATAGTTACAACAGGATTCAGCTCCTTGGTTCCAGTGAAAGGAACTACTAAATGTTCAGCACTTTATGAACCATTTCCTGCCTCCATCTTTGTGGGAGCAGTTTGGGACTCAGCCACTTCCTGTTCCAACATGAACACTTTTACCAGAACACAAGACAAGATCCTTAAATATGTGCATTAGCAAGCTTGACGTAGGAAAGCTTGACTTCTCCCAAGACCAAAAAAATGGTGGCTGAATCCTTTGAGGTATTTACCGAAGGTTTTTTGAAGTGATTTCTTTTGTCATTTCTGCCACATTAACGTAAACACCGCGACTTGAAGCCTAGAAGATCACAGGATCTGAGTCTTTCCTGAGTGATTTCACGTCTCTCTGTCCAACAGGATACTCTGTGACAGTCGGGGATTTCAACGAGGATGGGAAGGAAGGTATGTCCGCGCTGATTCCAACACTACCAACACTTTTTTTGAGGATGCATCTGTTTATTTAGGTTTCTCCCCTCACCCCTCATAAAACTCAATGAACTGAGAACTGTTTGAATGTTTACAAAAAGACACGAAGAGCTGAAAGTGGGAAAAGTTTGCCAATTGTTTGAAATGGAAGTCAATTCGATGTAGAATGTGATGGCTCAGTGTCTCGTTGTGATGCTCAGGGTGAAATCGGTTTGTGGTTTTACTGTACTCGCGAGTCTAAGATGTAAAATTAAAAGCAAAACTGTACAAAGGAACAGGAAAGCAACAACTTCATCTCACTGCTGAAAATCTATGGAAACATTTTGATATATACACAGAGAAAAAACAATTAACACCACTGCCAAAGAATTTCTACTAGCGCCATATGCTATATTGTGAATTTATCCTCACTGCAGTGTCAGTGGGTGAAATGTTAATATCACAACAGACAAGAATGTGATATCAGTTTGATTGATGTGTTTGAAGTTGCTCCACCAGCAAGATATTCAGCCTTTGGATGGAGACTCACTGCAGTCGATCCCCAAATGCTGCCCACATACAAATAATATTGTCACACAAAGCACAGGAGTGATGAAAATGTAGATTTATCACAATCATTGTTGTCATAAAAACATTTATATGTGGTAATATTGTATTTCAAAAAACACACACATATACGGTAGGTCTGTCTTTTGAAAGATTACTACAAAAAAAACGAACAAACTTCAATTTCTGGAACCAGAAAACATTTTAAGCACCCAAAATAAACAAAGAAAATAACAATACTTAAAATTGACCAAAATGGCATTGGAAATAATAATAGTTCCCAGTTCATCAGCTCTCTGTTTTCTGCCTTCAACAGATTATGTGACTGGAGTACCGAGGGGGGACAAGGCACTGGGTTATGTAAGTGTCGCAGGCCAAACTTGTTGCACTTAAGCTTCTGTCGCCCGTCTGTGATGTGAGATAATGTTTTTTTTCTGTACATTCTAGATAAATTACATATTGATTTAGTTGTTTCTATGCTACATTGCTCTAAGTCCAGAAATGCCTCCAAATCCTGAAGGTTATGATTTTACATCATCAAGTGATCATTATGTTATCACTACATCATCATGCAGTGAAGATCATCATCGCTACATCATCATGTAGTGAAGATCATCATCGCTACATCATCATTGTTACGTCCAACCGGAACGAACATATTTAAGGACATGTAGACAAGAAAGTTTTTCAAGTTTTATTC
>VMRN01000032.1:4869209-4885909 GCA_010277015.1 Poeciliopsis turrubarensis
CAGGGTTTCACAATTTTTTTTCAATCAAAGATGAAATGTTTGCAAAGCTGACATTTAAAACTGACTTCAGATTCTGTTGGTGATTCTATGTTAAGCTAGTTATGCTAACTGCGCAGTCTGTGCCGATTTCTCTGTGCACCTCTGCTAATCAATGTGTCACATTCTCATACTTTGGAAATAACAGCTGACTGTGGGTCTGATCAGTGTTTTAAGGAACTTGACTGGACCATTTCCCCGTTCCTGTCTATATTTCTGCTTGCAGAATTAGTCTCGTCTTCTTGAAATAAACGAGAAGTGTTATTTTTATTATGCTCTTAAATTGCTCTTAAAGCTGCAGTTGCCTCAGATAACGGCGGCTGAACAGTTTTCCTAAAAGTTGTTTCTCTGTTTTTAGCACATTTGGCGACGAGTACATGAGGTTGATTAATAGCGCTAGGACCCACCTCCTGGCTCTGATTGGTTGTTTTTGGTGTATTTCTTCAGACAACAATAGTAGTAGGGAAGAGATGGAGGAGATTGATCTTTTCACAGATTATCTGTCTCATAACAAATGTGTGTAAAAAAAAAAACATGTTTTAACAAAAGTCACAAACTGCAGCTTTAAACCCACTTAATGATATGTTACATTATATGTTACTGTCATTTTAAAAAGGTTCAATTATCAGACTAATTGATCAGATCTCGATGCAGCCAGTGTGATTCTCATCATGTTCTGCGTTGCTGCTTCAGGTGAACATCTTCAATGGGAATAACATGGAGTCCATGATTAACTTCACCGGCTCGCAGGTAAGCTTCGTTCAACGACGCAAAGCACAGGCGGCGAGTTCCGACTGCGTGGATGTGTCGTTTCCCATAATGCAGCCCTGCTCGGCGCCATCTAGAGCGAGTGCGATCAACCGTCTCCTCTCACTAAGGCGCCCCTGTGCAAACCAGCAGGACTGAACCTAAATGCGGCGCAGCGGAAACAGCCGCTTCGTTTTGGCGCGTAATTGTCCGACAGAATGAATGAAATTACATGTTTAATGGCGTTAACATCAGCTGCACTGCAAATGAGTTATGGCCGCACCGGCAAGAAGCAGGAAAGGGTCTCGAATTAAAATAGTTCTGTGGTATCGAGATCAGCTTTCAACCTGTACTCAGCTTGTGGTAAACCGTCAGCAACAGCAGCCATGCAGTGACGTGGCTGCTGAGGAGGAGAAGCTCTGCTGCGCCACTGACTGACTGAATCTTCTCCTTTTCACAATCAGGCAGCTGATTTTATAACCTGTCGCAGAAATAAATTTTATACGGTGATAAATTGTTCCAGAAGTTGTCGCGATAAGCGATATTGTTGTTGTTTTGATGCCATCTTCAAGTGATTTGATAGCACTGTCAAGAATCGATCAACTTTCAATTGTAATGGACATTTAACGCTGGAACTGGGAGACATTTTAAATATCAAAAAACAAAAACAACCAATGCAACGAATTGTGGAGTCAAAAGAAGGTTGAGACCAAAGCACCACTGGAGAGTTTTTTTTCCGGTTTTGAATAGAAAAAGAGACGGAAAAGAAAAATGATAAATCATGCTGGTTTTAATTTATCATGCGGTTAACTGATTCATTGCTTATTTCTACGTTTCTGATGTTCTCCTGTCACAGCCTCATGCTTCGTGCACCTCTGTCACCTCCAATGTGGGGAAGCCCAATTTGTTTAAAACCCCTCGGGTCGTTTTGGGTCGAGTTGACGCTGATTGAACTCTTGATGCTGGCGGCGGAGGGCAGCAGGTTGAAAGGACAGGAAGAAGAGGTTGTCATCAGCAGGGCTAATGACTGACTTCCTTTTCTTGCTCCTGCCCAACAACCTTTATAGTGTTGCCTCTCTGAACAGCGTGTTTACGTCCGTGGCTCGATGACATCTGTCCTTCATCGCTCACGCTCCCGTAGAGCGCTCTCTTACTTTTTTCCCGGTTTCAAGGTCAACTTTCCTACCTCTTCTTCTCTCTCTCTCTCTCTCTTGTGCAGATGGCTGCCTACTTTGGATATTCAGTGGCTGCCTCTGATGTTAACAGCGACGGGTAAGTATGGTTTTCCTGCCTCGTCCTCTAACAGCTGACATTTCCTGGCTGCGGTGCTAAAAACCACTCGAAGGCTTAATGATGCTCGCGTGTAAACCCCACGCCACCTCCTGCCTTGGCGGCGTTTAAGTGGAACCATGCGCTCCACTTAAACGCAGAGGTCACATTAAATGCACGTCATTAAAAGCAGAGGTCGCAGTTGAAGTGTTTACAGCTCTGCTTGTTTAGAGCCTGCGAAAAGAATCGATTCATTCACTCAGAAACGTGTTGCGTTGCATCTCAACAAGGGCAACATTTATTGACACCTGCGGCAAACACTTCAACACCAATGACTTCCTGTTGCCTTTGGATATGCACATGATCAGATGCGTCTTTTAGATGCTCTTCAAGATTGGAGTCTCTTGATTCTCTCCTAATCTGTAACAAACCAAGCTGGGAGAGGGCATGTTCATCTCGTCTGCCATTGGTGATTTGCAACCCTTACCGCTAGCTAAAGAGCGCTAATAAACCGTTAGCGTGCTGTTTACGCAGGAAACTCATTCCGTGAGTGTCGGGTTCTGAGGGTGTCTTATTTCAGTGGGTTTTACTGTGAAGTGAGCAGTGAGGGCCAGACGAGACGGTTGGTTCTTATTTTTGTGGCGTCTGGGTTTCAGGCTTGTGGACGTGTTGATCGGAGCTCCCCTCTTCATGGACCGAGGCTCGGATGGGAAGCTGAGGGAGGTGGGACAGGTAGGAAACACAACCATCAACACACACGCAGACACACACACACACACCATTCACTGGATGTGGACATGTAGCAAAGCAGCTGGAGAAGATCAAGCTGAATCACTGTCAACACAGTAAATGTTTTTTCCACGCCAGTGAAAAAATATGAAAAGATTTTTAAACAACCCCACCCTGAATACTTGCGCTGTCATGACGACACAGATGAGTAAAAGCATTTCACATGTGACGCTTCACCTCTACAGAGATCCTTCTCTGAATATGTCCAGATTGTATTGTTTTGATCATATTCTGCATCAAATGTTCCTATATTATCGCCAGATGAACTCAACGTTAAAACATGTTAACTTTTGAAATACAACTTTAATAATAAAATGGCAATGAGAATAATCCATCATTTAATTACATTTTATTTGGAAGTAATTAAATGGTATTGTAGATTTTGTTTGAAGTTTTTGTCTAAATACTGTAAAATATAAGAGCGGAAATGAGTCGTCGGTGCAGGATTGATCCAGCAGGCAGAACGTGTAACTGGTTGCTGTGTGTCCCCCAGGTGTCCGTTTACCTGAGCCGAGGCGGCTTCTCCTTTCATCCGCCGCAGCTGCTGACCGGAGCGGAGGTTTACGCCAGATACGGCTCGGCCATCGCAGCGCTGGGGGACCTGGACAGGGACGGGTACAAAGGTTAGACCAGATTTTACTGTGAAGCGCGGCGCACGGCCGTCAGGCGCGTGGAGAAAATTCAGATGGGGAAAAATAGAGCTGGAGCTTTAAGAATCCAAAAGATCAGAAAAAGGTTGATGGGGATTCTGTGACTACATGGATGAAAATCACACAAAAACACTATTCTTTTACATGCCATCCACAGCCGCGCTGCCGCCGTAGAATAACTCCGTTAACTCAACCAAACTTGGACTTGTAGATATTGTTAATTTCGTGCTGTGCTCCACTGCAAAGGAGGAAACCGTTAAAGTACAACTTAAAACCACTTCTCCTCGCTTTCTATATCAGCACATCTACGAGTTGTGCTGACGGCACGTCACTGCGTAACACACTACAAGAAGAAGACCACTGCCAGGTGAAATAACACACAACGGTTCCGGTTTCTGGTACTTCTGCTAGTGGCAGCCACAAACAACGATGGTCGACGAAGCCGCTTCTCTCGCCTCACTGCCGCGTCGCTTCTCCTTTAAAAAAACACAATCTGATTGGACGCTGGAAAAGAGTACTGCTGTGCTAAAGGAGCGAGCCTGGCAGCGAAGGTTTTTAAGACTAAATTAGCATCTGAATGCTAAACAGATAAGAACCAGCACAGATGACCCCAGTGCTCCTTTTTGAAGCAACTTTTCAAAGAAGTTCCATGAATGAACCAGAGTTCCTGAAACACAGGAACAGCTAAATGAGTCTAACGAGACTTTGTACCAATTTGAATAATCTGAATAACATTAAAAACAATATCTTTGTTGTTTAGTTCATATGAATATTTATTCAGTAATTTAGCAGGAAAAACTGTTTTTGATATTCTGCTTCGCTTCTAATGACATAATTATCTTGATACTTTCTTGAAATTGCTCAAGGGAAATTTCAATGAAAAAAAAACTAGAAACTGATTTTAATTTAGACCCTGAAACCAAGATTTGCACGTCAAACAGCTGAAGGCTCCGCTGGCCGTTCTCACTGAAACCAGTGCTGCAGTCGTCCGTTTCCGTGACTCTGACCCCAGTGTCTCCCTCCTCAGACGTGGCCATCTCTGCTCCCTACGGAGGCCCGGACCACAACGGCCTGGTCTACATCCACAACGGCCACGCCTCGGGGATCGACTCCACAGCCTCTCAGGTAAACGTTTAACCGTCGGCTTTAGGCGCGAAGGAGAATGTCACAGCATGAAACGAGGGTCAAAGTTGACCCGCCCTCGTCACACCGCCCCGTCCTGTCCTGTGAAGCTGAGTTTGATCAGTGTTTCTGTTGTAGTAGCGCCAAATTAGCTACAGACCTTCACAATAAGAGGCTTAACAATGAATTATTGGATTTTTTTTTCTTTCTTCCTCCAATAGGATTCTGACTCTCAGAATCAGCTTCTACTGTCATTGTTGTTGTCACACTTATTTTAAATAAACAAAATAAAAACAACTGAAAAAAAAATGAAACAAATGTAAAAAAAATTCAAGATCCACAAAAAAACCTCTTCAGTTTTTTGCGACTTCCCTGCCCCTCAGGTCCTGCAGGGTAAATGGGCGTCCAGCTACATGCCTGCTAGCTTTGGCTATTCCATGACAGGAAGTACAGACATAGACCAGAACGGATATCCAGGTAAACTTTACTCACACCAACACCTTTCTGAACAGATTCATTAAGGCTTTTTAACACTCTGCTGGGAATAAAACCGAACCGTGGTTGCGTCCAACAGATTTGGTAGTTGGCGCGTTTGGAGCGGACAAAGCTGTTTTATACAGGTAATCCCATCTAAATCTTGTGTGTGTGTGCGTGTGCGTGTGTGTGTGTGATCCCCTGCTGATGCCTCTGCCTGAAAGGGAGAAGTTTAATGAGCGAGGCCACCTCTGATATCAAAGAGCTACTGTTTTTCATTCACTTCACTCCTACTTGCTTTATAGAAGCTACAAATACAGAGGAGCATTCACATGATCCTCCTTAGTGTTGAAACACATTAACCCTTCTTAATCCGTGCAAAACACGTTCAGACTAACTATGTTCCTCTGTTCATTCACTTCATGTCTTAGTCATACGTAGAGGACGTCCTATAAACAGACTATGAAGTAACCGTGGGCGATTTGGACTTTGAGTTTTATCGTGATATTTTGTGACGATATTGTGATGGCGATGCAAGTGACGATTTATTAAAGTTTTAGGGAATTGTATTGTTGTGCGTCACGGCAATTGTAGCGCCACAATCACAAATGCTGCCCTTGAAAAACATTCCCATTTGTCAAATATTTCTTTAGGATAAAAGTTGCATAAAAAGTGTGATTTGTATCACTAAATACAAATTCATATTTCTTTATGCTTTTATTGGACAGACAGTGGAGGAAAACAGTAAAACTGACAGCACTGACATAATTAATAGTAAATTATCGTGACCAGGATAAATCTGGATTCTTATCGTGCCAAGACATTTATCACGATAAACGATGCGATAAGCCTGTGTTTCTGTGCATCAGAGCTCGTCCAGTGATCAGTGTGAACGCTACGTTAGACATAAGCCCCCAGATCATCAACCCAGAGGAGAAGAGCTGCACCATTCCTCAAACCAACACGCAGGTGTCGTGGTGAGTGCTCACATCTCGGATGAATCGTCCGTTTTCATCCTGACATCGTACATTTTCTACTATTATGTATTTTAGCTAAACTCTCATGAAAGTTTAGTGGTTCGAAGCAAACCCGTAGCTTTACTGAAAGCTGACTCCAGTCGTGTCTGATTTTCACTGAGATTAGTTTGTTTTGCCTCACAGTTTTAAAGTGAAGTACTGTCTGGCAGCCGGCGGCTTTGGAGCTCCGTCCTCTCTGAGTGAGTAACCCAAGACTGTGGATCGACTATTTCACAAATTCAGTTCAAAAAGTGAAAGTTCTTGTTATTATACAGTGTGTGATCATTGCTTACAGCTAGTGAAGCCATGATGGAAAATGTTCCCTTCTGCTGACCATGTTCCGACTTCCTGCCGCAGGTTTTCGTGTGGACCTCACGCTGGACCGCCTGAAGCAGAAGGAGGCGACCAAACGCGCCCTCTTCCTCCACAGTGCCACCTATCAGTACGCCAAGAACATGACGGTGACCAGCAACAGACGGCTGGCCTGCGAGGAGCAGGAAGTCTATTTAAGGGTGAGGAAGTTATAGACCAGGGGTCACCGACCTACTACTTCAGGGGTACAGAGTAACACGAAGGGCTACTTGTTTGATACAGACATACATTTTCTTGGCTCAGACCTTATAAGAAAAAGATCTTTTGTGCCAAAACATTTAGTACATACAGCACACCAGTGGGGGTCGAAGGGCACGCCAATGCCTAAATCTTATTTTCTTTTTCTGTGAGCTAAAAATGATGAGCGGAGTTTGAACTTCCCGTTGTTCTGAGATCCTGCCTGAGCTTTTTACAGTGTGCACGGTTCTGGCGCGTTCGCCGGTTTATTAGCTTTTTTTTTTTTTTTTTTTGTGGTTTGGTGAACCTAAAAGCCGACGGGTCACCCGACAGATCAGAGGGTACGCACAAAACTATCTCTGCGCCTGACCTGCAAGAGCGCACCTCTCCAACGCGCATCATGTGCGCGTCGCCCAAAGCAGCGCACCTTTTTTTTTTTTTCTTCTTTTTACACAAACGATGCTAAATAATAGAGACATGGAAGCGAAGCGACCCTGTGAACCACGGAAAGAGGAGGATATTGATTCCCGGGTTTTGTGGTGTCAGACGTCCAAAGGAGGAGAAGGTGAAGCAACAACGTTTGCTTTATTTTCACTCTTTTGGGGAACGTTTCGACTAGATTAAATTGTTTAACCCGCCTTGCAAATGGCCTCACACCAACAACATCACAGCTCATCGCGATAACTCCTGGAACAATTTATTGTGACGAGCCCACATGCAAAGTTGAGGACTTTCAGTTCTTCGTGATGTGCGGGTCCAACTTTCTGCCGTCAGTCGGCTTCTTGCCATCGCAGCCTCTCTTTCCCTTTTACGTTCTGTTCCCTCAGAAGTGTATTTATTACTGCAACTGTTCGAAGGCCTGTGTGATGCCTTATTTGCACACATGTTGAGTGAGAGATTGCGCTATCATTACAGATTACATCAATGTTCAGCTATGTAAAAGGGCCTTGAATTATTACTCATACCCCTTTGGTTTTATGGGACAGAGAGTGGAATGAAAACTCTCTCTCTCTCTATATTTTTTTTTTTAATAAAAACTTGAGTAGTTCCCATTTGTTTTTAACCCACTTTGCTCTCTTTTCGTGTTCTTGTTCATAAAATCCAGTGCAGCCCAGTGTTTGTGGGGGCCACCTACTTCCACCTGTATTTAATTTAATGTCGGTATAAATCCAGATGTTCTGGGAAGCAGGAGAACAAGAAACACATCAGATACGTTCAGAGAGCGAGCTGTGAGGAGATCGATGCAGGATTAGGTGTGGGGAGGGAACTGTTTTAATCCGAGGTGGAAAAAGTCTTCAAGTCGACTTTCTGAAACCTGCATCTGCAGGTTTAAATGGTCATAATTATTCTGCACATGTTAGTGACCTCATCTGAAAGTGTAAAGAGAGGCTGGGAAAGGCAAGAGTTTGAAAACAGACAAAAAGTACCGGATATTTCCATAAAATGAAGCTGAAAAAAGTCGACCTGAAGCTGCACATCTGATTCCCTTCTCCTTGTCACCTAGGACGACCGCGAGTTTCGGGATAAGATCACTCCCATCTCCGTGGCGATGGAGTACAGTCTGGACTACCAGCTGGCTGCAGATCAGACCGGACTTCTGCCCATCGTCAACATCTGGGCACCAACTAACGTCACCAAGCAGGTACCCACTGCAGATGGGGCTAGGGGTCTTCTCCTATGTGTCAGGGGTGTCCAAAGTGTTGTTTGTTTTTTTTTGTTTGTTTTTTGTGTGGCCCCCTATTGCAGATCAACAATGATTCAGATGTGTCTCAACCAAAAACTAAGTTGCAAAATCACAACTTTATTATCATAATACAATGACTTTATTCTCGTAGGTTTATGATTTTTTTTTCAAATTCAATTCAGTTCAAAAATACTTTATTGAGCCCAAAGAGAAATTCACAGTTTAAATGCTGTTTTTATAATATTATGAACTTTACTCTCGTGATTTCATCTTATTTTCTTAGTGTGCCTCCAGTACTCCGTTGTGCTTTTAATACGGCAAACTTAAGAAAATAAAGTATTTTTGCAGGAAAATGCTCTACAAAAATAATTTTTTTTCTATAAAAAAACCCCCTAAAATTAGATTACATCTTTTTTTGTCTTCTTTTTTCTTCTTCTTTTTTAAAATTTGATCGACCTGCGAGACTTTTGACTCGACCATCTTGGCTCACGTGTCAAAAGTGCCACTGTTGCTATGGTAACTTAAACAGAGAAGTTAAATCGGTGCCATGTTAGCACAGAGCTAGACTCTGAATGAAGCCCATAGTGTCGCCTGGACCGTGAATAAGACACTATAGATAAAGTAAATCTCCCTCTAGTGGCTGTTCTTGGTCCTGAAGCGCTCAGGCTGGTCACTCTGACAGTCAGTCTGATTTTCCGTTCTCTCCGTTTTGTGCCAGGCTCACATTCTGCTGGACTGTGGCGAAGACAACATCTGCAAACCCGACCTCAAGCTGTCGGTGAAGAGGTCGGTGCGGCGAAGTCGATTTCAATGAAACCAGTCGTGGAGAGACGACGGCGTTAGAGAGTTATTGCAGGTCGTAACTGTCCGTGTCCTCTGATTGGCCGCAGCGACCGGGAGAAGATCTACATCGGCGACGACAACGCCCTCACCCTGATGGTCACGGCTGAGAACAAGGGCGAGGGCGCCTACGAGGCCGAGCTGCACGTCTACCCGCCTCCACAGGCCGACTTCGCCGGGGTGGTCCGCAGTCAGGTAGACCCGGTTTTCCTGGTCAAAAAAAAAGACAGAACTTCTGTTTGTTTTCTAAGATCTGGTCCATTATCACAGTTCATATGTGTGCGATGATGTTGTGACGCTGCTTCCTGCCTGTTCTTCCACAGACTCTCTCTCGGCTCTCCTGTGCTTACAAGAAGGAGAACGAGACCAAGATGGTGGTGTGTGACCTGGGAAACCCCATGAAGAAAGACACTACGGTCAGTCGGAGGCAACACAGCAGAGTGAATTACTTCTAGCGCCTCGGAAAATACTCGTCATCTTGAACTTTTTGTCACGTTTTGTCCCAACGCTCAAACATAATCCCAATAAATTCCACTGAACTCTGTTGTTGTACAGTGACAAAAATCTGCAAGGGGTGCGAATACTTTTGGGAGTCCTTCTCATTGTTTTAAAATATTTTAGAAAGTATCCTGAGATGTTTTGTGTGTGTGTGTGTCTCTCCCCGGTCTCTCATTGGTCCTCGGCTCCCGTTCTGTCGTCTGATTGGCCAGATCCTGGCGGAGTTGGGATTCAGCGTGCACCAGCTGTCGGAGGAGGACACCTCCATCAAATTCGACCTCCAGATTGTCAGGTACCTCCCTTCCACCCCCAGTTTTAACTGGAACGAGAGCAGCTCCACCTGCTGGCTCAGCGAGGAAATGGTTTTGTCACACGGGGAACAGTGAACACGAATCTGGACGTTTGCTTCCTTAAAGAAGCCGACAAGTAACTCGGTAGGAAGCTGATTTTGTCAGTCAGGGCTCGTCTAAATACCAGAAAGGATGAAAGTGAGAGAATGAATCGCCCCCCCCGCCGCTCGCCTGTGTGTTTGTGTTTCTGTGGGAGAGAAAGCGCAGGGGGGAGGGGGGAGCTGAACTATGTTAATGAGAGGTTTGAGCTGGATTTGGTTTCACTCCTCCTCGCCTCTCTGGTTCACTTCCTCGACTTTAAAAGTGTGAGCTGAAAGCAACTTCCATCTGGAGCTGCCGCACAGCTGTGTTGCTTCACAATAGCGCAACGTCGATGTGCCGCATTTTCCAGACTAACAAAACGCCGCATGAAGATGGGGAACGAGAAAACGTCTACGAGACGCACTGGAGTATAAGTTGCTTTTATAAAGACGTTACTCATTGTAAATCCCCAGATGTGATGCTTTTCAGACAGTTATGTTTGATCCTCGGTTTATTTCTGTCAGAATAAATTAATATTTAGTGCATCAGTCAAAAAAAAGTCATAAAAAGGGAGAAAATAAAAAGTCCCAAAATAAAAATAAAAACCAAACTATGGAGAAAGAGTCACATCTAGTCCAGGAAATACGGTACTTAAATGTTTCCTTTTTTTTTTTTTTTTTTTTTTTTATTACAAACATCGTTTTATTAGCCAATTTAAAAATAAGAAAAAGCATGTATAATTAGTGAAGTGTTGATTTGAGTTTTAAAACGCCTGAAATAAAAAATAGCAGCCTGCCTTTTGTTGATTTCCACTCTGTTCCTATATTTAAACCATCGTGAGTTTTTTTTTTTTTTTTTTCGGATTCACGGCGGTGACTGAAGTTGTCGTTGTGTTTCAGCTCTAACCAGTTTCAGAACAGGAGTCCCCGAGTGTCCAGCGTCACGCAGCTGGACATCCTGGCTAAAGCCTCCATCAGAGGGTAACGCACAGATTTAACTTCCTTCCTGATTTATTCTTCTCAAGTGTCTTCGTTGGAAGTAGAGTAGGAACAAACCCGGCAGTCAGACTTGCCCTAAGTTGTTCCCACCGTCTGCTCTTGCATGTCGGGACGTATCCATGGAAACCGTGTGTGTTGCTCCCCCAGGTCATCGTCTCCCTCTCAGGTGCTGCTGCCCATCGCCAACTGGAAGCCCAAAAACCCCCCGGTGCTCGGAGACGACATCGGGCCGCAGATTCTTCACGTTTACGAGGTACAAAAGTCTCAAGCGCAAATAAACAGTTAAATGAAGTTAAATGCGTTTCTGTTCCTTGGCTCTTTTTTTTTTTTTCTTTTCTTTTCTTTTACTTTAAATGTTCAGCAACACACTTAATTGTGGGAAAATGGCAGCTGGAGTAGAGCTTTTTAGTTAATTTTCTTGACATGAGGAGGATTTGCTGCTTCTGTTTCTGTTTGCCATCAGCATTTAAAGTAGACAGTGGACTGTCCAGAACCTTTTGCTCTTCTAATTATGTTACTTTGTGCATTTAAGGTCAGATGTTAACATGTTTTTGACATGTTTTATTCTGTGTCGCTGTTGATTTTGTCGGAATTCTTGAATTTTTGAATATTAAATCTAGGGATGCACAGATCGCAGTTTTCTGGCTGATCATTGATCTCTAAGAAACCTGCTGGAGGATTCTGAACACTTTGATTTTATTTATTTTTTTTTTCCTGTCTGAAAAGTCACTAAATATGACGACAAAGTTCACTGTGGCCACTGCAGTGGCTCTGACCTCACGCTGACAGAGTGATGCTCTTTCAGCTGCTGAACAACGGGCCCAGCACGTTCAGCAAGGCGTCGCTGGAGGTGGAATGGCCGTACCACTTCAGGAACGGCTCTCTGCTCTACATCACCAGCTTTGAGACCGAGGGGCCCATCAACTGCACCACGGACGTGGAGATCAACCCGCTCAACGTCTCCGTAAGGCGCCGGACACGGTTTCCTTCTTTGCTCCTGCTCTTTTCAGTGATTAAGCTTGCAAAGTAAAGCTCGTTCATTCATTACACGGCGTCGATCTGTGTCCGTGCATCTCGTTGATTTACAACATTTGCAGCAAAAAGTTCATCTTTTTTCGGAAACGTGTCTGTAGGTGAAGGATGTTTGATGCTCGACGGTAAGGATGAAGAGCGCTGACATGACGATTATCTAGCATTCTGAAGCTGGTCCTTCAGAATGCTGTTAAAAACACGATGATGGAAAGTCATCGGGTTTTCACGCAGCTCTAAAAAGTCTTAAAGTCATGTATCTAAATTAAAGTAAAATGTCTTAAATTCATTTCAAAAATGTAAGTTGGCCTTAAACATGTCAATCTCAGGTCTTGCATTTTGACGCAGCAGGATTATTTAATCTCTTGTGCTGTGTAGTTTTTTTTTTTGTTTGTTTTTTTTTGTTATGAGACGTTTCTGTCAGGTGAAAGTTTGAGCCTAAAGCAACATTTTAGTTGCGTTCTGCAACTCCAGGCTGTTGAAGCTACGGCTTCAACAGCTAGCTGGCTAGCAAGATAATCTCTTGCTAGCCAGCTAGAGATAATCTCTTGCAAGATAATCTCTTGCTAGCCAGCTAGCCTTTTTGCGCAAGTGTAAATCCATCAGCAGTTTGCTGGACGACGTTTCCCGTCGCCTCGGTTGCCAACCTGTATGATTACACGTTCCTTCTGTGGAAAAAAAAGTCTAGCGCTATGATATAAATAGCGCTGTATTCTGACGCGATACAGGTCTTAAATTTCAATCATGCAGGTTTCACCAACTTAAATCTTAGATTTAAGCTGGTGAAACCTGTGTAAACCCTGCATCGGTTTAGTATCCATCGCAACTGCTGACGTACTGATTTTTGATTCGTCTCACTCGGCGTTCAGTCGGGGTCACAGGTCGTGCCACGAAATTCCCAGTAAATGTGGTTTCTGTGCCGTCCAGAACCCGCTGGGGACCCAGAAGAACACCAGCGTCATCAGGGACCGAGAGACGGAGGGAGGAAACCCGAGACGTGTGACGAAGAGAGACCTGGAGGCCAGAGAGACGCAAAACGACCTGCAGATACTGGTACACACGCACACACACACACACACACGCACACACACGCACGGACTGTTTTTATTCCTCACAGTCTTTTTATTTTCTCTTTCATTGTGAGTTTCCTGAATTTTTATCTCCTGTTTTCATCTGACTGCTCCTGCTTGTTTAGAACTGCAACACGGCCGAGTGTCTGAAGCTGAGGTGTCAGGTCGGCCGTCTGGAGAGGAACAAGAACGCCATCCTGTTCATCTACTCCAGACTGGACGTCAACAACTTCCTCAGGGTACAGCAGCACAGCAGCTCTTATAACTGCTCCCTCAGACTCACACCGCATTCACGTTTTCCTTCTTTCTTCTGTTTTGCGACACGTCAAAAGCTTAATTAAAAGTCAGATGACAAAGACGGTTCATGTCACTTACATGTATGTTTTTTGGGAGGGTTTTTTTCCCCACAGGGTTTTACGGAGCTCGATTTTCAAAGGTCGACTGTTGCTTTTGGTGATGCGTTACCCGCTTTGTTTCATCTCGTTTCCTTCCTCAGACTGAGAATCAGAATCGATCCTACGTGGTTCAATCGACGGCGTCGTTTGAAGTCATCGAGATGCCGTACAAGAACCTGCGGACCGAGCTGCCGGCGAACTCCACCACTGTGAGTCCCAGAGAAACACTCAGTCATCAGCGTGTGGTTTGACAGCGCCAGGGTTTGCCATGGACAGGAAGCAATGTTATTAGCTAATGAAAATATATTCTCTAAAAAGCACAAATGCAAATTTTGCAACTCCTGAAGGGGAAGCTGAGCTTTGCTCCCTGCTCTTTTTTCCAGGTCAGCTTGTCGGTGACGTGGGTGGCGGACTCGGCCCAGCCGGTACCGGGCTGGGTGGTCGCTCTGGCGGTACTCGCGGGGCTGCTGCTGCTGGCTTTGCTCATCTTCATTATGTACAAGGTGAGGCTGCTTGTACACAAGGTCGGCCTTCTGTCACCTGAAGGATTAGAGGAGTAATGTCTGTCTGATTGATTAACACTCAGTTTAACTTGTTTTGCCGGAAAGTTTCCAAATGATCTTTCTTTCCCCCCCTGCTCTCCTTTCTCAGCTGGGTTTCTTTAAGCGAGTGCGCCCCCCGCAGGTGGACTGCACTGAGAAGGAGCAGCTGCAGCCGGAGGAGAACGGGAACACTGACGCTTAGAGGCCGAGATTTTTAAGACGGAGAGGGAGAGAGAAAGTTAAGGAGAGAAGAAATCAGGGTAAACCAGCCTCAGAGAGAATCACTGTAATGACTGTTTGGGGGAGGGACAGGTAACTGTATTTGTTTAGCTTTCTTTTTTTTTTTTTTTTCTTTTTTAAATCATGTTGCATTTGTGCCAAAACAGAAGCTGGAAAACACTGGTCACAGATAAAAAAAAAAAAAAAAAAACGGAAAAAAAAAAGAAAACAACCCTCATCGCTTCACACCCGCTCGTTTTTAAGTTTCGGGATCACGCCGTCTCCCTTTGTGCGGCTTCACGACGCTGAAGCACTTCCTTAACGGCTTCCATGAACCCGGCGCTCCGCCTCTCTCTGGTTCCCCAACACTAAAAGCAACACGTTCGAAACGCTCCCAGCATGCACAGGGAGCAGCAGCTGTCCCGTCGGGTTTGGCCTCGCAACAGATTTGCACATTTCTTCTGTCCTTTTCCGCCTTTTGTTTTGCTTCTGCTTCGTCGCGACATTAAACGGGCGACGAGCCGATCGGTCTCGTCGGCCTTGAAGTCCAGAACTGCTGATGTGTGAAGAAAAGCGTAGTGGTTGATGGAGGACGGATAACAGCAGAACTGCAAGTACCAGAGTCAGCTGGTTGGATTAGGACCGACAGCAGCAACATGGATTGAGAAAACTTTAGATTCTGGAATATTTTTGGATAAAGATGGACTATTTGATCTGAGACGATCAGAGTGTCGCAGTGATGCATCTTGTTCTTCTCTGTTTTCTCTCCTGCTTTGTGTTGGTGTTTGGTGACGGACCGAAACTGTTGTATGTTGAGTTGTGCTTTGGGGGGGTTTAGGGACGGGGCCTGCAGGGTTTTCTTGTGTGTTTTAAATGCATTTTGTACAAAACAGTAACGGTGATTCACAGTAGCGGCTCCAGCTCTATTTAACACAATCAAGAAACGGTTTTTCTTTCACCATCGATCACTTGGTTAAACCCCGGGCCGAGGAAGACGGGTTTTAGAATACATCCTGACCCCTGGAGGCCGATATGTGTCACTTCACATATCTACAGCCTTGATGTCAGGGGTCCCCAAAGTGGGTCCTCAAGGGCCCGGCATCCTGCATGTGTTAGTTCTCTCCTTGGTGGTAGTGACAAGCTTTTCAGCAGGTCAATGTTGTTCTTAGGCCTCAAACGAGCCATCATTTGATCCAGGTGCCTTAAATCAGGGAGAGAACCTCTTAGAGGGAAAATAGTCAGTAATACACTTGCTGTTTGTTACACTCCTCTGCAGCTTTTTAGCTAACCCAGGGGTGTCAACATCCAGTCCTCAAGGGCCGGTGTCCTGCAACTTTTAGATGTGCCTCTGCTGCACCACACCTGAATAGAATAATTAGGTCATTAGCAAGACTCTGGAGAACTGATCTACCCAAGGAGGAGGTAATTAAGCCATTTCATTCCTCTGTTTTGTACCTGTGGCACATCAAAAAACTGCAGGACAGTGGCCCTCGAGGACTGGAGTTTGACACCCCTGAGCTAACCGGAGCAATTGTAGCAACTGTAGCTAAGGGGCGGGGTTTAATCCGTGGTCACTTGTTACTTTCCTGGCATTTCCTGCACTGAAGCCTCTTTTTTTTTTTTTTTTGTTCATTTCCTTGTAGTTTGTCCTCAGATTTCAAACTGGTGACTGGCAGCTTCGCTAGAAACTTAAAAAGAAAAAAAAAAATAATCGGCTGGTTGCTTTTTTTTTCTTTTTCTAATGACTCTGATCTGACTTGTGTGTGTTTATGTATTTAAAAGAAAAGGAACAAAAACATTTTTTTTTTTTTTTTTTTTTTTGCTATTTGCCCATATTGGGTTTGCATATGTTGACGATTTCATTGCAACAGCAGAAAGCGGGTGAGAGCGCGAAACGCCTTCAGAACAATGAAAACCTGAACGTACGTCACGTTTACCATGTGCAGGTCGCAGCCATGAACCTCTACATGGTGGAAATAGAGTCGCTCATCCTAAACGTGCCATAATATTTCTCTCATCTTAGTTTTTTTCAGTCTTAGCCAGGCTAGCACATGAGGCTACGTTTGCTAACATGAGCTTCCTGTTTGAGTCCTTTGTAAAACCTTTAAAACTTTGAACAGATTTAAATCAGTAAATCAACACTGAGCAGTTTGGACAACTGTACCTTTAAAATTAAGAGTTGTGTTTCTTTAATAGGCTAAATGTAGATTTTCTGCTTTCAGGATGGAGTAATGATAAATCAAATAACTTCAGAGATTTCTAAAGACACGAGTTTGAATTCGCTCCAGATCTGCTCCGATCCGCACAGGGTGAAGCGTTTCTAAGCAGCCGTATCCAAGCAGCCGTATCCAAGCAGCCGTATCCAAGCAGCCGTATCCAAGCAGCCGTATCCAAGCAGCCGT
>VMRN01000032.1:4885919-4904019 GCA_010277015.1 Poeciliopsis turrubarensis
GCCGTATCCAAGCAGCCGTATCCAAGCAGCCGTATCCAAGCAGCCGTTTCCAATATTTGCTCAAAGTTTTCTTTATACGTTGCAACTCGACTCGACCGTTTCTGACCGTCGGTGAAGAAACAGAAAACTGAACTGTTGGCGTTAATCGATGTCCGTTGGCTTCCTGGCACAGATCTGCCTCTTTGAACAGAGTCCAGATGTTTTCAGCTGGGTTCCGGTCAGAACCGGCCCACGAACTTTCATCTACTGCAGGGAGAAAAAGCAAATTAAATGAATAAATAAATAAAAGACTGCACTGCAAAAACACAAACTCTTACCAAGTACTTTGGGTCTGGTTGATAGTGAAAATATCATTTGAAATCATTTTATTGACATAAAACATGTTGTTCTTGATCAGTGATCCTTATTGTTGATGGAAAAAGTTCTCGTCCTAATGGTACATTATTTCACTTACAACAAGAGCATTTTCCACAAGTTATAAGTGAAATAATGCACCAATGGAAGTGGAACTTTCTCATCAATATTGAGGATTATTGACTCAAAACAGGCTCCTATTTCTTTGCAAAAATGCATTTGATTGGTTGAAATGAGACAAATCTGCAACATTTCCGCTGGACGGTCAGCGGCCTTGAAAAGTTAACTTAGTTTCAAGTAAGTAAAATGAGAAGAAAGTGAAAATGTTTCTTGTTTATCTAAAAGTTCAACCTTTAAATATGAGCTTTCATTTTCTAAAACGTGGAAGTGATAGTATTTGTTTATTTAAATGATGACTTTGAAGACTTTTCCACCTTATTGATTATTTTGAGTTTGTAAAAATAATCACTTTTCATTTAAAAAAATAAATAAATAAATAAATAAAAACTTTTAGGAGCTTTTTAATTCTGGATGTTTAACTGCACTGGAGGTTCCTGGACTGAACTCGGCATGGATTCCTAATAAAGCATTGAAATGTAAATTCTTTGAAATGGATGAAGCATTAATCACAAACTGCTAATTTAGGAGATCAGTGCTTTATCAAGAATAAGATCACTTTTATTCCAGATTTTAACTAATTTTAAAGTCCAGACACCAAAAAGAAACATTTAATTATGCATTAGCCTTTTACCACACAGTTGAATTGTAAACCAAAATGACCACTTTGCAGTTCTATGATTTGTGACGATAAACCTGTAATAGAACTTTAACACATGCCTATGAGAGGATTGCGAACTGCGGAGACACTTTTACTTTTTGCAGGTGGAAGAATCACAAACGCAAAGATTTGATTGGTTGACGGGGATCTCCAGGGCTTCCTGACGGCAGCCATCTTGATTTGAGCGGCCAGATCTGCACAAGAACTTGCCTTTTAACGCGGCACATTTCAAAACTGGTTTAAATCGACTCGTTTTGCTCACGATAAATGAAAGATTGTGAAGATCTGCGGTTGTGTGTAGCTGCTGGAGTGAAATCTGCTCCCGCTCGGTCTGAACCACCTGCAGCTCTTTGAGTCGCGTCTTAATCCGAACACGGTTAAGAATTCTATTTGAAAGAGAAGAAGGAAATTAAAATGTAGAGAATCTAAAAGCAGAATCAGACTCTGAACTGACTGATGGCGATTTGACTCCAGTCCTTTTTATATATATTTAACGCCACTCTGTTTTCCTTTCTGCTTTGAGCAAATATTGACTTTTTTTTTTTTTTTTGATGTATGTATTCTTACACTTAGAGTAAATATTAACAATTTAAAAAAAAAGATGATTTCACTTTTGGGCTGAAATAAACAGATTTGTTCACATTTTTTTTTGTCCTGTGGTTTGTCTCCACTTTATTTTGGACGAGCGGGATCTTAATAAATAAATAATAATAATAATAAAAAAAAAAACTCCACTAAGTATAAGTGTCGTTTACATTAATAACTGTTCAAATTAAAGACACACTGCTCGTTTGCTTCAGATTTTTATTCCGTGTGGTCTCCATTCCTCTTCGGCGTCTCACTGCGCCTCCGTCAGCAGGAAGCTGAGGTCGCTGCCGGGATCCAGCTCCACCGAGGGTTTCCCCCTGAAACACCCGAACGGGACAGTCAGAGGACGGGTCCAGGTGACAGAGTGTAAGAGAGACGGTCACAGGAAAACAAACCAGCCTCTCGCTGGACAAGATGAGGCCCAAACATAAAAGAAGAGCTGATGCGGCGTCGCAACAAACGTGTTTGTCTTTAAGTCGCATCAACAAAACCTTGGAAGTGTTTGCAGAGTTGTGATGAGTAGTTAATTATTATTAGGACCAGGCGTGACTGAACACCGCGTGTGAGAGAGAGCGGTCGCCGTTTGTCTTTGGTGTCCTACATTAGCAGTTAGCGTGGTTAGCGCTGCTAGCATTACAGCAGTCTCCACTTGTATCCGTAGAGAACAGATCCAAACCGTGACTCAGAAGTTGACAGCTCCAGAGGACAAATCAACAAGCAGCCTTCCTGTTACCTGCTAACGTCCTGCTCTCTCTCACTCTTTCGCAGCCTGAGTGAACTGCAGATTGTGTCTCGACAAAACATGTCATAGAAAACATGTTACTTTATAATACCCTTTTTTTTTCTCAATATCTGAATAAAATATATCTGACTTCCTTGTAATAAACCTGTATAAATAAACATAAAGACTCTTAAAGTGACGGTACCTGCTGAAGAGTCGGGCCTTTGTCGTTCCCAACAGCGTGGCTTTGTCTCCTTCTACCAGCAGCAGGGAGCCTTCCCTCAGGCCCTGATGTATATAAAATAAACGAATGAATGAAAACGGAAACGAACCAGGACAGTCCAATAACAGCCGGTTCTGACTCACCAGAACACTGGGAGTGTTGGGTTCTTCATGGTACTGGGTTATCCTCTGCTCCCTGGTCTCCTGCAACGACAACGTGACATGAGATGATACTTTGTAAAAAGAAGAGGAAAAACGGACCGTCTGCACTCCAACAAACAAGATGGCCGACGAAACCAGAGTCCCGCCCATTCTTACTTTAATTAAAAATCTAAGTGTGACAATGCGAACGCTAAGCCACAGTAAATCATATAAACTCAGTCGGCTCATGATTTCTTTTAGCCTGAAGCAAGTAGAACGTTATGAAGAACCTTTCAAAACCAAAATAAAAATCACATTTTAGCAAACAGAATAAAAACCGCAACAGATTTGAAAAGTCACACAACTTTTTAAAGAGATTTAGATAGTTTTGGAAATGTATATAAAATCCTGGATAAACACTATAAAATATGCAAGAATATAACCAAATTTGTCGGAAAAATTCTATGTTTCTTCACCAATATTTTGCAGGAGAACGAAACATAAAAGAAAGTGTCTAAAACTAAACTAAGATCAAACCACGACATCAGCACGGCGTCCTGCAGAGCGTCGTTCGCTTCAGGGTAAATTTCGTTTCGTTCAGTTACCCCAGAGGTCAGCAGCAGCAGAATCGGATGGAAGAAAGAGCAACATTTCGCAACGGCCGACACGGATTCTGCTGACGCGCCTCGAATCTGACGCCGCTCTCTGCTTCTGCGGTTTCCTGTGCCGGAGAAATTCAAACAGCAGCAAGTTTTCAGCGGTTTGAATTTGTTATTGTCGTTTCTATTTTTTTTTTTCTCCTTTCGACACAACTACGTTTGAACTGCGACACGTTCGTGTGTTTCAGACGAGCGCAGGACGATGTGAAGAGCTCCTGACCGGCTGGAGGCGGCGGGTTTTTACTCCTAGCACGTGACGCTGAAACCGTCTCAATCTGCCTGGATGTCATAAAAAGATATGTAATAAACTATAAAGAGCTTAAAACAAAGGTCAAATCCAGATTGTTTAGTGCTGAGCGTTAGGGTTAGCTGATAACGCTTATCGGCTAAGCGCAGAATATGATGGAACTGATCAGATAAAGATGGACAAGATGAGATTTGCTAAAGTATTCACACCAGAAAACCAGCTCAGCCTGGTTGTTGTGTTAAAAAAAAAATGTTCAAAGAATGAACGGGAAAAGCTGAAAATAAAACAACAAAGAAAATAACTAAATAAAACTAGTATTTCTGCAGGTTTTGCATGTAGAATCAAATGCCTTTATCGTTTCTAAATAGATAACCGTCTGCTAAAGATTACTGAGGTTTTATTATATTCATAAACCCGACTCAGCCAAATAAGAAAATAACCAAAGCCACAAACTTTGGGCCGTCTCGTAACGCAGTTGAACAAAACCTTGGTTCTTCTCTTTGTACCAACCTACAGAGGTTTAAAATTTCACTTTGCTTTATTGTTGAGCAAATTAAACAAAGTAAAAAGTACTTTATTTTTTTTAACTTCTTTGAACCCAGCAATTTAGTCTCTCAGGGCAAAACGTTTGGAGACCACTACTGTCAGGTCTCTAGTTGTTTCTCGACTCACCCCCATGTGGCGGCTGTTGGGGTCGGGGTCCAGGTAGTGAGGGTTGATGTTGAACGGCACCAGGCCGATGGCGCTGAAGGTCGGCGGGTAAACGATGGGCATGTCGTTGGTGGTGCTGATGCTGATGGTCGCCACGTTGGTTCCGGCGCTGGAGCCCATGTACGGGACGCCGTCCTGCAACGAGGCACAGAGAACGGGAAGACGTTGCCGGACCTCGCGTTGCGTCCGTCTACTGCTACGGGAAAGAGTCTGCGAGTTGCCATCAAGGCTGCTGGGCTCTGAGGAACCCGGCTATGTGTGTGTGTGTGTGTGCGTGTGTGTGTGTGTGCGCGCTGCACCTCCAGGACTCTCTTCCTGATCTCCGTCACCACGTTGTTGTCGTAAAGGCTCTTCAGCAGCCGGAACGTGTTGCCCCCTCCTGCAAGCAGATGCGTCCCGTTAGCGTCTCCGTGGATACGAGGTCAGTGTGGTGGTGGGGGGAAAGGTTACGGCAGTGAAGTGTTTAGAAACAACGCTCGCAAAAACACCAAGCCCACTACAATAAGAGTTCAGAGCCAATCTTCCCCCATTAGTTCTTGACCTTAAAATAGTAGTTGGTTGTTTTTTGCGTATTCGCTCCCTCTGTAGGAGCTGACCTCAGCTTCCTGCCGGGTCAAAGGGGCGGAGTCATGTGTTTGTTCACAATCAAGTAAATATGTTAACTTCAGTTGTAAAAAAAAAAATAAACATGCTGTATATCAAACATGACTGAAAATAAATTGAAGTTGGTGATTTCAATTTGGGCCTCTGTCTCTTTAAGAAGCTCCTGCTCTTTCAGAAACTCCACCTTCAAGAAGTCATCACAACATGGCTCCTCTATTAACCCTTTAACCAGGTTTTTATCAGCGCTGCAATGAGGAGTAGCTCCTATGATGAGCTCAGCTGATGCTCAGTTGACATGACGACGGCTCCACCCCCATGAGGAAGTAGAGCAGGACATTGTATATCACCCGAGACATTTTTTGAGTCATTTTTGTCCTATAGACCAACACTGAGGCAAAGATCAAAGCACGTCAGGAGAAGAGCAGGAAGCAGAAAGACAGAGTTAAAGAAGGTTGACAAAGTAAAAAAAAAATATAAAAAACAGCGCATTGTGCTGTCGGGAGGAGAGCGTCGCCGCCTTCGGCTCTCACCAATAAAAATGCCCTCGGCCTTTCGGACGGCTTCGACGGGGTCGGCAGCCTCGTGGATGCCGTCGACCTCATAACCTGCCGGGGTCACAAACACGAGTCAAAACGAGCGATTTCGGAACATCCTGGCACAGCTGAGGTCAGTTTCCACTGTCAAAGAACAGAACGGACCACTGAAGGCTGTGGTCACATCAGCGATAGTTTAGAGCGGGAGTTCCCAAAGTGTGGGAACCTACCTAAGGATCTGAACTTGTTCCTGGCAGTCGTTGTGTAGGCATCTCTGTCATGGAGGGCATAGGGAACAAACAGCACTCTCTTCACATTCCTGAAGGATGAATCAACACTTAAAAGTCATGTAAAGCTGTCAACACGGAGTCGTCCTTGCATTGATGACACCCTGGGCAAACCCCCCTTCACCAGCAACTAAACAAACACTCTGCCAAAACATAAAAAGGGTTAGCATGTGGTTTGTTAGCAGCATTAAGAACTGACTGAAAGACGTTGATGTGATGATATTTGAGAAAGACGACAAGCTGTGAATCAGGCGCCAACTTCAGCCTTTTGGCGTTTGGCGGTGTTGAACGGAGGCGCCCATTCCCCGACCGGGCAAACAGCGAGGCGTTCTCGTTCTGCACGTTAGTCGGGTTCTCCGAGCTTCTCCGGCGCCAAGGAAAATAAATGGCGCTCCAGGATTGGCCGCTTTGCAAACGAGAGCCAAGCGTGCGTCAAGAAGAGCAGCATGTTTTACTTTGGTGTGTCGTCTTCCTGACCTGAATTTTCCACTGATTAGATTAGACATGCGCCACAAAACCTCCCTGCCCTCGCAAATACGCAAAATGCTCCTCGTTTTTAACCACCATAACATACATAACACACTCCTCCGTTTAAAGATTGACATGAAGTTATTACCAGGGCTGAACTCGAGACAACTCAAATGCAGCGTTCGCCACAGAAACGGCTCGTTTTTTTCCTCAGTTTCCATTGTTGCGTTTCTCTTGGCGCCCCTCTGTCCCATGCCGCCCAGACCACAGCGCCAAATGACCCAGAACAAAAAAAACCTCCCTATAAATTTGCTTCCCTTTGACGTTCGGCGCTCGTTTCCCCGCTGACAGCGTCTCTTTGCAGGGTAACGTTGCGTCTCCTCGGCCTGTTTCTGCTCAGACTCACTTTCCAAAGAAGCTGCTGATGTGCTGCTGACAGTGGTCCAGGTAGCCGCCGCCGTGCAGAGTGGAGTTGGACACGAGCAGCAGTTTCCTCTTCATGTCTCACCGACACACCGAGCTCACCTGGACTGCAGGTGAGCTCCGACGTTTCGGGTCAGAGTCCGGAAGATTCTGCCGAGGAAGGGAAAGAGGAAAAAAAAAAAAAAAAAAAACCTCTGCTGTCAACTTTGACGTCGCGTCTCAACGACGTTCCGCAGCTGCTGCTTTAAGGTCCTCGGCGTGTTTTCCCCTGACACGCACATCCGGTTAGTTTTCTGTTCCGTCCTCGGGTTTCATTTATGACTCTTTAATGCGGGTTTTTAAATTTATTTCCCACGCGCGATGACATTTCGGCGTATTTGTGTCAAAATAAAAGTTTCGTCGTCCGGTCCATTACTTTCACAGTAAAAGCCAGTATTTATTTTATTTATTTATCTATTTTTCGACAATCTCTACCTATATGAAAACATTATTGATCCTGTTGATGTTGTTCACAATAAATATAATAACAAAAATGAAAAAAAAAAACAAACAATGGCGGCTTAAAAGAAAAACAGAAGCGGTTTTTCTTGAGTTTGGAGTCCTATCAAAATAAAAGCCCCACCAGTACCGAAGAAGAAATAATGATGGTAATAATAATAATAATAATAATAATAAAACAGTCTCCTTGTGTGTAATATTGAAAGATACAAATTCCAAACAAGTGCTCCAGTCACTCTACAAATAAACATAATTGTGGTATAACTTAATGTATAATGTATAATTTCATGTAGTCTCTGGTTACCTAGCAACATGCTGGATTCCACTTCCTACTTTAGCCTTTCAAAATAAGAGTCGTAATAACAAAAATATAAAATACAAAATAAAACATGTAAACTAAACCTGTGGCAGTAAAAAAGTTGTTAAAATAGTTGAAAGCATTCAGAAAGTCTCTGGACTTGGAAGAAAATCAACACGTTTACTCACTGTAGCTCTGGTATTCTGCAAGGAGGAATGGATAAAATAATAATAATAATAATAATAATAATCAATCAGCAAAGCCGGTAGAGACATACCAAAAAATACATGCAGTTTTAACTCTAGCAAAGAAAAAGGAAGAAAGAAAGAAAACTTAAAATGTTCACTCCTTCTTTTGAGTTTTATTGGCAGAACAAACTTATTTGTTGAAAAAAAAAAAGCTACAATACATCTCTAAACATGTCTAGTAACTAGCTAGGAACAATCTTTGTAGGCTTGTGACACTCCCCAGCTGTAATTTCTTTTTTTTTAATGGAGTGGTGCATCCTGTTCACACACGGTCTTCGGAGTGGCAAGTCCTCCTCCTCTCAGCTGACTCCGAAGTAACGAACCAGAACCCGCAGCTGCTGCTGTCATTAAAGCCTTTAACCGGCCGGCGTTACAGTCCGCTCAAAAAAGTAGAACCGAATCATATCGATCGTTTTTTTACAGAATGCTACCGTGTTCGGATTCACCTCGCGAGCGATGAATATAACGCGCGCCGAGGGGACCGGACGGAGACCGTCGGCGGTTGTGTTTCCTCCGTGCTGCTCAGTACCGCTTCTCGGGCTCGCCAGAGGATGGAGCGCTGGTTAAGACGGGGTGGCAAGCCGTCCGTGTCCCGGGTTCTCCTCGGTCCTGTCCTCGTCCTCTCGCTCCTAGCGGTACAAGCGAGCCGTCACAGAACCTGCACACACACAGTCCCCTCCGGCCGCGAGGTGAGCCTCGGCTGTACCTGCAATGTTCACTGGACAATTTGTAGCGCCGAGGCTGCTAGCCGGCTAGCTTTCTGAGCTAATTAACGTTGATTTTATTAACTATAAATTCTGTTAGAGGATGTTTAAACCCAAATTGTGTCACCAGATATGTTGTCTGAGAACCGTACTCCACACTCACACTGTCGTAAAGTTTTGTTTCAGTTCACTGTAATTTGGAATTTAGCTGTTAGTTGAAAAGCTAAGTGGCTAACCAGAAGCTAGTCTGTTCGCCCGGCATACTTTACAGCATAATTTGTGTATTTACCCAATTATAGCGATTGTTCAGAAATTTACAATCATTTTCTTCGATCTAACTGTTCAATTTAAGCCTCACTTCTCCTAGCAACAGCAAAAATAGTACGTCCGGGTGGGCATTTTCAGAATAAAAGCTCAAACGAAAGAGCCGTTTTTATCCAAACTCCAGTAAATTAAAACTCATACAGAACAAAAAATGTTGCATGACTTTTAGAAAAAATGAAGTTTTAGTTTCTGATAAGAATTTGTCGTTTTAAAGAACCAATTTTAACAGTTGAAATAAGAAAACGTCATAAAAATCAATTGACTACATTTCAACGAGATGAAGAAATATTTGTGAAAAAAGGATTTACAAACCTAATAACAAGAAAGACATGATCTGAATATTACTGGTACTTTTACAAAGTGAATGCAAAATCACATAAGACTGGAAACCAGTTAAAACCTGCCACCGGCATTATTTGTTAGAAATATGTATTCATTGTACAATTTGTCATTTTGTGTTGTCAGACTTGTTGCTGGTTTTTTTTCTGCTGTTGATTTCGTGCTCCTCAATAAATTATAAAACATAATTAAATGATTAATTTGGTGTTTGTGGAGCTTTGACCGCAGTGCTATTCTGTTACCTAAAAGATTTAAAACGAGTTATCCTTTCTTTATTGTCACTTTTCTAATTATTTCTATGACTTCCAAATATCTTCCTAAAAGTTTAACGCCAAACTGGCCACCCGAAATACATATACATGTAAAAGTATTAGTTTATAATTTCAGCTTAAGTTATTTGGAGCCTTTGTGGCTGAGATTTTCTAAATATTATTTACAAATAGTGATTGCGAAAATAAGAGCACCATGTCGGGTAGCTTAACGTCGAGTAGAAAACTTAAAGAGCTGTGGGGTAGCTAACTCAATAATTTCCAAGCCTCTCCAAACACACAATGAAACAAAAAAAACAAAACCAATTGCATCACATTAAAGTTTCTGTTTACTTCTTTTAGGTTGTCCATCAAGTGTACTTGAAGCCTGAGCGCTTAGCGAAGAGAAGTTCTCCTGACGACCTGCAGCTAAAGATAAAGATCGTCTACGACAGCAGCGTTGACCAGTGAGTTCACTGTTGGGTTCATCCGGTTCAGTGACATGAACTGCAGCGTTGCACAGCGCTTTGCAAAACTGCTCACACTGCTTTAAAGCTGCAGTTTGTAACATTTATTTTAAAAAAATGTTTGTTTTTTTGTAACATAACTGTTTAAACTGTCACCATGTTGTGACATCTGATGAGACAAATAATCTGTGAAAAGGTGGATCTCCCTGGGCTACTCTTTCCATCTGAAGGAATTCTCCGTTCCAGACCAAAAACAACCAGTCGGAGCTAGGAGGCGGGTCCTAGCGCTGTCCATCAATCCTGTGTACGCGCCGCTAAATGTCCTATTGGCAGAGAAACAACTTGCTGTCACAGAAAAAGCATTTATTTTAGCATTTGTTGGCTGAGGATTCTCAACAGGCTATGCTAGCTGCATTGTAGCAAAGATCAATTATGTTTCAAATCCAACTCAAACCAGGTGTGTTTTTAGTTGAGATTTAAAGGAAGTCAGTGTTTCAGCTGTTTTACAGTTTTCTGGAAGAGTATTCCAGATTTGTGGTGCATAGAAGCTGAATGCTGCTTCTCCTCGTTTGGTTCTGGTTCCGGGGAAGCAGAGCAGAACCAGAACCAGAGCCTCAGGGGTCTGGAAGGTTGATACAACGACAACAACAGCAGATCTTTAATGTATCGTTGTGCTGAGCCGTTCAGTGTTTCAAAGTCTATTCTCTGAGCTACAGGGAGGCAGTGTGGGGACTTTAAAACTGGGTTTATGTTCTCTGTGAGAACGCGAGCAGCAGCGTTCTGGATCAGCTGCAGCTGGAGGATCCAATATTGACACCATACTGTCATAATATAGTGAGTTTCAACAAATATGTAAAAAATACATATTTTTTTTATAATGGTTACACACAGCATCTTTAACATTCAATTTTTTTTTCTTCTGACAACCACAGAACTCTGGGTTATTTTATTGGGATTTTACGTGAAATGACAAAACACAGTTTCTTGCGCTCTTTGCCTGGGTGAACACTTAGCAGAAGAGCCTGTGGCTGTTTCTCTCAGGATATATCTATCAGATCAAGTGACATCGGGGGGGAAAAGAAGAAACGTGTGACTGTAATGTGATAAACGTGTGACGGTTTAATAGACATGAATAATTTTGCTAAGGCACCATATATAATGAGCTCACTCTTTGTCTTCACAGACTTCCTGCTGACAAACGGAGACTGGTGAAGGTGAGAGGACACCTCACCCCGTCCTGTTGGAAAAAAAAAAATGGCTGCAAAGATAAAAGTGGCTGTTGGTAGATGAGGATATAAACCGTCTGTGTGATCTTTCTAACAATCAGCAGCATTGTTGCCTCTTGTGACGCAGTGATAATGTGACCAGGGCTCAGCCTGAGGCCTCCATGAGTTTTAGACAATTGTAACCATTCATTATGGTGCTGTGAGACTATAATACTACTGCCTTAGACTTAATTATGTTCCCAAAATAATGCTTAATAAGTAATGTAATAGCAACCTCAGCGAAGCCGGTTACCTAGCAACCCAAGCTGAGCTCCAGTATGTTTGGTCAGCTGTTTGTGCTGTACAACGGCTGCTGGAAAAGACAAGTGTTTTGTTGTCAACTTACCGTCCAGAAACCACTTGCTGCACTCGTTTGTTGAGACGGCGGCTCTACTTCTGCCCTTCAAAGATGTACAGTTGTATAATTACGCGTCTGTTTGCAGCCATTTTCAAATCATTCTCATTTTAGATGAGAATGATTTTAAAAATTGTGATGAATATGTTTTGTGTAGCCCACAGACCTTTCTTAACATGTTCAAGGAAGCATAATAGATCACCTTTGAAACATTTTGAAGTGAAGTGCTGCACAACCTACTAGTTGTACATTTTCAGCGTGGGGTTGTGTATAAATATATGCATGGCTTTAAATCGGCACATCATTAAAATAAATGCCCTTTAAAGGGCTGAAAACCAACCACTGAATTTTGAACCTTTACTTAAGTCTTCCTCCAAATTTGTCGACTTTTGAAACAAAAAGTATCTGTGTGGACCAGAATCGGAGTCGGCAGGCTGGGCTTTTTAAAGATTGGCGATTGGCTGCGGTTTCCAGCTCTTTCTGTACGTCTTTCTTCAGGACAAGCTGTTTCCTCAGGCCATCAACTACCTTCAGAGGGCCTTCAGCTTGAGGCGCAGGGTGGGACCCGTGCTGCTCAGCAGGTACCTCACCATTCCCATCACCCGGTTTACAATCTGGGCACCAGTTGGCGGATTTAGTGACTACGTTCGCTTGTGGAGTTTTTTTGTTTTCTTTAACTGGTGGAAACAAATGTCTTCCTTTACGGTTTTAGTTGTCAAATGTGAAAAGACATCTGAAACCAGATAAACCTGAGCAATGTTTAATATCTCTTTTCAGACAATGCGCAACCAACCAGTACATGAGGAAGAGAGGTGACCCTCATCGATACTGCCAGGACGCCTGCGCAGACGTTACCCGGTGCGGCCCCGTCGTCGTACCACAGCACCACCTGCAGGTCGGAAACAGCTGCGCAACATATAAGCCCTTCTTTAAGATAAATTTAATGCTAATTTAAAGATGAGAAGTGCTGGAAACTGGCAGAGCTCCCATTTGGTGTTGATGCTTCTTATTGGAATGAAATAAATTTTGAGTCTGCTCTGCATAAATGCACAGGTTTAGTGGGTCCAGTTAAAAGAGAAGCCGTCATTAAGGAAATACCGGGGGCCAACCAGATATAGTCTGAAAATATCTATGAGCCTGCAAAGAATCCTGTTTCTATTCATTTGCTACGTCTGATTTAGTCATAACTCGTCACTTTAGTCTGTTTATTCGTCCTTGCCTCACCAACTTCTATATGACGCCGTACTAGAGCAAGACTGAGAAAAAAAATTTATTTTACACCAATAAAGTCAGAATAATACGAGAAAAAAGTCATAATATTGTGAGAAACAGTTGTACAACAGTATGACGTAGTAATGCGAGAAGAAAGTCGTATTAACATGAGAATGAGACAAAGCAATATATCTTTGCTACAAAATAACTATAGAAGTTGTTTTTTTCTTTATAAAACACTTCAAGTAATTTTATGACTTCTGTTTTTTTTTTTTGTCTTTATTTTGCTAACATTGTGACTTTATTATTCTAATATTACAACTTCATTCTCATAATAAAAATAATGTCAATCTGGCCCCAACACACTGTCATAGATGTTGCACTTAAGACTAAAAAATTATTGCGAATTTAGTTTTTACCTTGCTTTAGTAACTGTAATATTTAATCTTGATCTGTTGAGATCATCTCCATGGACACCGGGCACTTTGGTATCGGCCACCATTATGGACGGCCCTGGAAAGTGGAGGGTGAAGGCATCAAAGAGGGTTTTGGACATTTCTGTTTGTTTTTCAGCAATGCAAGGTTTGCAGCGAGTCTGGGAAGTCGTGTGGCCCAGCGGGGCCCCCGGACGGCCCCGGGGTGAAGGGCTCAGACTTTGTGCTGTACGTCAGCGGCATCACCACTGAGCGGTGCGGTCAGGAGAACATAGTGGCCTACGCTGCCTACTGCCAGCTGGAAGCAGAGCTGGACCGGTCAGCTTAATTATCCTTTAACCTTAATAAAGTCCAGGAATAAAGACAAGTCTGTACCTTTTAACTCTCTCTATATATGTGTGTGGGTGTGGGTGTGTGTGTGTGTGATTTTTCAGGCCCATTGCAGGTTATGCCAACCTGTGTCCAGCCATGATCTCCTCTCAGCCTCAGGAGTTTGAAGGAATGCTCTCCACTGTCAAACACGAGATCATCCACGCTCTGGTAAATACGGTTTCACTCATCTCTGACACACACATCACGAGATCCGGTCACAATAACACATTCGGCCGGATGATGAATTGTCCCAGAAATCATCGCGATAAACGATAATGTTGTTGTTTTGAGACCATTAACGGCAATGGCATCATAATGCCAACACACATTCTCAAAGATCAGTAAATGTTCAGTTCTAATGAACATCTTAACACTGGAACTGGAAGACATTTTAAATATCTAGATAAACAAAACAACAGAAACAACAAATAAAATGAATTGTGAAGTCTCTGTAAACGAAATCAACTAAACAAAAAGTTGAGATCCAGAGCAGCCGACTGAAGACTTCAGTCATCCAGTTCATAGTATAAAGAAAGAGAAAAAAACGACAAATCGGGCAAATGGAAAACTTTTCAACGTCTTCTAAGTCATCATGTCATTAATTGATCTATTACTTATTGTAACAGGCCAACCTATTAAGCTTAATTAGTTTATTTTTCTTGATCTGGAATATACTTCCTATTTTTTCTCTGAGTAATGGTCATACAGAACACTTTGTGTCATTCTTGTTACGTTAGCTTTGCTGTTGCTAAGGTAAAAGGTTTCCATCCATGAAAATCAATGATATCCCCTCCTTCAACATCTCTCTGCCCTACGTCCTCCTTCAGAGACTGAGATTTTTTGTGTGTGCTCACCAGGGGTTTTCGGCCGGTCTGTTCGCCTTCTACCACGACGACGAGGGCAAACCTCTGACTCCGCGCTTCGCCAGCGGCCTTCCGGCGTTCAACGAGAGGTAAGCAGGCGGCCGATCCCGCTCCGCTCCGCCGATTTCATTTCTTATCCGCCTGACACCGGCTCCGTTTTCATCCAATCAGCTTCATTTGTGTTGTGACGCTGTGTTCAGTCACATTCCCCTCCTCTAACCTCTTAACCTTTGACCTGTCGCTCAGCCTGGGCCTGTACCAGTGGAGCGAGGCGGTGATCAGGAGGGTCAGCCGACTGTGGGACATCAGAGGAGGAGAGATGGTGCGGCACCACGTTCACGTCCTGGTCACTCCTCGGGTCGTGGTAAAGAGCAGTTTCTCTGCTTCACAGATTCACTGCAGAATTTGTAAAGTCGCTCTCTAACAGTTTTAGTTCTCTTTCAAAGAGGCGGTACGATGTAAAATTGACATTTTTGAGCTATCCGTCATGTTATAATGTGATTCCCTCTTCAAAAACATGCCTTGAGTGTTGCCTTGATTCTTTCATGAATGTTTGAGAAATTCTTTAATCTCCATGGCAACCATTCAGCTGTTGCATGGGTGGACTTAACTCCGCCTTTCAGGACGGAGCTCCTCCTTTGAGTCGCAGCTTCCAAACTCCCGGGCTTCTGCCTCCCAGAGCAACTGTGATGAATTGGTTATTCACATAATTGACTAATGGTCAATTTGAGTATGCACTCTAAAAAAAAGTCAGTTTGCTCAAAAGACGACACAGCCAGAGCTTAATCCCAAACTGTGAGCAAATGAAAAATATGCAAAATATGCCATATTTATTTACTTTTTTCTGATTAATGCTATAAATAATTGATAAATACTTGTTTTTTTAATATAATTATCTTTTAGCTACATTTTAATGGGAAATTACATAAAATCCTAATCATGTACATCAAAGCCTCTGAGCTGAGGTGACAAAATGCCCACTATGTCCAAAATGTTCCATTTTTGTTTTTTTTCTGTCCATTTTCCTAACAGCGTTTCAACTGAACTCTGTTAACCAGACAGAAAACCCAGTGAGCCTCGGATGTGCTCAGTAGTACTTCAGTTTGGTCTGGATGCTGGTTTAGCGGATGTGACGGAGTCACCGGGTTGTCTGTGTCGCTCCTGCAGGAGGAGGCCAGGAGGCACTTCAGCTGCCCCATCCTGGAGGGGATGGAGCTGGAGAACCAGGGCGGGGCGGGAACCGAGCTCAACCACTGGGAGAAGCGGCTGCTGGAGGTCCGTACCTTCTCGCCCACCCTCTGCGTTTCACTAAACGCCAAACAAACCCAACTTGTTCTCTCCTCCTCGTGATCCCGTACGACTCTCTCCAGAACGAGGCCATGACGGGCTCCCACACCCAGAACCGGGTGTTTTCCCGCCTCACGCTGGCTATCATGGAAGACAGCGGCTGGTACCGGGCCAACTACAGCCTGGCCCAGAGGCTGGACTGGGGCCGTGGCCTCGGCTGCGACTTTGTTATGAAGAGCTGCAAGTTCTGGATGGACAAACAGAGGCAGAGGTGATGTTTAAAATAAACATGTTTTAAAATAATAATAATAATAACAATTCCAGTTGTCAGCTTTTGGTATTTTTAGTGCCAACTCTCAGGGTTGTTTTTATTTAATAGTTTGGTTGCCAAATTTTCCCGACCAAGCAGTCCGTCATAAAAAGTATCAGGATAAGTAATCTGAGTTTGTTCTGTAACTTTTTGATACTTAAAGGGACAGTGTTATGCAAAATTGACTTTTTTGAGCTTTACACAATGTTATAACATTATTCCCTCATCAAAAACACACCCAGAGTTTTGCCTTGATTCTTGCAGGCATGTTTAAGAAATCCTTTAATCTCCATGGCAACCATTCAGCTGTGAAAAATGCCTGGATGGAAGTACAAGGACGAAGCTCTTCCTTGGAGCTGTAGATTCCAAGATTTCGCATCTCTCCTCTGTGACTCCCCCACTCAGCTCCTTCAGATTAGCCAGCAGCAATTAGCAAACACCTGGTGTCCCTGAGCATCTGCTGAGCTCAATATAGGTGCTACTTCTCAGTGAAACGCTGGTAAAAATGTTGCTAAAAGGTGAATAGAGGCGCCATGCTGCGATGACTTTCTGAGAGCAGTGTTTCAGAAAGAGGAGGAGCTTTTAGAGACAGAGGCCCAATTTAAAGCGATAAAACTATGACGTAAAATTTCTTTCACGTCATATTTTACATATATCTACTTGATTATGCTATAAAATGTCACAACGTGGTGAGAAAACACAAAAGAGTACCCCTTTAATTTTTTTCTTTTTGATATTTTCTGATCATGCTTCACTTTCCCAGTTTCTCCCTTCACTGTTGTCTGCAGGCGGCACCCTGTGACCCCGTTCTGTGACACGGTGCGGGCCTCTCCTCTGCAGCTGACCTGCAGACAGGACCAGCTGGCAGTGGCTGTCTGCAACTTACAGAAATACCCCCAGCAGTTGCCCCTGGAATACCAAGTGAGTCAAAAACTTTTTCCCAGCAGCCATTTCTTGGTTACTTTGTGTCTAAAGTTGACTTTGTAGATCGTCACTGTGTACATTTTCTAAATAAGTGGCTTTAGACTTTTTGGAAAATGTACAGATTGGATATTTTATCAATAGAATTAGCCAATAAATGAAAACCCAAAAAACTGATACTCCCAAACAATAAATAACTCAGAAAAGACATTCCCAAGTGCCTCGTTGTTTTGTCAGTATTTCGATCGGATCCCGAACGTTGCTGCAGATCAGCTGTCGTCCTTCGGGGGCGCTGTGGAGATCGCCGACTTCTGCCCCTTCAGCCAGGAGTTCAGCTGGCACCTCAGCGGAGAATATCAACGAAACTCGTACTGCAGAGTGTCGGAGAACCAGCCAGGTCCTGCTCACATTGCAAAGACAAGATGATAACGGCTAGAATCTAGTGCTCTGAACATCAGCCGATATCTGAGGAAAAATAATTTAACCATCTGTGTGTGTGTGTGTGTGTGTGTGTGTGCGTGTGTGTGCGTGCGTGTGCGTGTGTGTGTGTGTGTGTGTGTGTAGACTCATGGAGGAATTATGGAGCAGAGCAGTACGGCCCGAAGTCTGTGTGTCTGTACCAGAAGTCGGCCTTCGTCATGGAGCAGTGCACCAGGAAGATGACGTATCCAGACTGGGGCTCCGGATGCTACCAGGTGCTCTCAGTTTGTCGTCATGTAGCGAAGAACCACCCGGAGTCTGCTGAGACGTCTGTCATGTCTACATCTATAATTACTTACGAAGTTGCATAAAAAGTTTTAAGTCGTGACTTAAAGTATGCTGCCAACAAGGTTAACAAAAACATATTGTTTTTTGAGGTGCGAAGAATGCATAACGATTTTAGTTTAAGCAATCAGAGGTTGGGTCACTTTAACTGCAAACAGAAGTTGTTTGAACTTTTTTCCATTTTGATTCCAGCTGCTGATAATGTCCTGTTGCTGCCACAGGTTGGCGCCAGTGCTTCAGCTAAATTAGGAAACTCATTCGGTGAAGTTGAAAGGCTTTCTCACGGTTGTGACCTAGAGCCAATTAAAATAATCCAAAAAGCTTTTGTTTTTATTATGGTACTATGCACTCGTGTCATGTGACTGTGTGGTTTTTAGGGTCGCAAAGCCGGTGAAAATACTCTGGAGGGGCTCTGTTGTTTTTCCCAACGCGAAAAACAGAATGTTTTTTTTTTT
>VMRN01000032.1:4921168-5038422 GCA_010277015.1 Poeciliopsis turrubarensis
TTATTATTATTATTATTATTATTATTATTATTATTATTATTATTATTCTCAGTTCTGCACCAAGAAAACCTAAAGTGAGGATGAATCGAAGCTTCTTCTTTTTCTTCTTCTTCTTTTTTCTTTTGTTTCCAGTTCCACATTTTCAAAGCTTATTTCTCATTTAACGTCACGCGCACGCGGAAGCGGCGCCTTCCTCCCGCGCAGCAGGGGGCCCAAGCCGTGACCGGCTCACACCGCTGAGGGAACCGCGAACTGGTTTCTGCTCCAAAGTGCAAACTAGACACGCTTAAGACGCAAAAACGGTACGAACATACAAAACAAACCAAACAAACAAACAAAAGTGACCAAACAGTAGAGAAAATATATTGTCTATATAAAATAATCATTTTGATTGCAATTCAAAATGATGAGTTGGATCATCAGCTGCTCCACTTTGCACCTGCAGGGCTGCAGGTCTCAAAGCTTCTTTTGTCAAATTCCTGCTGCTGTAGGAGCTGGAAAACAAGCAGGGATGGAGGTGTTTGGTGTGTGTGTGTGTGTGTGTGTGTGTGTGTGTGTGTGTGTGTGAGAGAGAGAGAGATCAGCTGTGGATGCCCTTGCTGTGGAGTCACCTTGACGACCCCTCAGCAGCACAGAGAGCTGCCTTTGTCATGCTTCTGCTCGCATTATTCACCTGCCGTCATGCCTGCAGATGCAGGAGTGTTTTGCAAAATGGGAAAGTTTTGCATGGAGCAGTAAAGAAAAACGAGTCTCGTTTAACAGTCGATCGTCACGTTTTTTGTTTTTTTTTTGAGTAAAATGCTTAAATGCGGTGGTTGGTGAAGCGAGCGCGTCACCACGGTGCAATGAAAGTGCAGCGTTCTCGGAGAGGCGATGCACAAAAGAGTCAAATTGGCCGCGTAAAGCAGAAGCACGGCTTTAAACTTCAGTGCAGAGCGTTTAAGGTCTGAGCAGCTCAGCATCTCGGCTCGTAAACACCAGGCTTCCTGGTAACGCGTCGCCAGGGCGACGTCCTCAGCACCACGGAGAGGAGCAGAGCGCGGCAGCAGCGGCTTTAGGGAGTGTGAACAACAAACCGGCTTTAATCTGACAGGAACCGGAACGGGGGTGGGGTCGGGTGGGAGGGGGGATGACGGGTCTCAGAGCCCGGCGTGAGACACGGTTGGACGTGGGAAGCCATTTTCTTCACGGCAGAGCCGAAGAGGGTTGATTGTTTTTCTGAGAACAGAAGCGCGTTTTACGTGAAAGCCTGCCTCACCGCCTCCGGTCCATAAAGTCTCACCTGCCTCTTTCTGCTCTGAAATCGAGTAAAAGGTCAAAAGCATCGGCTTCAGACAGCAGCAGGAGAGATGACCTTTAACACGGCGAGGGACTGTAAGGGCTGCGCTTCCTTCAGGCTGGTTTAACACACGGTTGGCGACCGAAGTGTGTAACGTCCAGGGCAACGACCCAACTGTAAACTGTGTTATGTGAAGGTTTGGATAACATATCCTTGTTTTCTTTCTTCAATAGCGGCGCACCGATCGCAGTCGATCGCTGACTGCTGATGTTTTAAAAGCCTGACCTGCCGATTCCCATTTCGTTCCGATCGCCCAAAGTCAAGGAATTCAGGGCAGATTGATCACTTTTAAACGTAGCTTTTTTGGCATGGATATGTTAAAGATGGTTGTTAACGCGGCGTTGTTCACACCATGAATGAATGTGTGAATAAACCAGCTAACATCAAGCCGGCTGGACTCCCGGTGATGCTTTTGTTTGGACAGACGGGGGAGAATATTTCATGCAATGAGCATATTGGGTTAAAATCTTCCATTAAATTCAAGAGGATTTATTCCATGATGGCTTAGACGTACAAAGCTGAGTCCATGTGCTGAAACATTGTTTACAGAGATTTTTGCCACTCTGTAGATTTAACTCACCACGTGGTACTAAAGGGGAGTTTAAGTCTTGATTTTATTGTATTTTTGACAATTTTCAGGTTATTAGAAAGTGAGAATCTCATGTTTGCAGCATAAATACGTGAAATGAACCTAAATATTCGACATGTTGAGTTTATTGGCATAAATCCACTCTACCGTGGCCATATAATAATTTTTTTCTTTGCCATACAAAAGACCCTCAGCAGAAAAGAATGACGTGAAAGTTTCAAGAAGAATCGAACTGAAGCTAATTTAGCTAAAGGTTCTGCTCCCTGAAAGGACTCTGGGTGGACATTTGGACTTTGGCCACGTCTTTCTTGTCTTTGACGTTCTGGGGACCGGTTCTTCTGAGCCCGTGAATGGACTCTTTCGGTGTCCGGCCCGAGACTCTTGACTGTCCCCGACGTTGAAGGGGCAATTTCCTGGAGCCGCCGGCGACACAGACACCACTCAGCGTCGTCGTCAACAAACAGCGTCTCTGTTGTCCGCGGGCAGACGGCCGGTGTCGCATCGTGAGCTGACATGACGGCCCAGTACCACGGCCGGAGTCGGTGCAGCAGAATTCGACACCGCTCCGATGGCAGCGGCGGCGGAGGTTAGCTTGGTTTAGCCTGAGCATGGTGTCGGCTGTGGAGCGAGAGGACGGAGGGGCCTTTGGGTGGTTGTGGAGGACCCACTTGTTCCTCCGCTACTGAGCGACACAGACACAGAAACTCCCTCTCGGGTCTCAAGCCGGAGCGAAAATGGCCTCATCCTTCTCCCCCGTCCCCGTTGTATGTCCCGCGTGTCACTGCGCCGCGCGGCGAATCGCGGGCCTGTTGGCTTCCGTGATGCGATTATCCGTCCTCTTCATGTCTTGGGCGGATTCCGGCGTGCCACCTCGCAAACGTTAATCGACCCCACGCCGCACAGCTCAATGGGGACGTCTGTCGCTAATTGCGGTGGCATTTTCAGATGCGGCGGGAGCATTGGAAGGATTGCCCACCAGAGAGATGCCTCCAGCAGCATTTTCTGTGTGTGTGTGTGTGTGTGTGTGTGTTGGGGAGCATTTGTGTCTCTCTCTTCCTGTTTGTGTGTCCCTGGTTCACAGAAAAGTGTGGCGACGCGGTCCTGGCAGCCGCCTCACACCGTGGAAACAACAACGGCAACAACAAAAAAAGTACATCAAGGCCTGCATTCGTCTGTCTATTTCACCTTAACTGGAGAGTTCATTCACAATTCCGATGTGTTCACCCATCAGGAGATTTTTCTCCTGCAGTTGTGTGGTTTCATGGTTAAACACCAGTAGACACTTTTCTGCGTGTTTTCATCAAGCAAAGATACGTTCAGTCTGTTCGCTCTGATGAATCTGTGCCCTGTGACCTCGTGGTGTGCAAAGGGCGACGGGTCATGGAACAAGTGGAGGTGCACAAACCTGTGTGCAGCTCTGCAGTTATAAATGGGATCTGTTTGGGTTTTTCTTTTTGTGGCTTGTTGCTATGGTGAGCGACTAAGGGTGGGGACTATTTAGTAGCTGACCTAGCAGTCAGCTGATTAACGTCAATATTTAAACAGAGATCGTTCGTTTATGTCGTACAGAAGATCTGCTCCTGCACTGTTGTGGATTTTTGAGCATCACTCTTTTAGGCGCTCTCTGGCTTGTAGCGTTAGCGCAGCTAGCATGCCTCTTCCTTCAGGACTTATTTCCTGTCTGCTTGCTCCATAAATGTTTTAGTTGGCCTTCTTGGCCGTTAAACAAATTCCATGTATATTTTTCTGGATGCATCGGCTGAGCGTCAGCAATTTTTGCGTCGACATAATGCACAAAAGGTGCCTGGATATTTTTCTCTTTTATGCCGTCTTTTCTGTTTTTAGCATCCATAAAGTGCATCGCTTTATTAGAGACGGTCAAGCGTTACACTGTTTAAGGAAACAGCGGCAGCTTCCTGTTAGCTCCAAGCTAATATTCAAAATTAGGATATCATCAAAAGAGGATAAATTTTTTTTTTTCTTTCTCGTACTCTGTAGAGAATACGGTATATGTTTTGTGGTAGCTGGGATTGCCTCGGCAAGGTGATTTTGGACGCCACCCTTCTCAAAGGTCGTCCTCGCGCTGATCGAGGTCAACACAAGGACCTTTGTTAGAGGCGCGGAGAGAGAGAAATAGAGAGAGGAGACACCAGCTGGGTATTGATCTAAAGACGCAGCATTCAGACTGACTTCTGGCTCTGAACCAATTTTTTCCCCTCCATCTCTCCTCACAGCTGGTTCTTATTGGCTGTCACTGAAATCCGACTCAGAGAATCACAACCAGCCCAGTGTGAGCAGCAGGACAGTGTCTGGGCTGAACACACACGCACACACACACACACTCACGCACACACGCGCACCCGCATACAGAAGAGTCGCCAGTGCGTTTGCTTCTTTTGATTGCAGATAGATATTTTCGAGCTGCACCGCTGAGATCTTCGAAACCAGATGCTGTTAAAGCTGGAGTTTTACTCGGGGAAACATTCCTGCCCTTCAGAATAAAACGTTTTTGACACGCGAGTTTGAAAAAAATAAAATAAAATAAAAAAATAAATCTGATTTCACTCGACGAGACATTAGTTATTGACTATGTCTAACACAGGGAGACTAATGGCTGGGAGGTTTCTAATGTTATGTCTTCTCCCACTTGTTTCGTTTCGCCTCCACGGTGCCGTCGCTTCCTCTGCCACGTCCGTCTTTGTGCCGACATCTCTGTCCGCGCAGACGGCGTTCAGGTGACGACACTTCTCGACATGCATTATTGAAGCGTTTACGGGAATAATGAACCTGAGCAATTACGTCATCCGTTTGCAGATCGATACTTTTATCGCTGTCGTTTCCAAGAAATGCTCTCTGTTGACTCATCGACATTTAAAAACCACAGATAGATTTTTAATAGTGAGGCCTTTTTCTTCACCCGGGGCTGACATTTTAATTTACACATGAAATACACCCGGCACAGGTTTTCCTCAACTGCGAGGAAGTCAAATTGTCTTTCAAAAGGCCTTTTTCTAGAGATATTTTTGGCAGTAGAGGCCTTCCTTCAGTTGAGCGGTGAGTAGACGGAAGAGACAAATCGTCTGAGGCTTGGACTCGAACCCAGAAAAGCGGCGTCAAAGACCGAAACGGTCCTTTTCAGAGCAGCGTCTGACCCGACTCCCCAATGCGACATTGCTCTGCTTGCTAGCTTCCCCAAACAAGACGTTTGAGCACCCCTCACAGTCCCACCTCAGCAAAACAAAGTGTCCCTTCAATGGTCTCTAAACAAACGGATCTGCAGCAGGACATCGTGTGTCTCTCCTCAGCAGAGGTGATGAAACTGTGAAAGTAAGGAGGGCAGCTTCTCCTTGGTCGAAGTGTGTGTGGCTGTAGGAGAGGTGGATGTGTTTCCAGCATTAGCCTCAGTGAACCCCCATCCCCTCCGCCTCCCTCCTCCTCCCCATGTTAATGGAGACAAAGTCATTACTGTCACTCAAACCACAAAGCCGTCTTAGCTTTTAGACTCGCACTGCGGCTCTCTGCGTATCGGTGTGGGTTCGGGCTTTCACAACCCATTTGTACGTCGGGTGTTGTGTCTTTTTTCTTCTTCTCTCCTCAACTCAAAGATCTGTGTTAATGTTCCTGTTAGTTCTGACTCAAATAGCGGAATTTTACATCACACTTTTGTTCAAGGAAGACAAGGCGGACGTTGAACGTCTTCTGATGTTTCGCTGTCTTAAAACTGGCTGAACGTCAGAGCACTGCGTTGGAAATCCGGCGTGGTTCTGTCCACGGCGTGTCCCACGTTTCACCCACTGGCCACTGGAACGAGGCACCAGCCTTTCTGCTGCCCTGCAAGAACGAGCGGGTCTGGACGAGACATGGTTGGATGTTTTTATTGTGTAAGAACAGAGTCACCTTTATTAAAATGTGTTGCAGTATCGTCTTTCCGTGCCTCTGATGCTACACGTTAATGATGCACAATATTGGATTTTTCGTCGATATCCGATATCCCGATATCCCGATACACTAAAACTCATTTAGCCGAGAACCGATGCCGATATTTTTTCCTATGAGAATATGGCTTTCTCTACTGTGGAATTCAAATACTGCATCGTCTTTGTCAATGTGACCTGCTGTTGTGGTGTACAAGAAATGCTGGTTCATTAACATTTAATGAATCAACCTTTGGACAGATGAGTAACAAATACAAAGAGGCTAAAAAATGATGTCACTCTTTCAACTTGCACTACGCTTAATGTCAATTTTATTCATGACGTTTGCTATTCTCTAAGACAATAACGACACTCAAACAGCACAAATTTGACGTTGTGCTGAGCTGCAGGCATCGTTGCCACTGGTTTAGCACATAAAAGCAACACCATTTGTATCGGTGAGCTAATTTGTCGGAATGGCCGACATCCAGTATTAAATTTCACAGCTGATATCAGCCAATACTGATACCATGCATTCCTACTAGACACACTTTGTTCTCCAACTGACCCCGGACGTCATTGAATGTTTTGGACATACTGGGTCCGAGAGCCGCTGTGGATGCGAAAGTCACATCCACAGCATTCAAATACTGCATCGTCTTTGTCAATGTGACCTGCTGTTGTGGTTTACAAGAACCACAACAGCAGGTTGGGTTAGGGTTAGGGTTCCTACATTCCTTACTTTATGTGTAAAGATACACCAGACCATGCAGCTTCAGCCTTTCGTACATTTACGTCCTTCGCCTGCAAACAGAGCATGCGGAGGATTCTGATAAATCGCTAGGCTAACATTAGCATGTTTTCTCTGTTTGGATACAACTAACCGGGAAATGCACCGTCTGCCTTTTTTTTTACATCTTTTACTTTTAGCATCATTGTAAAGGGTGAAAAGCACTTCAATATGTTAAGGAACACACATTTTTAATTATCAGCTGCTTTACCTGTTTGTCCCGTAATAAATACAGTTTGTCAAGCGTGTAAATGTAAATATTTGTTGACTTCCCTGGCATCGCTGAACTGTTGCCAGGGATCAAACCTGGACGTCCCAGCTTGTGATTTTATTTCCTTCTTTTTTTTTTTCTTTCTTTCTTTTTTTTTTTTTTAATGCAACCCTGGTTTAGTTTCTGCAGCAACCAGTTGACGAGATGATTAATCAAGTGAGCTGGTGTTTGTTTTGACGGGGAAAACGTGCACATTTTTTGGCAGCTCTGTCTCATTTGGAGTTTTGTCTGGTTTTGCTGGTCTATCTGTTAATAGCCTGTGTGATTTCAGCCTCACACACACGCACACGCGCACGCACACACACACACACACATAAACAGGCACAGCTCTGTGAGCGGATGCACATCAAAGGCTGCTCGACCAACAGCGAGATGGAGGAAGCAGCCGGAGGGGAGCGGAGGGGCTGCAGCGACAGAAGTGCTGTCTGATTCACACAATGGCGCATGCGTGCGTGTTGTTTTGTGAGTGTGTGTTTTTTCTAAGTGTATGCGTGCGTGTGTGTGGGTGTGTTTCGTGTGTGTGTGTGTGTGTGTGTGTGGTCTTTTTTTTCCTAGCTTCACTTCAAGTAAATCTGATTTGTGCTGAAAGCTGCAGAGGAGTGCAGCAGGAAACGGGACTTAACTTCCTGTCTGTCTGAGGCAGCGGCTGATAAACACAAACACACACACGCACACACACACACACACACACACTCTTCATATTAATGACTCCGTGTGGTTCGGAGGAGTCCAACTTTTAGCTCTCACTCGTATTAAAAGTTTCAAATGAAAACAAGTCATCACCATTAATTATTCACATTTAGCAAAACGTCAGATTGACATGTGAGAATGTTATTGCTCAACAAGCACAAATCCTCCACCACGCGTAACAGCGAGCTCAGATATCTATTTTCTGTCTTCATGCTTGTTTGAGAAATCCTTTAATCTCCATGGCAACCATTCAGGGGAGGCCTAAACGCTTGCACACACCGAGGGACGCCTTTTCTACTGAGCTCCTCCTCTGAGCTGCAGTTTCCAAGCCAAACTTCTTCCTCACAGAGCAAACCTTCTCCACTGAGCTCCTTCAGACTAGCCAGCAGCAATTAGCAAACACCTGGTGGAGCTGAGCATCTGCTGAGCTCATTATAGGAGCCACTTCTCAGAGCAACAATGTTGAACACAATGTTAAGGGTTTAATAGAGGAGCCATGTTGTGACGACTTTCTGAAGGCGGAGATTCAGAAAAAGCCTGAGCTTCTTAAAGAGACAGAGGCCCAATTTCAAGGCCTTAGATTACAAAGTCATATTTCTTTTAAGTCATGTTTGATTCATGCTGCATTTTAACAACCGAAGGTAACAAAGTTATTTGATTGTTTGTTGTTTTTTTTTTTTTTATATATATGAAATGGTAGCAGGTGACTGGAAAACACAGCATTGCCCCGTTAATAGGGCAAATATCCTGGACCTGTTTATGTTTTTTATCTGCAGAGTTTAGAGATTTTTTATTTTTTTTATCTATAAATATTGCATGTTAAATTGTTGAACTGTTAGAAACATTTGACTATTTTTTTGTGTGTTTTAAATTGGATTCAAAAATGAGAAATTTCAACCGCTGCTGGGCGCCGTCGCGGCCCGCACCTCATCCGCCCCTGGCTGCAGCCGCTCCCGGCCGTGTGGGACGGCGGCGGGGTGCCGCTCTGCTCGGGACGCCCGAAGCGGGGCCGACTGTTTGTTCTTCCTGGGCTTTTACTGTTTGCTGCAGATGAAATGCATCATCCGCTCTCCTTCCTCTCCTCTCCCTGCAGCTGAATGCTTTTAAATCTGAAAGGCCGGAGTCAAGTAGGGCGCGCGGCCCGGAGCCGGAGGCTCTAACGCTTTCGTCTTTATGGCGGCGTTTTGGGTCTGGTGCTCCGATTGTTGTTGCAGGAGAGAACTCATCCCAGTTCCAGGGATTAAATCTTTAATAATCACGTTTTGTCAGACTTCGCTCTGTTCTGCTGCTTGGCTGGAGGCATTGGAGTGTTTACCCATGCAGAGAGGCAGAGGCAGCCAGAGAGAGAGAGATGCAGCGTTTAATGCAGGACCGGACACTTTAGACTGTGTCTGTTAGGGATATTTATTGATTGATCAACATAACATTTACATAACTCTACATAAAGGTGGTCAGAGATGGCAGCGCAGCATCCTGCAAATCATCACCGCTTATTGAAAGTCATAAAAGAAGAACAAACCAAATAGAATTCCCTTTCATCTCAACAGACGAGACGATAAAGCTAAAGTTTGTGACAGGCGCTCTCATGTCTTTCAGTAAACGCTCTGAGAAAAAGTCCGTTCTATTTTACATCCCCGCTGCAGTGGGAACAGCGAAAGCCTTCATGTGCAGGTCTGTTCATAGCGAGCCAACGGACGGGATTATGCAAAATTGACTTTTTTTCAGCGTTGCATGATGTTATAAAGTTATTCTCTCGTCAAAAACGTACTTGGAGTCTTGCCTTGATTCTTTCGTGAATGGATGTCTAAGAAATCCTCTAATCTCCATGGCAACCATTCAGGTGTGGCTAGGTGGACCAGCGTTGAGACGAAGCTCTATCAACCTCTCAGAGAAGCCCTCCTCTCCTTCAGTCGGCTCCTTCAGACTAGCCAGCAGCAATTAGCAAACACCTGGTGGAGCTGATCATCAGCTGAGCTCATTATAGGAGCTACTTTTCAATGAAACACTGGTAAGAAAATGTTCAGGGGTTAATAGAGGAGTGAGGTGAGGACTTCCTGTAGGCGGAGTTTCAGAAAGAGCAGGAGATTCTTAAGGAGACAGAGGCCCAATTTCAAGTTGTTAAATTACAAAGTCAGCTTTCTTTAAAGTCATAATTGATATTCAGTATTTACAATACATCCAATATTTATGATAGATTCTTAACTAATGATAATGTAGATACTTGATTCTAAATGGCTTTATGTGCCTGAAAAACAAATAGCACTGCCCCTTTAATAAGTAAACATCCAATCACAGCGATTAGTGGCCATAATAATGGTATTTAGTTTCTAATGAATGATAAATGTGAGGGAGCCATGTTTCCTGATGTGAGACAACTTAAGATAAATATTCTGCGGTGTTCACAGTATCATGGTATCTATACCACATTTATAGTATCATCAACAAACAATAAAGAATTATTCCTATTGATGCTAACATGCTTATCATCAGTTATGACATTTTAGGAAAAATATTCTGTGGCCTCATGACACAAATTGTGGACGTGTTTCCTCTGTTCAACTTCAGGGTCAAATAAATCCTTCTTTGGGTTGTTTGTGTTCTCGTTAAGCAGTCGCTCTCGCGCTTCACATTAAGCCGACTTTACACCAATAACATGACTGCGCCCTTCGCTCTGCAGGCTCACATTTAGCTGCATGCTTGGACTATTCCACTTTGTATTTCCATTTGCAGCCAAGAGCATTTCTGTCTCGGTGAGAAGCTCCTCCAGTCGGCGACACCAGATTTCCTGAGCATCGCGGTAAAAAAAGATTTTCACAGGTTTTCCTCTGTGTGTGCTGACGGCTGAACATCACCTGTTCACACACGCACACGCATGCACACGCACACACGGAAATTAGAGGCACTAGTGTTTTATTTTGGGTAATTTAAATGTTCTCTAAGCAGTTCCAACGCTTAGAGATCTTCACTAAATTAAAGTTTATTGGTCTTTGATGGGGGAAATTTGTATCATTATGTCATTTTCAATACGGTATTTGAAAATGGCCTCAAAATAACATTATCATTTATCGCACCAACTTCTGGGACAATTTCTCATCCAGAAACATTTTTTTTTATCTAGTGTAAATTGTTTTTTGAAAGCAATAAAAAAAAAGAAGTAAATTCCTTTTGTTGATTAGCTCCATCACCAAAACACGACCAAAGGTTTGCAGTTTAAAATTGCTGCTGGTTGGGGAAAAAAAAAAAGAAAGAAGCGATTTGTTTGCAAAACAAGATATTTCTTGGTTTTGCCTCCCACAGAATTTCCGGCAGTACGTTGACCAGGCGGAGGAAATGTGAAGCTGTTGTTTGAAGAGTCAAACAGCTAAAAAAAATTGATTTAGAATGAAAAAAAAACCAACAACACTGCTGGTTCTCACTTGCTTCAGCCTTGTTCTCCGATCCTGATGGCGCCTCCTGTTGCTGCGGGCGGGACGCACCGAGACAGCGCACGAGCAAACCGAGCCAGAAGGCACGTTTTCAATTAGCTGCTCTTAATCAGAAATCACATCAGACAAAGTCATGATTCCTGTAATTGGAGGAAACGGCGAGAGTTAGTTCTGAAACGCGGCCATGCGGATAATTGGTTGACCCCCCGTCGTTCCTGTGGCACTTCTACTCCGTCAAAACGCATTTGGCATCGCGGAATCTGAACGCGGATCGCAGTGATGCAATGAAACCCAGTGTAGCTGAGCTCTGCTGCTTGTGTATGCTTCTGTGTGTGTGTGTGTGTGTGTGTGTGTGTGCGTGCGTAGGACGCGGCACGCCCTGCGAAAGCCTCGGTTTGAGATCCGCGGACAGTGAGGAATGAGGCTTCATTACCGAGCCGACCGCTGTGGACAAAGAAGACGGATAATTACACCGTCCGGCGGCGGGAACAAAAGAGGGAACAAGCCGCCCGCGGCCCGCCGCCGCAGCATCATCCACCTCCCTGCCGTATCTCTGCTGCTCAGGCCTAATGAGCGACACGCTCTCCACCGGTTGCTCTGCTCATGTCGGCTGAGTCGGTGCCAGCGTGGAGACGAGCCGAGACCGAGGTGTTTCCCCCCCAGATGTGATGGCTCCTTTAAAGGAGCAGTGTGGTGTGAGACTTGACTTTTTTAGAGCTTTACCTCGTGTCATCATGTTATTCCCTCATCCAAAACAGACCTGGAGGGTTGCTTTGATTCTTTCATGCGTGTTTGAGAAATCCTTTAATCTCCATGACAACCGTTCAGCTGCGCAAAACGCCTGGATGGACTTAGCCCCGCCTTCGAGTCGAAGCTCCTCCTTACAGATGCAATTTCTAACTTCTTGAGCTTAATGTCAGTTTAGGTGTCTTCTCATTCTGCTTACGTAAACATGAGATATTTTTTCCTTTTCCTCCCATTGGAAACGGACTCTCTGTATTTTCCCTCAGCAGTACGGTTTCTCCTGCCAGTAGTTTGTGCGTTCTGATGCAGAATTCGCCGTCAAAGCCGGCGGCTCGCCCTCCTGCTCAGGCTGAGTTAGACCTTCTGCCCTTTGAGATGCAATAACGTTAAGATGGCATGTTTACATCTGAGCTGTCCCGACGTGGAGCACAGGAAGTCCGCTGGGACGTCAGAGTTCATCTCTCAACCTTTCTGACTGAGGAGGGAAGTAGCTGCAGGGCAGAGAGGAGCAGGAGGTTAAGCGGCCCTCGGCTCTGCTCCTCCTGTGTTTCGTGGCGTCCATCCTGTCCGTGGCGTGTAGAGCATGGCCGCCTCGCATGCTCTACACTCAGTTTATAGCCGCCGACTGTGCGGCGCTGCGGCTTTGTGTCGCCTTCTGTGACTCCAGCCTGTCAAGACGGAGAGGAAGACATAGAGAAACAGGACGGCTGCAGGTTTTCCTAAGTCATATTTACTCCATCTTTTAAATACATGCGAGTTAACAGGTTGCTAAGCAACAGCAAGCAAGCAAGCAACGGAGCGGTAGTGTTATTCGTGTTGTGAACTCGTTCGCTTTCTCAACTTTTATTTGTTTGATCAATTACTCAGTAGCACAATAAAGAAAGACTTTTTTTGTTGGTTGGTTGAAAGAGGCACTTCTCTTCAGAGAGCAGACATGGTTTTTGTTTGCTACATAGATATTTTATGGATAGATATGCTTTATTGCAAACCAGTAACATAAAACAACTAACAGTAACACATAAAAGAAAAAGTGTACATAAAAATAAATCCAACCTTTTCCGGATGCAGCTTCCAAAGTGCAGACTTATGACACGTTGCTCAGTAACAGGACGACTCTATTATCAGACTCATTTAGTCACATAAAGTTTCTTAAAACATCCAGCAAAGAGCTGAGACCAGCAGGGTTCACACCATCCCCCTAAAAAGGTTTTTGAACCTGGATTTTGTTTGGTAGAAAACAGCTCTGCGAGGATTAGCTGTTAGCTTTAGCATCTTAGCTGCAGCAGCTGAGATAGAGACTGGTAAGAAAACCCAGGTCAAAAAATCAGAACTATCCCTGTTAGACGGTGTCTTTATATTTAATAACAATGTCTTATTACTTCTAATAATTGATGCAACTCCTGGACAAATTTGAATTAGCGAATTTGTCCTAATTAGGAGAAATTCGCTAATTTGTCCAACTGTCGCTGTTCACCGAAACAGCTCCACCCAGGCTTCTGAACAAGACTTAAAGGGCCAGTGTTATTAAAATTAGCTGCTCACTAGTGGAGCTTGTCGCTCCATCTCCTGAATAAGACGTCGTCCCTGACGGCTAATAGATAATTGCTAGCGCCAAGGCGAAATTATGGCGCTGGCAAGGCAGCGATGGATTTACTTGATTTTTTTTACTGCATGAACAAACTTATTCAAGTGACTTTAATTTCACTTCTTATTTAATGGAAACACCACAATTGCAAAACTGTGACGATTTTTTTGTTTTTAAAGTAATATATACAAAGATTTAGGCACATTTGTGATGGAAACAGTGTGATAACAAAATAAGATTATTCTTCCCTCAGTAACACCTTCAACACGAAAGACAGTTTAGCATCTTTATTTTCACACATAAAATGAAACCGTTACTGCAAATGAAATCAGAGAAGTTATTTTTTTACGGAATTGGTTTTGATTTCAGATTAAGCTATGGTCTCTACGTCTGTTTGATCTGCTTGCTCTCTGATGACCTGACAAAATAAAAGCAGAGTCATTTGTTGTGCGCATTAGCATGCAGCACAGGCCCCCCTTGTGCTAAGGTCGCGCTTCTGCATAAATATGTATTTCCATCATCGGCTGCCGGCTTGGATGGGGGTGAAGAAGAAAAAAAAGTAGCATTCCTCCCTCCCCCTTCAGGATTGTCTCTGTGTTTCTTTGTGAGAAATCTTTAACCAACCACTGAGCCTGCGGGGCCTCCGAGGATGAAAACACATTTTTTTTTCTCACACACTTTCTCTTATCTTCCTCTCTAATTTTCTCAAAACGCACACGCATCGGTATGCACACGCGCTCCCAACGCGGCGGGGTTATTTTTCCAAGCGAAGGCTGTAATGTGTGCAGTGATATTCAGCCGAAAAGAGGGAGGGGGAGCATGGGGGATGGTTTAAGTTTTAATGAGTTATGCAGGAGGAAGGCCTCGTCTCGTTATTTTATTGGAAACACTCGGGTGCACAGGGCAAAATCTATAATCCTCTTTATTGAAGGGAGTCTTTGTGGATGTCCTATGGGACTGCCATGCAGTGTGTGTGTGCGTGCGTGTGTGTGTGTGTGTGGTGGGAGTGATGGAGCTGCCGTGAAATCTCTTTGTTCTCATTCAGGAATATTTCCATTTGAGCTCTCTGGGATAATCAGCTGTGGCTCGTGGAAAGCAGCAGTATAAGTGCCTGATGACTTATTCCGCAATTCAATTTGAGCATCAAAGGCAGACATTTCTTCTTCTACTCGTCCGAACCGTTCACGTGCGTGGGCTCGTGAGGGCGCGCCGTAATGAGACGTGACTGAAGTCCGAGCCTTCGCGAGGAAACGGCAACTGCGAAGCCGCAGTGTCGGAGCGAGGTTAAGACCCGGGGCTCTTCGGTAGTCTGCGTTTGCCTCCGTCGTCCCGTTTTCGTGATTCTACCAACACTGAAGGCCATAAATGTAGCCGGAGTCATAAAACCGGAATAATGGTTTAAAAAATAAAAAATTCCAGCAGCAGCAGATGGTCTGACCCCCACAGAGCCCTGAACTCAACATCATGCTGAGCATCCCAATTCCCTTAACTGCATCCCGGTTTCCTTCACTTGCATCCGCCCCTTGCATCCAAGTCCGTCCCAATGAAGACGTGAGGCGCGTGTAAAAAAGGAGGAGGAGAAAACCTCACATACACACCCAGACTTTAGCTTTCTGAGGCTCCTAATGGGAATGAATGCATTAGTATTGTGAAAATAATTATATATATATATATTAGGATTCAGATCTAGGCTTTGACGTGAAGATGCTTTACGTCAAAGCATCCAAAGCTTTCTTCTATTGATAAAAAGGTCAGGAAAAAGTTTTAATTAAAAAAATGGAGATGGAAGTCGGCCAGTTAGGCTAGCTTGACTTTGACGACCTTAACATGTAGGCGTGCTGCAGAATTCAGTGTTTCTGTTTAATTTAAAAAAAAAAAAACAGCAACTCTCTGACAGATCGTCATTAGAGCAGGGGTTTAAATTAGCCAATCACCTCTGCGTTCACACAGTCACTCATTAATGATCGCTAAATATCAAACATCAAGCCTGAAAGCATAAAACTGTAACAAACTGAATGTTCTGTTCTTTGTGTGGGAAAAGTTGACCTCATTCTTGGTGTTGCATCTTGATACACTGGTGGAGCTGTTGTCAGTCAGTCACTATGGCAACGGGTTTGTGTGCAGCGTAGCAGACGTGGGAACAAAATAAAAGAGCTATCTCCGGGTTTAACTTTGTTAACAGGTTTGGCGACGGACTGCAAAGACAAAAGTCGTCTTTTTGCACCTCAAAATTTCGGCTCATTTACTTTTTTGGTCAGGTGACAATCTGACAAAACCAACAACCACATCGTCATCAGCAAAAAGTCGCCTATATTCTCAAACCAGATGCTTGTCTCCGCAGACTGAGAGGAGTTCCACTCAGGATGGTTTCTTAAACTCCCAGACGCAGTCCTTAAGTATTCATGGTGCCACTTTGCTAAGCCAGGTGAGTCAGCGTGACATCCATGCGTTAGCCGAACTGGTCGATCGCCTATCAGGCCCGGTTTAAAGCAGCCCGGCAGCTTTAAACAGAGCTAAAGTGAGTGCAGCAGAGTGTTTGGATTGCCACTTACAGACCAAACCAGCCCTTCTGTGCACATCACATCAAATAATAGACTCTGCCGGTCCTCGTTGTTCTTGGAGAAAATCTCGATCACAGCCATTTCCTTGCAGGAAAAACTTATAACCGGCATTCGGCCGTTACTGACAGCAGGTTTCAGTTTCAGACCGGGGGGAACGAGGGGAGCCGTGATCTGGATGCTGATGGTAGGCCTCTCTGCTGCGTCATTATGAGAAAAAAAAAAAAAAGACAATATGTTGATTTTTTCAGCTCATGTCAGAACCATAGGTTCTTGATCTGCGTTTGCATCCAGTTTCTTTAACAGATGTTTGGAACAAATCGTGTGAGAAGGTCCAAAGAGCAAAATGTTCTAATTGGTGGTTCAAGAATCTATAGGGATTCCTTTCAGTTTTTATTGCAGGTTAGCTGAGGACGGCCAAAGCTTCTGCGCTGACGGGGGAATTGTTATGACGTTAGGTCTTCTAGTTGGGCTCCGAGTTGATATTCCAGGAGAAGCTGGATATGTTGCGGGAAATGAGGAAAGGCCTGGGTTATTTCTCTCCACCATCTGCTGCGGTGTGTGTGGAATACAGCAGGAGGCTTAATCAATGCGATGAGTGTGTAAAACACCATGAGCTGCTGGCCCTCGTTTCCACTTGGTGACATTTAATGGTATAAAAACACAGAAGTTCACATCAGTGGAAGAAATTCAGTCAAACTCACCTGAACCTGCCCACATTTACAGTCAGATTGCAAACAAAATGATTCACAATCAATCAATCAGTACCATTGGTTAAGATGAGGTTGGTCAGCTGTCTTCCCAAACAGGAGACTTTTCATAGACACAAAATGAATATAAATGTAACATGTTCAAAAATGGCTAACAAAACCCACACTGACTCAAATACAGTATCCTCATTAGAACAACATTAAGAAAAGAAATATTAAAATGAAATGAAACAATATAAAAATTATGCTCTTTCGAATTCTGGAAACAATTTAAAAAACTAGCTGTAGCATATACTATTAGCGATTGGCGTTGTGACAAAAACACAGTTTTTCCTGTGGCATTTTAGAAAATGTGGATCTGAAATGAAAAGCTGCCATGATGCCCATGAGCATCACAGGTCGAACGTTCAGAAATTTTAATAAAATGAAACAATATTGCAACTAAGCTAAATTGAATTTTGGAGACTTATGGTATCTTTTTTTTTTAACTAGCACCAGCATCTTTTGTTAATGATTAGCACCGTCACGAAAATTCCAGTTTCCTCTTGTCATTTTAGAAAAAGTGGATCTGAAACGACGTCAAAAACTCGCCAAGATATCCATGAGCAACTTTCGGAAATTTAAATAAAACAAAACAATATTAAAAATATACTAAAACAAATTTTGGAAACTTCTGGGTTTTTTTTTTTTTTAGCTAGCTTCAGCATCTTCTGTTAGCAACTGGTAAGGTCTCAAAAACAACAGTTTTCCCGAGTCAATTTATCAGAAGTGGATCTGAAACGATGTTCATGATCACCAGAGGTCAAACAAGTTAATTAACTTTGGCGGACACTGTTAGGCCTTCACGTTATCTACTCAACGTTTTTCTCTCTCACATTCTGACTGGACCGCAAACATTTCTAGTTATAAAATCACCTCTTTGACACAGACTCCATGTGTGAACAATAAATACTCACGTGTGATGCGAGGAGCCCCTTCTGATGTTTTTGTCTCACTCTTGTTTCCTCTTAAGCTAGTAGCATCTTCCGGCTGAATATTTAGCGGCGCTCCTCTTCCTCCTGCTCCTCTTTCCTCATCCCGGCGTCATTAGCAGTGATTGATCGGAGGGCCCGCCAGAACACTGATGGTGCCAATAGGTGTGACGCGGGGAACATCGCCCGCCGGCCGCCCTCCTCGCTTACTCGGCTCCGCGTTGTGATTGATCAACGCAACACACAGGGGTATAAAGAGGAAATACACACAAATTAAAGGTGGGGGTGTTTTGGTTCTGGGGACAAGCGCTATTGTACCAGCAGGTCCGTGTGATGAATAGGGAGGCTGCTCCGCGGAGACCCGGACGTTTGTCTTGGATTTCTCGCTCTGCGCTCGGTATTCGGCTGTAAACATGTACCGAGCCATTTATTTTCAATCAGATAAACACGTCCGACTCAATTATGGTTTCCTCCCGTCGCTCGAGGAGGGAAAAAAAAATCCCCCAAAAGGCGATGTGGGATATTTATTAAAAACGATTCCGTATTCGAAGCTCGCTGCTTCCCTCGTTTGTCTGCTGCAGTTTAAATCCAGTAATTATGAAGGAGTCGGATCATCGCTTTGGTCGGATTTAAAATCCATTCTGTTCCGAGACACTTCATAAACGTTCCAAGATGGCTGAAAATAGAATAAGCGGATAGCGCCGGCATATAATATTGGCTGCCGTTTAATAATTAGACCTTTAAATTCATAGGTTACTCAATGGTTGTTTTGTTTTGGCAATTCAATTCTAAGCGCTTATAGATACCTCAGCACCCATTCCACAATTTCCCAGCAGATGCTAACTGGTAGCATGTTTCTAATTAAACTGAAACTGTCCATTTTTCCCCCATTAATTAAAGAACTCTGGTTGGTTTGATCTCCAAGACAAACATCAACCATAATCAAACAAAGATACATAATCGCATCAAAACACAAAGATGAGTTAAGATTTAGTCCAATTTCATCCAAATTATGAGAGTGCAGTCGCTATTTCTTTAAATAATGTAGTAAAAATTCATAGCGTTTGAGAAAAATGAACAAAACAATGAATTGCCTGAACAGATTTTAGTACGCCAAACTACTGGAAGGCAAAATTTAGGCAAATATGTTCCACAAACTCCAGCCGCTTCCTGTAGCAGCCGCTCAAGCTTCGCTTCGCTGAAATGTAGAGTGGTCGCAGACGCCACTGTTTTTCTCTGCTAAATCTTGTCAATGTTGTTGAGAGTTCTGGTTGACTCAAAAACTTCTGCGACCAACTTTTCCCAAATCATCATCGTTTTGTGGCTCCATTGTGCCGGCAGCGCTCTCTTCCGCGATGCTTCTAAAGACCGTCCACATGGGAGTGCACCAGGGATATGTGTTCTCCCCACTGAGGCGTCTCAATCAAGACATTTACAAACGCTGCGTTTTTCAGATCTCTCAACATGACTCCAAAACCAACGAAACTAAATAAGAACAAGTTCAGAATCTCGGCCCTGAAGAACCCGATACGATGACCCAAAGAACCGTTTGAAAGTTCTCTACATTTCTGCCTGCATCAAAATGGCTGCCTTTCAATCTAAATTCCCATTTAGAAACAAAGACATCGCTGAATCAAGGCAATGCCTTGATTGCCTGTTACTGATTGCTGTAGGTTTAACGAGTGGGTGTGCATTAACGAGTCATTAATTATTTTCACGGAAGAGAAACCGCCAGGAGGAAGAGCGAAGGATTTAACATGTCGCTCCTGTGGATGTTTTTGCTCTCATTTAAGTTTTTCTCAAAAGTTTGGATCAGTGTTCTGAATTAGAATTAAGAGTTCTGAATCTAGCTCTTTCTAAATCCATCTCTACTTGGACTTAAGTGCGGATCAGAGAAGGATCAGTGGTCCGTCCAGTCCCGGGCTGTGACAGCATACTGGTGCGGCCCTCATGTTGGGAGGAGCTGCTGGGGCAACTGGACCGGTCCGTTCCGGTCTGGACCGCCTCGGCTGGCGGCCGCCTGGGCCATATGGCCCGCTCTGGCTGCAGCGCCCCACACGCTTCACTTGACCGAACATTAAACGGCACTCAGTCGCTTTCTGCTCAGAGGTTGCAGTTCGGTTGTCATCTGCCTGTCTTATTGTTATTTATGACCTCACTTACGCCGAGTCATTTTTAATTTTACACAATCTGCTGTGGAAACGGCTACAGACAAACTGACTGGGCTATTTGTGCATGCATCACATTGGATTATATCACAGGAATCGACGCGAGTAATGCGTGTTTTCTATTCGGTCCGTTTCCATTGGCCATATGAGTACACAGTTTGACATTGAAAAAAATAGATTGCCTTAAAGGAAACGGCAATTTAAAAAAACAAACTGTTATTCGATAAGATTTGGCGCTGGGATGAGGTGATATGTTTTTTTTGGTCGTATCTAGACTGGTTTAATTCATAAAACTGCAAAGAAAAATTTTTTTTTAACCTCACGTGTCACTTGATCAACAACAGGCTGTTACCACTGGTGAAAACTGCAAAGAAGAAGACAGGAAGTGGCAGGACGACGGAGACTTAATGATTTATCGCATGAACAAACTTATTCATGTGTGATTTTGGTTGCGTTTGTTTGAGTGAGATGATTTCATACTCGTGCGCCAGGCAGCGATGAAGGCGTACCACGCTGCATCGCTGCAACCAATAGGAAAATTCAACCACTGGAGGGCAGCACTGAGGCGGTTTCAGAAAAAATAATGTAGAACTAAACATATTTAACCAATTTAGGCAGTTTATCAACAAAAAAAGTTGTTTTGGGGCTGAGTTCATAAAGATGCAGTGATCCAATAGTAATATCCGTATTGTTACCGATGTTGAAAAAAATTCTAGGTTGGATATTGGTGATAATCTACCCGATCTATAAGAGCATATCTTTTAATATTTGAATTTCTTTTGTATTTGATTTCATTTTCTCTTACACTGTTATGTATTTCAATAGATTTTGTATTTTTTGTGTCATTTAAGATGATTTAGTAGATATTTTTAGTAATGCGTAACACTTTCTAGTATTTGATTTAAAAACACAAAGTGTTATTATTATTGTATGCTTTGTTCTCTGAGCAACATCATTGTTTATTATTTTGAATTCCTAATTTCACCTTCTGAACCAAGATGATTTGTCGCGAAACATTTTTTTACACGTTTCACCAAAATGTCAGTTTCAGTTTCTTTATTATTTATTTTGCATTGGTTCTTCTAATTGTTACATATTATGACAAGACGTTATGGGTTTCCATCCTTGAAGGATTGTGATTTTTCAGGCTGTTTGTCCCCATAAATAGTTTATTACACTAAATGATTCTTCTGCTCCACAGCAGCATTCACTGTCCACTTACAGTTTTCACTTGTTGCGCTCTACAAGCTGAAAAACCTAAATGTTCTGCACGTTGCTGCTGATGTAGGTTCTCACAGCGATCTTTAAGAGATGAGGCGTGTTATTTTTCTCTTCCCTCCAGCTGTTCCTCCCTGCTTCCACTTCCATGCGGGTTTCTGTTGCTCCCCTCTTAATTTAGAAAGGTCGCCGCTGCCCAGCTGGTGCTCGGCCCGGCGCATCTGTGCCCGGCGCTCACCCTCCCCCCGTCAAGATTGCCGTTTGATTAGCGACTCGCCTCCTCCTGTCAGCCTGGAGTCCTGTGACGTGCAACGTTGGCGTCTGCGGAGCCAGCAGCGCGCTGCTGCAGTGACTGGGAGGGATGGGGATGATGTCATGGCTGAAGGCTTAACTGGTCTCACGGTGCACATTGACTTCATCGGGATGCTGTGGAAGCTTCCAGCTTCTTCTTAAAGGAGCAGTTTTATGTAAAATTGACTTGTGTTTAGCTTTACATATTGTTAAAATGTTATTCCCTCATCAAAAACACACCTGGTTGGACCTAGCTCCGCCTCCAAGAACAAAGCTCCTCCTCTGAGCTGGAGCTTCTTAAAGAGTCAAATGTCTTTTAAATAATATTTGATATATTTATATAGGATTTTCATAACATGAGGTAACTAACTGAAGTTAAGACAGTAATCTCATTATGCTATAAAATGGCACCATATGCCTGGAAAATACATAATACCGCCACTTTAAAACCTTTTCCAGAGTTTTATATAGACCAGGAACCCTAAAAATATTACAGCACAGCTCGTCTGTGCCGTGGAACATAGTGGATTTGGAAATGTTGAGTGTTTATGGAAGGAAACCCAAAAGGTTGGACCCGAGTTTAAAGCACACTTGTCACTCGTACTGCCCCCGTGTATGTAAACTTTGGAATTTGAAGGAAGTTATAAAAAATCTCAACGTTTTCCATTCTGACGTGTGCTGATCACTCACGTCAGATGCTAACGGCTCAAAATGTCACCTGAACAGAAGCCGTTTCCCGATGCGTACGGACACTGAAAGCCTTTTCTACAGACAGTGCTCTCGTCTCACGCTGCGATGTCTCTGGTCCTCATTTAATCGCTAGCAGCTGGAAGCTTTCAGTGAAATATGTTGATTGCTAGTAATGATATTTTTTCAAAGAAAAACTGTCTAAAAGCAGCGCTGGTGTAAAAGCTTTACAAAAAAAAAAAGAAAGAAAGAAAAGCAAGTGTCAGAAATCATCATCCACACAGGTAATTGTTTCAAGATTCCATATTGGCCTTTGGAGTCTTGAGTGTGTTGAGGGTTTTTAGAAAATGTACTTCCTGTATTTTGGGTGGAAAAAAAACAACTCAAAAACAAATGACGAACCGAAGCACGTTGTTTTGTGTTTGCTCTTCCGACTGTCCAGAACGTTGTGTGTGAGCCGGCGTGTTTTTGGCTTCACTGGAGCAGATGGGGGAGAGAGAACCGAGTCGTCTCTGGTAATGGTGCCGACGCTCGATTACAGCAATCCGGCCATCAACGCTGGTCCGTCTGTCTGGAATCTGAGGCATTTATGAGGATTGTTCCGTGATCGGAATCATCTGTTTTATCAGGAATGTCCGAGAGTTTCAATTTTCAAACCTGTTTATGTATTTTTTTCTTCTTAGTCTGCTGACTCGTCGGCTCTAGAGCAATCATTACAAAAAAAAAAAACAGAGAAAACTTGCTAGCCTTTTTAAAAACACACCTTGGGGAATGTCGAAAACTCTTAAACTCAATGCATATTTCATTATGCTTCCAGTGAGGTTTTTAGCGGGAGGAAATGCTCTCTGGCTTTATGAATTTAGCACCAGGGCTGTCTAAGGTTGCTTCTGTGGGAGTTGAGTTTAGCTGTCTTGATTTGAGCAACAACAACAACAAGTACAGACAATTCAGGCTCCATATTGTAAAAATGAATCATTCTCAGTTTTGCTTTCTTGTGCAGTAAAATAGACAAATTATCCTAACCCTTAATTAGTTAGCTATCTAGCTAGACAAATAGCCTAGCTAGCTACCTGGCCAGCTAGCTAAATGCTGATAGTTGTCTATCTTGCTAGATAGCTACGTAGCTGTCTAGCTAGGCACATATGGCTAGCAGTCTATTTAGCTGCATAGCTCTAATCTGTTTGTTAGGTTTGAACATGCAGAATGAGACTTACTGAAGTAAACTTTTCTTCTCTCCTGACATATTTCACTTCTTCTCTTCACAATCTTACATTTTCCTCATGTTGTTGTCTTTGCTTCTTTGATTTTTCCTATTCTCTGTTATTTCAGTGTTTTCTCCGTCTTCTCCGCCCTTCTCCTGCTGTTTCAAGAGACTCTTCTCATTTGTCACCATTCTTTACATCTCTCCTTCCTCATTTGCCCTTCAGTTCTCATAACCCCTTCTCCCCCCCCCCTCCGTCTCCTTCCTCCGTCTCCTTCCTCCTCTCCTCTCCTCTGGCCGGGCCCAGGAGGACGAGGAGCAGCAGCAGCAGCAGCGGAGCCAGAATTTACATCTTGATGTATCACTTTGCTGCAGCAGCGAAGGCGGTGATGGATGGCATGTTGCCAGTAGCGCGGCGCTACCATGAGTTACCGTGGTGATTACCGGCAGAGACGGCTACTCACTGGCCACTTCATCACGGTGACTGGTAGGGAGGAAGGCGAAAAAAGAAGGAGAAAAAGGAGAGAGAGGCTTGGAAACAGAAAGGAGAAAAACACGTTTGGAGGCGAGGCAGGAACAGGCCAGTGTAGTATTCTGGATCAAATGAGACACAACCGGGCTCCATTCTGAGCCGATACCGGGTTCTACGCAACAATGTGGCTGTGATGTCGACAATGTTTCACTCAGAGGCCCAGGTCACATTTCTCCATTGATCGTCACTCAAAGCCAGCGAAATCAGGCTGAATGCTTCAGACTTGTGCACAAACTTTTCCCAAAGTAAACTGAATGTTAAAAAACAAAGCTACGCCGTACAATGCGTGGAGGGTCACATGCGCCAACGCTTAAACCAAACGTGTTGTTTTCAGAACGTCTTCCGTGTTATCGGCTACACGTATTTTTTGTGCTGTTTTCTACAGTTTTATTTTATTTAGACTCAGAAAATGTGGGGAAACCATTGACGAAACTGTCAACTAGATCGGCCACCATTGTTGTTTTATGTCTCTTTTGTCGTTTATTAGACTATTTAATAGAGAGAATGTGCAAAGAGACGCATTAGCGGCAGATTTAATTGAAGCTAGTTTTTTAAACTGAAACACGCCTATATCACGTAACATTTTCCAAATACTGCACTATGGCGCACCGCTCCGTCTTTCACATTAATTTCCTGAAATATATTCATGTTTGTGGTTGTGACATGACAAAATATGGGAAAAGCTCAAGCGGTATGATTATTTTAGCAAGCCACGTATCTGAATTTGCCTCATGCTTGACGTCAGAGGAAGAGGAGGGGTCAGGTTAGCCTTTAGCGAATGCTCAGTCTAGCTAGCATAGCTACCAATGTCAGCAAATAAACATTTTTCCTGTAATGATATGTTGTTTCTCCACCATTAGCATGTTTAGCAGTGAGTGAATGAGGTTGATTGACAGCACTAAGACCCTCCTCCTGCTTCTGATTGGGTGTTTTGGTCAGAATGTTGCATTAGTTTAGCTTGCAATAGTAAATCAGGGAGACTGATTGTTTTCACAGATTATCCGTCTCATAACAAACCGTCACAACATGGTGACAGCTTCAACAAATATGAAGAAAGCTTATATTTTTATTAAAATTATATACTGCAGCTTGAATAAAATGTCTGGATTGCTTTATGTATATTTTGCATGTTGCCTATGACTGTTGCTGGTGGGGAGAAACATTTCAGTAATCAAAAACTAACAGAAAAAATGTAAGCAACCTACTTGCATACTGTATGTGGACTTTTACTGCTCATGTAAAATTCATGAGTAGTAAATATTGTGCTAGTTATCAGTATTGGACCAAAGAAAGCAAAGCTGTTGCAAGCCTTTAAAATTGTGATGCTTTTGATGAGTCAGATGGACTCAAAAGATTGTAACAGCAGGTGCACCGAGGGGGGCCCAATTCAATTTGTTGTCATGGGGCCCAAGATTCGTGGCAACGCCCCTGAATACACATACAGTGTTTTTTTTTCTTTTGTTGTTGTTTTTCTTTTACAAGGATCAATAGTGTCCCTAAAGCATTGATGTGTCTCTGCTCTCGTACTTGAACAACCTGGTGCTGCAGGCAACATTCACCTCCACCCTGCCTCCGCCTGCGGTTGGTGATTTCATGTCTAGACTGGCCGCTGCCTGCCATCCGGCTGGAGGAAAATCTGACATGCCCTCTGCTATAAAACCTGAGGAGAAGCAGATCGATGCTGGCCGGCTCGCTCGTTTATTTTTTCTTCTTTTGTGGGCTTTGCGAAACGGAAAGTTCCAGGTCGGGTCTGTGCCGGCGATGCCGCAGCAGCTCTGGAGGAGGAGTTCCTCGCTGTAAGGATGTCAGGGGTTTGGTCAGTCATGCGGGGCGAGTGATTCTGTTGACACGCGGATGTTTCTTTTTCTGTTTTATGTGTTGTGCCGTTTGTGTTTTGAGGGACATTATTGTGCCTCCTTTTCCTGTTCCACCTGATTTGAGTCTTCTGTTGGTTAAACGTCCAGCGGTCTGAATTGTGCTTCCTGCAGTGTCGGGGAGGGAGAGACGCATCTGTGTGTGTTTGTGAATAATTTACAGTGGTTTGGTTCAACCTTGAGGTGACCTGAACATGCACTGATGCCTCTGCTGCCACCTCAGATAACGCTTGTCTGAGAGCGTGCTTGGCCTTTGTGTCTCTGTGGTCTGTGTGGGAGACGTGGGGTTTGAGTTTGTCCTCCTCTCCGGCTCGGTGCGTTACGGCCGCCGGCGGAATCGGCACTGTCAGATCCATGAATGTGGTCATGCAAAAAAAGAACAAAAACTATGCTTACAAAGTGGAAGAGGGCTTCACTCTGAACTAGAAACACCTCCTGGATGAGATAGTAAAGGATTTCAGCCATTTTTAGCTTCACTAGTTGTATTTTCCATTAACGGTCAAATCTGGTCAGATTAACGGTCAGATCTGGTTATCTTTCATCCACACCTTGATCTCTTTATAAGAAGTGGTGATGAGAGTGGGATTTACGTCAAGCTGTGAGTCATCGGCATGGCAAAGGAACGAACCATAACGACTGATGACCTGACCCAGAGGAAGGAGGTGAAGGATGAAGAGGATGGGACCAAGGACTCACTCCTGAGGAACTCCACAGGTGAATGTGGATTTGATGTGGAGATGAATTCTGTCTGGTCTGTGTTGTGACTGGCGTCCATTTTACACTGACTGCAGTTGTTGATTGACAGAAATTGTTGCCAGACAAACCGGAGTCCCCGTCCTTAAGACTGGACAATTTTGCTTTGCTTTGAACCAATAGATGTTGCGCGTTATCGTACCCAAGCCGTACCACACTTGTGTAGGTCCACAACTATTTTCCTGATACCTTTTCAGATTTTTTTTGTTTTTCCCATGGTGTCATATAAAGAAGTAGTGTGTTGCCCTAAAATACAGTAAATCCATAAAAACACCTCCGAGTCCTCGAATATCACCGTGGAAAAGTACGAAGTCGTGAGATCATCATCATCACATTGTTTTGCCTGGCAAGCCGACCGTTGAAACATATTGAGTACATATAAAGGAAGCTTGATGAATCATTAAATATTTGGGCGCATTTACTTGAGGAAGAGAGGAATATCTGCGACCACCAGAGGAATCACTAGCTGTGTTTCCATTGACCGAATAATAGTGCAATTTCTCTTTGACAACAAATTCGCAATTCAGAAAAAACGCGTTTTGGTGGTAGGATGAGGTACTGACGATGACGACTTATCAGGTGAACAAACTTATTCGCCTGTGATTTCGATCACGTGTCTTATCTAATGGAAACACCACAACTGTGTTTCGTGCTTTTACCACATCAGCGTGATATCGAGAAAGTTTTGCTCAGATTTGTAACGGAAACGAAGCGGAAGTTCAAGAGAAACAAAAAATAACTTTTTTATGAATGTTTTTTTTATGCAAACAGATATTAATAGCAATACCATAGCATGCAGAAATCCTTTCAAATTCAACACATGCAGCACTACACCTCCATAAATATCAGTTTATCTTTCACAAAAGAAGCTCGTCTGCAGGGTTTTGATGAAATGATGTTTTTTTTTTCTGTCCTGCCGTCTCTTTGATTGGGTCACAATAAAAAGTCTCAAACCGGCTGACAAATTACCAGATTAGCCAGACAAAGCAGCAACACATCAGCGCCTTCATGCTTCATAAAGAGCCTCTCTGCGTGAGCGTGGGAGGCTTTGTGTGCACGAGGGGAAACCTTATCGCCTCCTGACCTGATGCTCCCTCCACCATCTTGAATATATTCTTGAATATCATGAGAACTTGCTTCCTGCTCTCTGATTAAACAGCGCTTCCGTTGTTAGAGCGATCTCGGGTGGTTCGTCGATGTTTCTCAGATGAACCGGAGATTTCACTGTAGTGAGATTCTTGGGGTTTTTTTTAATTTGTTTTTTCCATTGTCAGTTGTGCGTCTTTATTTGTCTCGTATCGATGCTTTCCGGGCGAATGCTGAGTAAGCGAATAAGTGAGCGCGTCAAACACGCAGCCAGGTAAAGTCGCTTCCGGCCAGGAGACTTTCGGCTGTTAGCGTGACTCTTCACGGCAATGTGGAGCGAGCCCAGCTGAATAAACTTTATTGGGTTTTAGTGTTTTCTGATGGCAAAATTGCTCGGCGCCCACATCAGAGACTACAAAGCATGCCTTCGGAGGGAAGGAGAAGAAGAAATAAAAGTCCCCTGCTGGGAAGCCCTTCACTCTCTGGCTGTTCCTCGAGCAATAAAAGCCTCATTTGGACGAAGCCGTAATCTGTTTTTTCTTCCTCCCAATTCCACGTTTTTCACTCCCTCCTTGTTTTCAGAGCCGCGGCGCGTCTGCAGCATCAGCAAACTGTGAGAGGAAACGGGAACCTGAAGGTGAACCGAAGGTCTGCCGTTGCTCTCGTTGACGGAGTGATCAGAGATTCCTGTTTGCTGGAAGAGGCTGTGATACGCTTTGTTTACAGCTAATAGAGGCGATGCATCGTTGTTTATGGAAGAGGATTAAGGTCACTGAAAAAAAAAAAAGATGCTCTTCATTTTCCTCTGTGCTGATTGGTTGGAGATATGTAGGACATTGGATATTAGCTTCGGTGGTATTGCCAGGACCGTTTCCTCTGTGCGTATTAATGCATATTAAGGTAGATTTGGTGTCTGAAATATTACAATAGGCAGCTGTAATCGCTTTTAGAGGGGATTTTCTGTATTTGTTGACTTTAGTTGTTCACCAGTGGTTTTGGTCCTTCGCATCTACGAATTGTCGGGGGTCCGCCGGGTTCCCCTCTACTGTGATTGATCATGGCGCACCCTTATTTCAGAAAGAGCAGGAGCTTAAAGAGACAGTTTCAAGGTGTGAAATCACAAAGTCAAATTTCTTTTAAATGATACTTGACACATTGAGCGTTTTTATAGCAACTTAGTTACCTATGTTTTATCCGTAAAATGGGACTAATTGCCTGGAAAACACATAAGTATAATACCAACATAAAAACAACCCTACATAGTTTATTCTTAACATTTTACACACAGTGGCGTTAATCTGCACTGAATCCTGCCATGAAGAACCAAAGCGGAGCTAGCTAGTCTGTTCTTGCCGCAGACCTTTCTGGATGCAGCAAATTCACTTAGGATAGATCTTTCTATCTAACCGATGTGAAATGATCAGTGGTATGGCGGATCTCTGAGTGTGTATGTGGATGATATTTATCGCTGTGCTCCTAAGAGGCTAGACTCGCGTTTTGACCAAAGAGCGTTAAGTCTGCAGTCTGAGCCGCAGACTGAACGCTCCACCCAGCCACAAGCCGGCAGCACTTAGGGAGAAGTCCGAGCCAGACCTCAACAGAGACTCTCGTATGATTATTGACCCGAGGGGAGAGAGGGCTAACTGGAGACCGATAAATGACTCAGACTGACGGAACAGGACTTTGCTCCTTCTCTTTCCCCAAGTTTAATAAACAGGAAATATGTGCATGGGGGGAAAAGCTGTCCTTGGACTGATGTGAGATATAAACCCGGGGAAAGTGAGAACATCTGGACGGCTCTAAAAACGCCCGTCTCAGAGCAACGACCCTTGGGGCCAAGTCTTGGCTTTGGGTTTCCCGAACAAAATCCGATTAAGGCAGGGAGCTGGAGGACGGGTGGGAATGGAAGGAAGAGTGTGTGCTCTGAAGGTAGAACAGCTTTTATACAGTTGAACTGACCTCAGCTTTGGCGGAGAAATTGGGGTTAATGCTCATTTAATTCATTCCACGCCCTCCCTTAAGTCTCTGACACCAACTCACACTCGCACGAGCTCCAGCGCCAAAACCGAAAGCCAAAACATCTGGACTTCTCGTCAAATTGCTGGAAGCCTCTGCAGAGTGAAAGGCTGTTCATTTTGATTTCTCCTGCCTTTTCGTCCAGTTGGCTGTGTACTTTTATCTTTAAGAGTCTGTCTCAGCCTCAGCTTTTGCGCTCTGCTGCACATTGGTTATTAGGTGGATCCAGGTGGCAGTGTGTCTTATAAGAAAAGAAAAGTGGCTATAAGAGACTTCTTTGGTAATCAAAGTGCAAGTTAGTCAGAGGAAGACATTGCACACCGACACTGGACCAGGTGCATCACAAATGTCCGCAAGTCTTTGTCCGTATTCTGCTAATGTTGAGAAAACACAATTTTGCACTTTAGTGTTTTCATTAAATAGGAAGTGAACAATTAATTTGTTTGCCAGATAATTCATTGAAAATCATGACGGAACAACGATGGACGTGAACAGCTTTGAGAAATGCTCATAATTCAGTCGTGGTTCTTGCACTCGTCATCTGATCAGCCAATCAGAGGAGACGTTGTCATCGTAGTCAGGCGTTGGAGTGTTGAGCCCCTTACACTTGGGAGCGGCTACGTACGAGGCGTTTTGGGAAAATACTCTGCCATTTTAGAAGGAGCTATGGATCCAACACGTCGGAATGATACGAAACGTTTTGTGAACTTCGTGATGCCGTGAGAGCTCTGCTGCTCTCATGGCATGTTTTCATGCTGTCCAAAGAAAACAAACCCGGACCTTCATCCTCCCACCGCTTCCTGTCGTCTTCTTCCTTATCGTCTTATTGTTCCCAGCGATTTGTACGGCACGATGGAGAGACGATTCCAGCCCACCGGCAGTGGAGTTTATAATGGGGGTCCACAAAACCAAGCTTTTATTTTGATATTCCACTTCCACATTTAGTCTGGACCAAAATATTTAGCTCCTACTTAAATATCGAGGTCCAAATACTTAGCTACTAGCTAAATATTCAGGTTCAAGCCAGCAAAATATTAGCTAGCTAAAAAGATAGGTCCAAGCTAGCGCAGTATTTAGCTAGCTAAACGTGAAAGGCTAAATAAGACTTAATTTTTGATTTCGTAACTTTATATAAGGCATCCCATTGAAGTCTGGTTGTCCCATTAAATCTGTGTTTGTGTAATTTACTATCTCTGTACAGTAACAAAGCAGCTGCAGATTGCTGAGTTTGCTGAAGCAATTTCCCCCAGTTGCTTAGCATATAAGCTCCAGCATTTTTGAGGCGGTTGTGCTGCCTCGATGTTCAACGGCGCAACACGGAGACGAGTTGTGCCACTTTTAGTTTTCCTTGATTGTAATTAGAGGGGATGGGAACAGACGGCGCCGCCTCACCCCGCTGCTTCTGTCAATCAGCCCGTTTAGCGAGACTCCGGTACAAGGCTGTGATCACACACATCCTCAGACGCTCACGCGCCAGATTCTGTCTCCATTAGTTTTGGAATCCTGTCAGTCTCACTTAGCCTGCGATGTTTGATTTATTTATTTAGCTCCACCTTGTCTCCTCTCCCACAACGCTGGCGACCACGTGGAAACCGACAGCGGCCACTGCGTCACCGTAGCGACGGTACGGCTTGGACATCAGAATCCTGATTAAAATATCACAGCGTATACACTTCTGACTTAATAATTGTTGGCAGCTTGTGTTTAATGTATAAAGTCATTAAAATCGAATTTTGTAGTGGTTGAGAAAAGCACAAGTTCATGTGAGAGAATTACTGATGAAATTTGTTCAATCAACTGGAAAAACTGGTTGCTTTACATAATTAATGTAACTTATCACTTAATTATTTAACGTGAATGTAAATAGCATAATATAAACAAATCTTTTTTACTTGAGTTTTGTACTTAGTTTGATCATATCTTAATTCCAGAATGTGAACTGGGACATCTAATGGAGACCTTGCTCTAAACATATTTGTATAATTTTAAATATGTGGATATTGAATAAATGTAGTTGTACATGACACAGATGGTTCAGTTTGTTTCTCTGCCTATTTACGGTTCCATTTGCGAATTGTTCTGTGGAGTGTAACTCTGATTAATTCACAAAAAACGCACCGGTCTGCGTACTTTCCTGCAGTACATATCTAAAATGTTCAAAGGAACATTGTAGCTTTGGAAGATGAAATGCCTACGTACTGATTGGCTGGGCAGATATAATAGTGACCATGGATGTTAGCTTCTGCGATAGTGCTAAAATGGTTTCCGCTGAGTGTATTAATGCATTTTAAGGTATATTTGGTGTTTGAACTATTAAAGTTTAAGCAGTTATGAGCGTCGTTCGAGGGGTTCTCAAGTATTTGTAAATATTTGCTCATCACAGATGGTTGGTCCCTCATACCGGCGAAAGCCACAAAGCCACCAAATCAACACGTAAAACAAACATACTGTCCATTTAGTAACTAAGAGAATCATGGTTTTACACCATTAAAGAATAATGGTACTTTTACCTTTAATTACCATGTGTTTATTAGTATTAATGGCCAGGCTAACTGATGAGATTAGGCAGGACTCTCCATGGATAATCACGTTTGCAGACGATGTTGTGATCTGACTGAATATTTCAACAATGTAATAAAACATTGTGCTAAAGCCACTTGGCCAAACAGAAACAATAAATTAAAGTGATTTGTAATGAAACAGTAAAGCAGAGGTCACCAACCTAAAGTTTAATCGTGAGAAATAAACAGTTTATGTCAGTCAGTTTCATCCCCAGTAATCTTTGGAAAAGTAAAAATGAATGCATATGTTTTTAAAATTGGGGCATAAATCTTACTGGCAGGCATTAAACTGATAACAATGTCAGGAGCTTTTTAGTTCTCATATTTATTTGGTCATCTGTCTAAAATAATGACCTTTTTTTTTCTAAATGTGATTTTGGCAAAAAAAAAACAAAAAAAAACAACAACAAAAAATAAACATTAAGACACAACCTCTTTCTTTCTAAAATATGCTTTAGGCAAAAATATCACTTTCATGGCAAAAAAACATTGGCCGTTTTTTTTACTACATTGACCATTTGACACTGTTTACCTCCTGAAACGTATCGTTTTGTGCTTTTGAGACATTCAGAGGGTGGAGGTCCTCTCTGTGTCAGCCTGTCCTCAGCTTGGAGGTTCACCGAGTTGAGTTTGGATGTAAATCTCATGTGTTGCTTTGCTTTCACGTCATGGATGCTCTTTTGCAGCCCAAATCTGGACTGCTCTTTGCTTTTGTCCACCAGAAAAACGTAAATATTCACAGGCAGGATTTATTTGCTCCTTCTGTGTGTGTGTGTGTGTGCGTGTGTGTACACTAGTGAGTGAGCGATGCTAATTGGTCCGTCCTGCAGAGCCCGGCCTGTCAGCGACAGAAGGGAAGGTGTTTAAAATGCAGAGAGCAGTCACGGCTGGAGGAATTCTAGCTACAACCATCCACTTTCCCCCCGAACACCTCCTCCTTCTCTCAGTCTTTTTGCTGCTCCATCTTTCCCCTCCTCCCTCTTTCCCTCTGAAGCATTTACCTCGTCTTCTCTCTTTCTTCTCTCCCCCTGTTTGTCATTTCGGTTTCCCTCTCGCTTCTTCCTCCAACACCATCTGGTCATTTTCTGTGACTCAGCGCTGTGGCCTGCAGGAGGCTCTGCCACCCACACACACACACACGCACACACACACACACGCAGACCTGTGACATTTAAAATCCGCTGCCCTAGAGATGTGTGTGTCAGTGTGTGATACTGGGCATGTTGTGCAGACATTCTAAACACTTCTGAAATCAAGCCTGTCATCTTTCCACAGCCACCGCTGCAGGTCGCTCCAGGGCCCTCTAGTGGTCGGAAGTAATTGTGACGTTAGCCTTGAACAGTGAGCACTCCAAATATTTTATTCACGTACAGAAAAAACATAGAAACATTTCACAAAGTAATAAAACCCAGTCGTTTACTTGACTTGAGCTACCAAACATAAAAATCCTGGGCTATCTTTTTAGCTAGGCTAATTAGCAAGTAAGCTAGTCAGCATACCAGCAAGGCTAATTAGCTTACTAGATTGCCAAACTAGTAATCTAGAGAGGCCAACTGACTAGCTACTAAGTCAGTATCTAGATTTATCAGCTTTTTAGGTTTTAAATAGTTGATTTAAGCTATTTAAAGTGCTTAAAACATCTCAAAGTGTAATGTTTACGGTGATGGGTTGAGCTCCACACATCCTGGACACAAACTGTTTAGACTTCTCCTTGGTGCTAGGGTTAGGGTTACAGCTAGCCGCCGCAAAGACAAGCAGCCAGAACGCTGGAGGTTTTTTTGTGGTGTCTTCATGTGTTTTTGGTCATTTACGCTCAAAAAGTGTTACTGGGCTAATTTAATATTTACAGAATAAATCACTGTGTGTCGTGTGGTATATTATTATGCTTTTTATAAAATGGTTATTTATTAATTGCATTTTGCTTGTTTCTGTATAAATGCAGAAATAAACTTGGAAATACTTAGTAGGACGTAATTATATTTTATCAGTGAGGTCAGCAATATTAAGTAATCAATAAATTCTCCGGTTTTAATTGCTGCATTCTTCCGCCCCAGGAACTGCGCCACACAAACATTGGTTGACGTCATTAAAATCTATTCAGTTGTAATAATTGTCACTTTGTTACCATAATTTTTTTAAAATCAACAATGTTCACACTTTTTGCGAGTTCTAAAAGTTTAAAGTGTTAGTAACGGTGCTTTTACCTCAGCAAATACCACCTGAGTATCATGAGAAAATTGGATTTTATCATGCCTTAAAATATGGCGAAATGCAAATGTAAAGCAGAAGAAAAATCTCCGTCCGTATTTGTTACTAGCCTCCCTTTTTGTCGGCCTTATGCCGTCATTAGCCTCAGTCTGGTCAGTTTCACAAGTTTTCTCCTTTTGCAGAGCTGGCACTTATTTTGACCCCCCACAGCCCCTCCTCCTCTCGCTGCGTCTCTGGCCCTAAGTGGATTAAATGGATTCGAAACACGAGCCAACAGAAGCTGCAGCCACACTAAGAGCATTGCCTGAATTATAAGCAATACACGGCGGATTGATTTCGCAGAGTAAAAAGCCGGAGCGCTGAAACTGAGACGCATGGAGCGCTCTCGGTAATGTGGCTTTGTCACGTTGACCCAAAAAGGTCCATTATCAGTCTGCTGAGAGAGGTTCATCTAATATGCAGCACAGTTTTTGAAAGCTAATGGTGATACCTTTGGAAGAGAGTGACTATTTTCTGGTTGTAAACTGGTCTTGCTGGGGGGGGGGGGGATTCTCACCTAACTGGTTGATTTGAGCTTTGATTGGGCCAGCAAAGTGAAGCTGACGTTGTATCGTTTGCTTTACAAACTGTTCTTCGCCTGAAAGCATCCCTGGCTGAGCCATTTCCTCTGGTACGATGAGCTCTTCTTATCTCAGAGGAAAAAACAGGTTTATTATTTATTTTTTTAAGAACTAACTTTGTTGTGAAAAAAAAGGCCTGAAGCAGTGTCTTTCGCTTAAACTTCATGCTCATTTTCAGGGATGCACCGATCCACTTTTTTCACTACCGATACCGATATCTGAGACTTCGCATCGGCCGATACTGATCTGATACCGAAAAACAGAGACGAATTGACTGAGTATGTTTATTTTTTATATAAAACACAGACATAAATGTACTGGATTACAAATTGATTTGATCACCAGTACAGCACACTTAAATACACTAATAGCTTCTCAAGTTTGGTCAAACATGGAAAACTGAACACTTTCATTTGTTCAGTCGCTGCTCCGAGAACTACTGAAGGAAAATACAAGAAAACCTCAGAAGACGACGGCGAGCGCAACGTTCTTCTTCAGAAAAAGTGGCGTCAGACTTCAGCGGTTGTTGGATTTCTCTTTTGTTGTTGACGAAACAACAAAGCCATTTCTCCTGCTATCGCTAGACTAAGACTACATTTGCTGTGGTTGCATTTACCCAGAATGCCTTGCGCTTCAGTCCGCTCCCTGCTTTTTGGAGCGGTCTGCGGTCCACTTGGTTCACTTCAACCGAACTGAGACGTTGGGTTTCAGGTTTGCTTCTTTGTTACGCATTACAGTTCGGTTATGAGTTCACACCTCGCCAAACGGACCGGATCTTCTAGGCAAACGGACTGGAGTTTTATCAAAGCGGACTAAACAGGGCTGATGTGAATGCGCCCAGAGAGTTTGACTCCAAATTAAAACATTGACACAAATGATATGCAGTTGCAGTAGTGAGAGTTTTGTTATCTGTTCTCTGTGAGCTTTAGCCGGTTATTATGTGACTGAAAATAAGTATTTTTGCTCCAACATGTCCTCCGCTTCCATATTGCATGAGCTGGAAACTGCTAATTTCAGACAAACCATAATCATACGTCTGATTGCAGGATGTAACTACGCAGGGCAGAGATGATAAAGATGTATTGCGTTTAATTTCCACTGCAGACTCCAGTTTCTGAGATTACAGCCATCAATATCACAGCTACTGTTTTAACAGATGCGTTTCCTGACTTGTTCTTCCGGCCGTTTGCTGAAACCGTCTACGTTCTGTTTATAGAAGGAAAACTGCCGCCGCCGTCTTTCCTTTTCACCGGCGCCCATTAGCATGTTCAATGCAAAATGCTCCCCTTCTTTTCTGCGATCATTACAGGGCCGGAGCCTGGCCTGTTTCCCTGCTCGGTGATTTGATTGGACCTGATTGGATTTGCTGCCTCGGCCGCAGCCCCGTCTCCCTGCCGCTTTCTCTCCGTCTCTGTAGTTAATGGAGCCTTTCTAAAGGCTTTATTAGAAGTAATTTGCTGCAGCGACTGCTGACTGATATCTGGGCCGTGACCCTGTCTCTCGGCTGAAGGGTAAAGAGGGAGTCCCAGTCGCAGAGGAGATGGCAGGCCCTGCACTCTGTCCATAGATTAGAGTTTCTGCCCTCCATGCAGAATGCATTGAAGAGCTCTCAGGAACGGACCGGGAGATGACAGTGATTACTAACAGAGATGTGTTCGGATGGGATTAACTCATCAAGTGAAATTCTCATCCAGACAAGAATGACTAAAATGATTATTCCTTTGAGATAGGCATCTCTTTGGTGAATGTTTGGGACTCAGTCAGCTAAGTGTGTTTTAAAAATACAAGTATCGTCTAAAATCCGCTTTTTATTTTTGAGCTTCACATCTTGTTAAAATGTTATTACCTCATCAAAAACATACTTGGATGAGAAATCATTTGATCTCCCATGGCAACTATTCAGCTGTGCAAAACACAAGGGTGGGCCCAAAGGTCCACTTTCAAAAGCTGCTGCATTTTCCAAGCCTTCATGCCTCCCCTGCGATTTCCCCACTCAGCTCCTTCAGACTAGCCAGCAGCAATTAGCAAACACCTATAATGATATCTGCTGATATCATTATAGGAGCTATTTCTCAGTGAAACGCTGGTAAATATATCGTTAAAGGGTTAATAGAGGAGCCATGTTGCCATGACTTCCTGTAGGTGGAGTTTCAGAAAGAGCAGGAGTTTCTTAAAGAGACAGAGGCTCAATTTCAAGGCGTTATGTGATAAAGTCATATTTCTTTTAAGTCATATTTGATACATATATATATAAAGGATTTCTATAACTGAAGCTAACATAGTCACTTGATTGCAATAAATGACTTGAAAACAAGTGGTCCCAAAAGTTATTGCGATGAGCAATATTGTTGTTGTTTTCAAACAATATATTGATAATCACATAATAATAATAATAATAATAATAATAATAATAATAATAATGATACACACTCCCCCATTCAAAGACCAATACACTTTCATTTAGTAAAGAACATTTAACGCTGGAATTGGACGATATTTTAAACATCCAATGTAAAAAATAACCAAAACAATAAATAAAACGGACATAAAACCCACACACAACCGAAACCATAAACAACATGTTTAATGAAGACAGTGTAAACAACAAAATATTAATCATCAGAATGCAAATTATTGAGCAATTACTTGATTAATAATCGCTCGACAATGCGATTGATTATTTCCTTATTGCGACAGCCTTATGCACAAGGCATTTTCTTACCTGAAATGAAACATGAAGCCAAACTCTTTAATGATGGCCTCATCAATTATAGATGGGAATTATCATACTCTTTACACACTGCAGCAGTAAAAATAGAAACTGATTGATGTTCCCAAAATTGACTTTATTTTGAATGTAGCTGAGCACATCTGGAACATACCTCCATTTCATTCTATAGATTTCCTGTCTGTGCTTTTTGGAAATAGGCGGGAGACTTTCTTTTAGCTCATAAAATGTTGATGAGGCTTTATCAGATTATTTCTGCGTCAAATTGAACGCTTTGCGAATGTTGTGCAGGGGAATGTTTTTGAGCGTAATGCTGAAGCAGCCGGTGTCGGCCTCTATTCATCTATCAGTAATCTGTTGAGCGGGGGAACGGTCCCGGAAACAGTCAGGGTATTTAGGAATCTTCAGCGGGGACGGCTGAAACATTTATGATTCAGAAGGAATTTGTGGAACATATTTTTAAATCCTGGAACGACATGTGTCTAAAAGAGGCAGAGAAGCAGGACATTTCATTCAGATTTATGGCTCAGTTTGTGAAAGACGGACATCCTGAGACTCATCAGGAGCACATGTGTCAGAAAGCACAGAGCTACTGCAAAACCCTCAGCTGTCCTGATAGAAAACAGTCCCCAGATTAATATTAAAGCTGCATTTATCGCCACTAAGATCATTCTGCAAAGGCAGAAGCAGAACATAAAATATGGAACGTTTTCCCAGGTTATAAGTGAAATCATTCACCTGTGAACTAGCTAGCCTGTGCAATCGCTAGCCAGTTCAAGTGGAAGACCTTTTTAAATTGGAAAAAGTAAAATAACTTGCCAGTGGAACTAGCCTGTAAGCGGCTAATGCTAACTAGCTATTTCCACAGGTAAGATTATTTTACTAAAAACAAGACCTTTTTCTATGTTATAAAAAACATAGAAAAAGGCTCGTTAAAATAAGTTGCTAGGGTAACTAGCAAGGAAGCAACCTAACCAGCTAGTTAGCTCGACTGGGAGATTATTTGACCTGTAGCAAGACATTTTCCCCACGTTTTAAGTGAAAAGAGTTTTGGAACCAGCTTAGCTAACTAGTTAGCTAGCAGCCCATGCTAACTAGCTTGTTCCACTGGCATATTATTTCAATAAAAACAAGATCTTCTCCCCATATTATAATTAAAATAAGTTGCTAGTGGAACTAGCTAGCTAGCAGCGGCTTACTAGCTAGTTCCACTAGCACATTACCTCACTTATAACTAGATATGTTTGATATTCCCCATGTTATAAGTGAAATAACCTAACTAGCAGTGGAACTAGCTCGTTAGAAACACGCGCTTGCTAACTGCGCAGCATCAACTTGCTCAGCAACATTTGAAGCTCTGCTTAATAGCCAGAATAAATATGCTAAGTGGACATGATGTTGACGTCAACATTATGTATTCTGTTCTTAATAAATATTTGAAATCCTCGAATAACAGAAACCATGACGAGAATTTTAAAACCTACCTCCAAATTTCCTACCGTTGTCTACTTGAGCAATCCGAAGCTGTCTGTTTTTATGCCGCGTGCGCCCAGCTGAGAATAAGTACGTATGCAAATATGATTGTGCATCTCTGACTCTGTGTCTCAGTATTATTTTGACAGAGCACCTCCTGCTGTTGCTTTGTGTGAATGATTCAGAGATCAACTGAGCTCATAAATAATGTAGAGGACATGCGTTCGCCGGTGAATATTTCATAGTGTGTGAAAGTGAGCAGAAACGCTCGGATTGTCGTTTGGCATCGGCCAGTCTGCTCTCAGAAGAAGAAAGAAAACGAGAGAGAGAGAGAAGTGTAGACGGGAACATTACAGCAACCGCTTCCTTTTTTTTTTTTTGTCATTTTAGTTCGAGAACAACCTGTGGCACTTTTATTTCTTACGCTACAGCAGCTTTCACAAACCCGCAACACTTCATACCAAAAGCTTCTTTCCTGGAAAACAAAATTATCACAAGTGTGGCTAAAACTGACAAAACGTTGGACAAAACTTTCAGATTTTGTCCAGGCACCATGTTGGTTCCCTGAAAAATGGACCACAGCAATACGAGTCAAGTTAATATTTATTCAGTTTCCTTTAGAGGTCGGTGTCTGGGTTTTTTGATTAGGGTAATAAAAGTTAGTGGTTTGATCTGGGAACCAAAGTTAAGAATCTTTTCAATGGCAGGAAAACATTATCTGTTGGTTGCTGCACTGCAATTCTAAATAATCGACGTTTTAAGCATTAAATCAAATCAGTGTTTTCTGGATTGTAAATCTCAAAGTCTTGTGCTAAAGCAGGTGTGTCAAACTCATTTTCGTTTTGGGCCAAATCAAGATCATGAAGGCTCTTAAAGGGCCGGTTGTGCCAGAATATGTTGATAAAACCTGTTCACTAACTGTTAATATGTCAATGAATTCTTAAAATTACATAATATTATTGAAGATCTTTTCAGTCCCTTCAGGAACTAATAATAAATGCAACTTGTTTATTTACTCGCTGTATAAATCATGGACTATAATCATACATCAACTAAATTCTCAAGAAACTGGAGGGATTGAATGATATAAATTGGCAGTAAACAGATAAAAACTGCATTGATATGATCGATAATATAATATTTAATCACACTTAGTGTTTAGTCTCCTCTGTGGAGGGCCACATAAAAAGCTACGGCGGGCCGGATTTGGCCCCCGGGCCTTGAGTTTGACACATGTGTGCTAAAGTATCCAAGTCGGTCGCTTATATTCCTAAATACTTTATGTTCCATTGCAGATAGAAGCTAAAAGCCCAAAACAGTGGAATAAAACAACCTTACATCGTCCAGTTAGCCTTCTTGTTGTTCCCTGAAACTCGTAGACGCTCCTCTGGGTGGAGATTTGCCATCAGTTATTATTACAGAAGTCATAAAATCGGGGTAAATTTGTTCATAATATTAACAAAGGGTGCATTCCCATCAGCCTTGTTTAGTTCATTTTAATCAAACTCCAGTTTGTGTCAAACTTGGATTAAGACCAAATAAAGCGAATTCTGGTCCAACTAAAAACCTACATTCGTAGTTTAGTTGTGGTCCAAACGGAGATGTGTATGCAAGTGAACCAGATGCCGCTCCAAAAGCAGGAAGAGGACTACACCGCAGGGCATTCTGGGTAAATACAACCAAAACAAACGCATGTGACTAGCGCCAGCAGGAGAGACGGCTCCTGTTCTTTCACCAAAGACAAAAGTGAGATCCTACAACCGCTAAAATCTGACACTGCTCCACTATTGGTTACATTTAGCGAAGAAGGAAGTTGAGTTCAGTGTCTTCTTCTGAGGTTATAGTGTCACTTCTTTCAGTGGTTCTCGGTGCAGCGCCTCCACAGGCGAGGAGGGGAACGGCTTTTTCAAATGGATTGTGCAATCTGAACACAAACCGCATCAGCTGAAAATGGAACAAAAGTCGCTGTTTTGGTCTCAAATCAAAATCGCAACCAACCAAGTCTACCAAACGCTCTGGCGAGAAAACACCCTAAATGATGTCACATCAGGTTCGATCAATCCCAGCCCCACAAAAGATAGTTGTTTTATTTCACTTCTTTAACAACTACAGTGTTCGTTTCTAGATTCCTATTAGTACACAAGGCAGTCGTCAACTCTGCTATGGTACATTACCTCCTCAGAGACGCACACACACCTTTTCCCCCGGAGAGAAAATCAGGCAGATTTGACAGGACGGGCTGATATGAACAAGTAAGCAGCAGGATAAAGAAGCAGTTCCTGCAGACAGAACGTCGCTGCAGGTGTTTGAGTCTGTGTAGGTTTTAAGTAAGTGCCTGCTGCAGCCCATTAAACATGCGATCCGAACCTGGATTAGGTGTTTGTGTTTGCGCGTGTTTGTCAAATTGATGTGTAGCTCGCAGTGAGGAGAGGGAGCGATGTGAGCAGCTCTGCTGCTTGTCAGGCTTACAGAAGCCCTGCCTCCGTTAGTGGGAGTTTTCTCTCTCAGGCTTTGGGCTGATGGGAAATCAAATTGAATCTCATCTGTCTTCCCCGATCAGCCAGTCAACTCGTCACGTTGAGTTTTGTTGCGTGGGACCTTGCTCGACTTTTTTCCACTTTGTGCCCTTTTATTTATTTATTTTTTTTATTTTTTTTTATTTTTGTCACGCTAAACGTGGCCTTGATGTGAAAGTGGCTGACGTTTGCATTTTGGCTCGAGTAAAACGTGACATTTCGTAAGAGAATTTCCCTTTTTAAACAATCGGCATTGTTTTTCCTGGCAAGATTGTTATTGTTAATAATAATACCAGTTGTAGTAATAATGATGATACCAATAGTGGTAATGCTAGTAAGACAGTGGTTGTATTTTTGAATTAAGAATAGATATTTGGGCAAGATTGTTAAAACGTTCATTGCTCCTATGAATAAAAAAAAGACCCATCATGTTCTACTGCCAAAACAGCAAAATCTAACGCAAAGAGTTGCATAGCGGTGAAATCTATCCCTTAAGGCTATTATTGTGACTATCTGGAGAAAGTTGTCAATCAACTTCTCTGTCTTCTTTTGTCTACTTTGCTGGTTGCTGAAGCCGGTAACCAGGTAAACAAACTAAATCATTTAGAAAAGTCCATACGTACAGCTGAGAGTTCACCTTATCATCAGCCGGCCGCAAAAGTTATTTGTTCCCAGAGGACGAAAATAAACGCATCCTACCAAAAAAAAAATGTTTCCACGTTATAAAGTGCAAAATATTAGGACCACTGTAGATTGGGAAAAAGTTGTGGCACACGAATACCATCTCTACTATCGAGAATCTCAGAAATTTTCCAGGAGAAACTTGGAAATTTTGCTTCCATCTAAATTTGATGGACAGGTCAATCATCATATTTTCATACTGTAATAGTTTGTTTACAACGCACACAGCTGCAGTGCCTATAACACACCCTGCAGTCAATACTACGATCCGTCGGACTTCCACATCGTCAGTCAGTTCTCATCCGGAACAAGAGTCGGTATCTGATTGGCTGACTCTTCACGACTGATAAACATCACCAGGGAGCTCTTACCCCTACAGCTGCACCAGACAGTTTGGTTCCGTTTCACATTTTTGCCCCTCAGTAATCAGATTCATAATCGAGAGTGAGGACTGCGTCAAGGACGGCCTCCGAGCGAGTCCGACTGTGCGCGGCCCTGAACTACACAATACGGTGTGTAGTCGTTAATAAAAACTCGTCGATATGATTGTGTCTCAATTAAAACGGGATGTGGCGTGAGGCTCGGCCGGTTTCCCCGTGTCAGAAGTGAAAAATGAGTATTAGTGCACAGTGTGGCCTGACCGACTGTAACACTGACAGAGAGAGACAGATGATAGGAAGAGAGAGAGGAAAGAAGGAAGGGCGACGCGCGCCGCGTACCAAACACCCGCCGCTTCATTGTTGCAATGGGACACGTCAAAGTTTCGCTGTTCTCCTAATTAAAAAACCCTGATTAACCCCGCCCGGCGTGGCGTTAGGGTTACCATGCTTCAGCCCTCTAGAACCGCCAACTCTCATTTTTCCATCAGCTATGACAAGGCCTCCAGATCCCGGAGATGGTTTGATGTTCTTGGTTTGAAGTGTTGGATCATCAACTTCTTTTTGCCAAATGTGACACAGACCTTTGCCTCCACTGACGTCCAGTCAGTCTGTCTTATTGCGGAGTCATGAACACGAACCTCAACTGAGGCAAACGAGGTCTGCGGAGCTTTAGATGGACCTGTTGGTTGTTTTGTGACCTGCTGGATGAGTCGTTGATGAGCTCTTGAGGTAATTATTGCAGGTCGGCCACTTCTTGGAAGTTTCTACTGAGGTATTGCGTTTTCTCTACTCTTACTGTAATTTACTGGAGTCCCAAATCCTTAGGAATGGTTTTATGACCCTTTCCACTTTGATATGTCCTACTTCATGTTGTCAGACAGGTTCTACGTGGCGAGGTGATTTCGTGATTCTCCGGTTTCAGCCGGCCTGGGTCGGCCTGGATCATGTGGTTAATCTCAAGTAATCCATGAGTTATCTTTTTGGGTAGATTCAGGTGCGACTGGAAAGCGGAAACAAAAGAAATCTGTAAAGGGTTATATTTGTTTTCGCCTCATTGAACACAGGAGCTGTAAATTTTTGACATGCAGAATTGTACACCTCAAATGTTTCTCCACCAGCTGCATTTTCTTTAGTGAGAAAGTTCAGTACCTTACAACGTGTGAAAAGCACTGATGCTCATCTTAGCAAAAATGCAACGTCGGACTAATCTGTTGGTAAATTATTTGAATTAAGTGATTAATAATTGTGTAGCAAATGGTGCTTCATTGATTTAGGGGGGTTTTTTTTACAGAATTTGAAGTAGGTAAAGCTAAAACTATGGGTCTCACACAGTCCTGAGTAGAACGTATTTACAGACAAAGGGTCTATTTTTTATCTTAAATGCAACATATATTTGTGCAGATGTGGCTTAATTACAGCTGAGTGTGTCGTTTTTTTCAGGGTCAAAAAATGACCCTTTTTGAAGCCACAAAAAGGCCTTAATCGCTTAGAAAACGATTAATCGATTAGCTAAATGTTTTTGATTAATAATACTTACTTAATTACTTAATCATTAGTAAATGATTAATAACTCATTAATGTAGTAATTATAATGGACTAATAAATTACTAAAGAGTTAGTTGATTAACTGCTTAAAAGACTAACTGATTAATTGTTTAGTATCTTTTTAATCAATCAATCAATTATTTGACGGTTGTTTGAATAATCTATTAATCTGATTAATCGTTCCAGCTCAGCCAGGTTGCATCCTGCATGGCGTCTATCGGCGTTCGGGATGCAGCGGATGCCCTTCTGGCTCAGCTATTGTAGTTGTTTCATGTTTTCCATGGGGCCCCCTGCGGTTCGGCCGGCGGAGCGCTCTCAGGCAGCGGTGCCAGCCCACAAACGGCCCACATAAAGCGGCCTGCGTTTGTTTGCGTGTGCACAGCAATGAGTGCCGGTAACATTTGAGGACGGGAAGATTAAAAACCGATGTTTGGCAGTTGTCGGTGCGCACGGATCAGGGGATGGGGGTGTGTGTGTGTGTGTGCGTGTGTGTGCGTGTGCGTGTGGCTTTTATTGCTGGAAACACAGCTGGGATTGTAACTGTGTCTAAAAAAAGTCCACTAATGTAGATTCCTGTGGAGTTCTCTCTTTTCCTTTGATGACTTTGTCTTTATTTTTCCTTGTTTTCTGTTTTGCACAGGTAAACCGTGAAGGCGGATCAGACCAAACCAGCCGACACGTCCGCTGACCCATGGCTCTGTCTGTTTGAGAGGCAATCTGATGACAGGACCTCAGACGACGACGACAAAGGACGACCTGCTATGGCCAGTGGTGAGTAATGCCTTGAGCAAATCCAGGTTGGGGATTTTCGGGATGAAAGATCCTCTGTTTCTGACAAATTCGTTCCAACAGCTGATGGTCCAGGTAACCTCGGAGCTGAGCAGAACCCTCTGAGCGTCCCCGTTGCTGATCATGGAGCCTGGGCCACAGCCATGAACAACCTGGGCATCATGCCTGTGGGCATCAGCGGGCAGCAGCTGGTTTCAGGTACTGCCTTCTCGCCACGTGAAGCCTTTCTTTTCATTGTGTCGAGGAATAAGTCTTTATCGCTGGCTACACGTGAAGATGCCCTTTTCATGTCTCCTTTTCTCCGAGACAATAAAATCATACACTTCAAATCTGAACACATTTAATTAAAAATGTACATCCCACATTCAGTGGCGCGGTACTAACGCGGGCTTGTTAAGATTTACAAGCAAAGTAATGCTATAGGCCGACAAAAACAAAGGGTGAATAAATGGAAGGTAGAAGAAATATTATGTTCTTAGAAATGAAAATGTGAAAAGTGCGGAGATGTTCATGGTTTGCTGGGCAGCTTTTTGTAAAATCGACTTTGTTCAGCTTTATGTTATAATGTTCGCTCAAAAACATACTTGAAGTGTTGCCTTGACTTGTTCATGCATGTCGGAGAAATCTTTTAATCTCCGTGGCAACCATTCAAAACTCCTGGTTGGACTTAGCCCCGCCTTCGAGGCGGAGCTCCTCCTCAGAGGAGCCGAGGAGGAGCTGTCAGAAGCTTCCTTCTGACAGAGCAACTCTTCCCAGTGAATCCACCACTCAGCTCCTTCAGACTAGCCAGCAGCAGTTAGCAAACACCTGGAACTGTGCATTTTCTGAGCACATTATGGAAAGTACTCCTCTGTGAAAGTAAAAAACGTTGTTAAAGGGTGAATAGAGGAGCCATATTGATTTGTTCCTTCAAAAAGAGCAGGAGTTTCTTAAAGAGACAGAGGCTCAAATTCAATGCATTAAATGAAGTCAAATTTCTTCTGACAACACATCGCCCCAAACATACAACCAGCACTGTGAAATGAGGTGGTGGCAGCATCATGCTGTGGGAATGTGTTTCTTTAGCAGGAACAGATTAGCCAGTCAGAGTTGATGAGAAGATGGATGGAACTGAATTCAGGGTTATTTGGAGGGAAACACAAAAGACTGACAAATGAGAACGGCCCAGTCAAAGTATGTTTGTCCTCAACACAGTCATCCAGGCTTTGACTCCCAATATCAAGAACTTTTTGTCTGTTTGCTGTCTGACAAGACGACTAGTGCAAAAAGAAAAAGCAAAAAAAAAGCAAAAAGAAAACATAAGAATTTGTGAAATAGTGATGCAAAACACTTAGAATTTTATTATTATTTGTAAAAAAAAAAAAAGAAAAGAATAAGAAAAAAAAAAGCAGCACTTCTTTCCTTTCAATTGATTTTAAATGGCACACCAGAGATTCAAAGAAGTGGTGGGACTCTCTGAAGCGGGAGAATTTGCATTTTTTGTGAATTTATCTGCAGCACCAGATGTTTCCAAGTCTTGTCCCTCTAATAAGCTTTACTGAGCAGAACTCGCTCCACAAACGTCCGGCGCTGCTCCTCTGTTGCGACGCCACTTTCCGTCTTTTTGAGATCTGCTTCCAGACATCCAGCTGTGACACTTTTTCTTCGGAATGCAAGACTCAGAGAAAAAAAAAAAACAAAAAAAAAAAACCCGGAGATGTGTGCATCTGGAGTTATTCGATCCTTCAGTTTCTGTCCTTCTGCGACGCCCAAATGTTCTGTCATCCTAACAATGAATGTGTGAAAACTTTCCAAGAAACAGAAGGATTTATCTGTCCTGGGTCACTCTGGGTACCGGTGCTTTAAAACATGACTGAACTCCAACAACACAATATTTGTTCTATACACAAATTTCTTTTTAAATTTCTGTGTAATTATGTGTTTGCTGCCAGAGTGTTTCGGCACGTGCACCCGAATATGTTCTGCGATAAAGAAACATGCTCAGCTACCTTCACCTCTGGAAACAGCTGCAGACGTCCTCCTCTGCTACATGTGGGAACGTTTGGGGGAAACGTTCCCACATGTGGCTAATCTACAGCTAGTTCCTCCACTCTGCCATCAATGCTAATGCTAGTTAGCAGAGCCACCGGTGGAGGGGGATGAACAGTTTTAATGTAACGGTAAGTTGTTTCTCCCCCATTAGCACATTTAGCATTTGACCAAGCCTGTGACGCTATTGGTGCATTCAAGTGTGCTGTGCTGTGCTGGTGCAGAGTTATCACATAGATTGGTAATTCAGTACATTTATGTCTGTGTTTGGAAAAAAAAAAAAAAGAAAGAAACATTTCGAGTCAATTCAGTACCATTCGTATCGGATCGGTACTGGCCGACATTAAACCTCAGATATCGGTATCGGAGGTGAAAAGAGTGGATCGTGCGTCCCCAGTCTTAAGCTAACTAATTCTCTCACGGGAGGTTTGGCGTCTTTGCCGGCTGGATATTGTTTTTATGATGGATACATAAAAATCAGACAGAAAATCGTTCTGAGAATTAGCCGTACAAATTGCAGATTTGGCTTTCGGTGGAGTCCTGCAGGAGCGTCGACTGTTTCTCACACGATTAACAGGCCCGGAGTCGTGTCCAGGTCACGTTCGGATGTTTGTTTCAATTAAAGATTAGTCTCAGGATAACGTTAAACCTCGCGTCTCTCTGCGGCGCGCTGAACGCAGCCATATGTCCCGCCGCCAGGCTGCCGCCGCGGCTCACGTCTTTTGGCGGTTCCGCTTTAAGCCTTTTTTTTTTTTTTAAATAATCACATTTACCGGGCTTAAACACTTATTTTTCTCCCTTCAAATCGTGGTTTTGTTTTTTTTTTTTTTTTTTTTTTTTTTTGGGGGGGGGCGGGGGGGTTTCTGCATTTCTTTGCCCTGCATTTTGGCTGTGGCTGCCTCTGTGTGTGCGTTTGTTTTGCCTCTTTCTCTATCTCTGCCTGTGTTTGGCAGAGGCAGAGCCAGAGCTCGGAGCCAGACAAACGAACCTGGCTCGGCTTGATTTTTGGCTCGGAGAAAAGAGCCGAGAGCAAAAAGCGACCCCCGTGTGATTACGATGAATGCGTGACACAGAGACGTGCAATTTACCTGTCAGGGGGTTACAGCAGAAGGCACTTTAATGAGTTTTCTTAGGACCTGAAGAAGCTCTTAATGCAGCAGCGGCTCTGATTTATGCTTGATTATCTCGCCGCATGTTTTCATTTCTCGTTTTGATAAGCCCGAAGATCTCCCAGCATTATGCGTCTCCAGATTCATTTTCCAAACGTGAAAGCACCGAGTGTCTGCAGCGTCGACACTGCTTGGATGCTAAAGAAAAAAAAAAAAAAAAAATGCAGATATGTTAGGAATTACTGCGGTTGTCCCGACCGCTGAATAGCTGCTCACAAAACAAGCCTCTCTAAGAAAATCACGGTTTCAAAAGCGGCAAGATAATTCGCTAGAAAAATAAACAAATAATTGCGTAAGTGTTTAAATGAGCACGATTGTAGCACAGCACATGTGTGAGGATGACAATGCCAGAGGGGCCAGTATATAGCGCCTGTTTGGAGTGCTGGTGAGGTAAAACAAACTGCGTGGCCTAACAAAGTGTTTCCACCTGGATTTTAACCAAACCGAAACGATACGAGCCTCTTGTTGGTTGTATTCTGCCTGGTTCCAGCTGCCAACAACCCCAATGAGGGGAGGCTGAAACCCATGTAGAAAGACACGTCCTGTGGTCGTGAAACAGGTATTAAAACATGTTTGGTCCTCTTTAATTAAAGGCTTAGATAGTCCAGTTCGTTCGGGGAGGTGTGAATGCGCCTTTTACGATTTATATTTGTGTGTGTGTGGTTTCGGGAACTGATGGTCTGACGGGACAACCCCCTATATCACCAACAATTGCCAGGTTCCTGTCAGGGCTGCTGGAGGGTTAGCTCAAAACAATTCCCTTCACAAATACATTATAGCAGCTTCTGAAATCTAAAACTTCATACTACTGTTGCGTCAGTAAATATTTACACTGTTGTCATGTGGCTTCAGTCTTATCTGAACAGAGACACGATGCAACTAAAAAGTAGATCACTGCAGTGTTTTTTTGTTGTTGTATTTTTTAAAACATCTCACTACCTGTAGACGGCTAGCTTTCTCCAGATGCTTTAAACGCAGGTTCCAGATGGAAAGATGAATCGTTTGGACTATCTGGGTCTGTCCTATGGCTTACTGCATGTTTGCTGCTCTCATTAGATCTTTGTGTGGTCCAGTGTTTTTCCTCCTCTGTCTCTTTAAGAAACTCCTCCTCTTTCTGAAACCCCGCTTTCAGGAAGCCGTCATGACATGGCTCCTCCGTTAACCCTTTAACAAAGTTTTTACTCGCACAACGAGCTCGGCAGATGCGCAGCTCCACCGGGCGTTTGCTAATTGTTGCTGGCTAGTCTGAAGGAGCGGAGTGGAGGAGCGCTGCACTGTGAGGTGGAAACTGCAGCTCTGAGGAGGAGCTTCGTCTCAAAGGCGGCGCTAAGTCCCACAAGGTGTTTTGCACAGCTGAATGGTTGCCATGGGGATCAAAGGATTTCTCGAACATGCATGAAAGAATCAAATAAAAGTAAAAAAAAAAAAAAAAAAAACCATTGCTTTTACATAACATTGCTCCTTTAAATTCGATGTTCTCCATCCAATCTGACCAGTTTGCAAAAGTTAAACAGTATTTTGACTTGATTTATATCAAATTAGCATAAGTGCTAAATTCCCCTCCTCATTGAGTCAACAGCACATTTAGTCTCTGTTTTCCCGACTCCTCAGACCAGCAGCAGCAGTTTGACAAAAAAAAAAAAAAAAAAAGGAGAGAGAAGGAAAGGCTTTCACTGTGAATCAGGGCTGCATTTTATCAGTTCTCTGCACAGAGAAACAAAAGAAACATTTATTTCTATTAAATTACGACTCGGGAGGCGTTTATCACCTCCTCCTGTGACAGCCCCTCTCTCGTGCCATTTGAATCACTGTATTCGCGGAGGAGCTGCGACTCTGTGGGGCCGCCGTGCAGGAGGATTTTCTGCTGACGCTCTGTTCCTCCCGCTCCCTTGTTATTGCAGTGTGGGAGACGGGGTGGGAGGGGAGCGGAGAGTGGTGGGGGGTGGGGGGGGGGTGGCGCTGCACCACCCCTCCTTCAACCCCCACCAATGCCACTCCAGACAGGAGAGGCATTGCTGCTGTCGCCTCTGTTTTCTCATTGTTTATCTTCCCCATTCTTCTTCACTTGCTTTGTCCTGGAGAAAAGACACCCTGTTCTTCCCTCCCTCTCCTCCATTTTTTTTCCCCACAGGCCTATTTCAGATGATGTATTCTCAGTTTTTTTTTTTTTTTTTCTTTTTTAGTTTTTTTTTTTTTTTTTTTCTTTTTGCCACAGATCCGATCTGCAGCTTTCTCGTTTTCCCATCTGTTACCTCCGAGATGATAGCGATGCTTTCTTATCTCTTTTGGTTTTCCGTCCTTTGTTGTCTGACCCACTTTTGAGGCTTGGCTCTTTTTATGTTTGTGATAAGTTGGAGAGCAGTTTATTAACGTGCTGTTTGGAGCAGTACTTATTAAACAGCGCTTATTTGCTAAAAAAAAAAAAAAAAAAAAAAAGAAGAAACTTAAGCAAAAGCCAGGAGACCTTGTAAGTGCGATGACAATCCTTTAAGTTGTCATGACGACCTCAGTTCTGCATTTTGTGGCACATCGACTGACTTGATGAAGCTTCGACCTACCAATTATCTCTTACAGCAGGGGTGTCCAAAGTGTGGCCCGGGGGCCACTCTAGGTAAATCTGAGGTGATTTTGTTCGGCCACAAGTCAAGAGTGGTTCAAACAAAAATCTGAACAATTTCCCCCAAAATTTGGAAATTGTCTGTTTTTCTTTCAATAAGGCAACAGTCTGGAGCCCTTCTTTAATGACGTACAGATTAAACATTAGCTTATTGTTGAGAAGGTAAAAGAAAACGAAACAAACAAAACAAAAATCACACTCGGCTTATCTTTCATTTGGTGAATTTTGCAGCCTGCCAGTAGTTAAGTGTCGTAGTTTAGGTGGAGAGCAAAATGTCAAGCGCCTGCACTCAAAGTTCACGCGCGTCAAACTTCAAGACGCGTTTTTGACGCGGTTGAAGCGTTCCAATCTTGTGCAAACTCTAGGTAAATCTTTAAAAAAAAAAAATCATATCCGATTGAGTGTTACCACCCATTCAATGGTGTAAAAATGTTTCGTCTTGCCAATCTTAAATGGTCTGTGTTGTTTTGTGTTGTTGTTCTGCTGTCTGTGCTACAGAGTCTCTGTGTATCCCGAGGTTTGACCCCGGACTGGGCCTTCTCGCACCAATCAACCCCATGATGGGAGGCATCGGCCTGGTCCCACCTCCACCCATCCCCCCCGACGTGCCTGTCGTCAAGGAGATCATCCACTGCAAGAGCTGCACTCTCTTCCCTCAGAACCCCAGTAAGAGCCCGTCAGCCCAGGTTCTGGAGGAGGGTCGTTTCTTAAAGAGGAAATTTAACAACCAGATTAACCACCAGAATATCGATAGACGTATCAAGTGCAGCCTCGATATTGTCTCACAAGTTGCAGATTTGTCCCGGTTTCGGAAGCGATCACACCGCGGCGTAATGACGCCTGTGCTGCTGGCTTTCAGATCTGCCCCCTCCGTCGACGCGGGAGCGGCCCCCCGGCTGCAAGACGGTGTTTGTGGGAGGCCTGCCTGAGAACGCCACGGAGGACATCATCAGGGAGGTGTTCGACCAGTGTGGGGAGATCATCGCCATCCGCAAGAGCAAGAAGAACTTCTGCCACATCCGTTTCAGCGAGGAGTTCATGATCGACAAGGCTATATATCTGTCAGGTGAGCAAAAGGCTCATATTTTATATTTTGACTTTATCACCGGGACTAAATAAACCAGTTGTACCGACGTGGGGGGATTTGGGGACAAGTTCAGCGTTACTTATAGCTATTTGTGATATTTTGATGTCAGCTGACTCCAAAGCATCGACTGTAACTTTACTTCTGACTCTTGATCATCGGCAGTATCTCTAACCGGCTTAGGGACGAAGTCAGTTTATCAAATGTGGCTCTTGAGTGGTAAAACCTCTGTTTTCTGGCAGAAAACTCAGAGTGAGGCAGATGATGTGAGACTCCAAGAGCCGAGGACTCAACCTCTTGTGAGAGTTAACCGCGCTTCGCTGTTTCTCGGACAGGGTACCGGATGCGCATCGGCTCCAGCACGGACAAGAAGGACTCCGGGAGGATCCACGTGGACTTCGCTCAGGCCAGGGACGACCTGTACGAGTGGGAGTGCAAGCAGCGCCTGTTGGCCAGAGAGGAAAGGCACTGGCGAAAAATTCACGAGGACCGCCTGCGTCCGCCGTCTCCTCCTCCCGTCGTGCACTACTCGGAGCATGAGGCGACGCTGCTGGCCGAGAAACTGAAAGGTGGGTCCCGCTAAGAGGAACGTGGCCCCGCGACGCCAGACTCACGGCTAAACGCCGTCCTGCTTGGCGCTCAAAGGCCCAGGCGGTTCATTTTATTTTCAGTGGGGAAGGAAACGTCGTCACTGCTTCGGCAGGAATCAAATCTGGAGGCGTTATGGATACGGTGACGTTTTAGTTCAGGATCACGTAAAGATGACGCACAGGGTTGTGTAATCTGCTGTTCAGACCACCTGCTGGGTGTAATACCAAATGCAGATGAATCTTTTAAGAGGCTGAACGATTATCGATCTTCGCCCCGTTTGTGGAAAGTGTAAGAGCGCCGTTACAAACGAGGGTGTTTGTGTAAAGATGAATCAGGTTAATCATTGTTAAGTCATGTGAATTATCATCAAGTCAATGGAAAGTGACTGGATTGTGTATATGTGTGTTTCACATGTGGGAGAATGAAAATCTGAACTCATCAGCCTGATTACAGGGTTTCCAAACATCGTTTATTTCACAGGTTCGCCACTTTCCAGACTCTTCCAGGTTTGTTTTTCCTTCCCCTGCACTTTGTGCGCCGCTGCTGACATTTGAGTCCTCAATATTCATCATGAGCTGCTTGGGCTGTGCTCTCATCTGTAGGGCCGACAAATCGCGGAAGAAGCCAGCGCCAAAACGTGTTTCCACTTTTCAGAGTGTGGTATAGGGCCTTTTCTTCATTTCTGCTTCACATCTGGTTTCACTTAGAATAAATTCATCTCAAAGTCTGTGAGGCTTGTACCTGTCAAACGAGGATTGAGGTGTTCAAGAATAAATCGATTCCTTAAAGGAACGTTTGTAAACCAATTTTGTGTGGGGGGGCTTTTTAACTGGAAATGACAGATCTTTTTTTTGTGCAAAGCTAAACTTACTTTGCAAGTACGTCGAAACAAGTCAAAGCCTTGATGTTGAAGAAAACAAAACCAGATGGATGTGGGACAAAACGACCCCCATGTGCGTCTGAATTGGGAGTACGGACAGACGAAGGGCTCGCTTCTCTCGTTTCCTCGTTCCCCCCCTCCGTCCTGCTTCTAAATGTTTCACCTGCTTCCCCCGCACGACGGGAGGCTGCACAAGAAACGGCGTGGGAGCGAGCTGAATGAGGAGCGGAGTGAGAAGCCGAGGATGAGCGATTGTTTGTGGGGGAGTGTGAAGGTCAGCGCTCCTCCTCCGTCATGTATCCTCCGCTCGGCCGGGGGATACATGAACGAGCGCGGCTGCGTGTCTGCAGGGAGGAGAGCTTCTCCTCCTCTCTGGTCCCTTGGAAACGGGCGGACTGGAACAGGTTAGGCAATTTAGGGTAATTCAATCTCATTGAAAACCAATCCACTGCTTATTGCAGTTATTATACAGTGATCAGTAGTTTCTCCTGAAACACGTGGTGAACCCAGCGTTATGTGCCACCCTGTGTTGTTTTGTGACGCGATGATAAATCGAATGACAGCAGGATAATTTACGGACGAACAAACATTTGGCCTCTATTATATGCATCTACCATATTTTCCCATACCCTAGCACACATTAACAGTAATGCTAGGAAGTGTCTGAACACGTCTGGAGTTCACACCCCAGACTTCAAATGCAGAAATAGTTTCAGATTAAAATGCTAATTTTCTACAGTATCAGAGGGGAGTGTTACGTAAAGTTGACTTCTTCTTTTTTTTTTTTTTTTTTTTTTTTTTTATTTTATTATTATTCCCTCGTCAAAACCACTCCTGGAGTGTTGCTTTGATTCTTTTAATGCATGTTTGCGAAACCCTTTAATCTCCCACTGCAAGCATTCAGCTGCGCAAAACACCTGGGTGGATGCAGCCCCGCCTTCAGGGACAAAGCTCCTCCTCCGAGCTGCGGTTTCCACGCTTCTGAGCTTCCACGTGACACGGCACCCCTCCCACACTGGGCTCCTTCAGACTAGCCAGCAGCAACTGGCAAACACCTCATCAAACACACCGGCAGAGCTCATTACAGGAGCTGCTTCTCGGTAAAAACGTCGTTAGAGGGTTGATGCACGAGCCGTGTTGCGATGACTTGCTGAAGTTTGTCTTTGGCTTTTCTGTGACAAAGAGTTTTGACCTCCCACATCATTTTGAATTTATAGCATTGCAACAATTACTAGACAGGCAGTAATTCACATTTTTACACATTTTCATATCAACCCAATGTGTCTAAATAGATATAAAATCACGGAGGATCTGAAAATACTTTTGGGTCTCCTCTGTGTACTGAATACTTTTATACATCAAAAAGAATAAATAAAAAAATAAAAACAGAAAAATACAGTGGAACACGGGCCGAAGCGTACTGGCCCAGACCGGTTAATGCTCATCCTTTCCAGCAGCGTTGCCACGGAGGGAGAACTCTACAGTCTGCTTGTTTCTTTTCCCATCCCTGCTATATTTAGCCACGTTGTTCTCTCTACATTCTCCTTTTGTTAAAGCGACAGAGCAAATACATTGGAGACTGTTCTATGGATGAGGTACTGAGTGGAGTGCTGGCAGACAATGGGGACGATTCTGCCCCAAAGGACTCCCTGCAGAGAGCCGCAGCGATGAAAAACCGTTACACGCTTTCAAATGACGCGCCAACCAGAAAACTCATCAATTTGTTGTAGTCAAAGTTGTTATTTTGTGTGGACTGGTCGTTGGAGCCTGTGTACGCTGCTGTTGTTCCCAGATGACTGGCCCTAACACTCACTGAAGGAATAAACGCCATCCAGTCAGAGGGGGGAAAAGAATAACTTCAATCACAAGAACAAACCAAGCCTGCGACGATTCAACGGAGAAGGAATTCGCCCAGATGACGCTCAAACACATGGCGTCCTTAAAGAGGCGGCGTATAAAGAGCGTCAATCGGGCGGAGTGTAGATTGCAGCTGGACTGAATAACGTTCTCTTGAGTCGAATAATTAACGAATGAAATTATGAACGAATGAAATGCGACATTCATGAATGAATGTCGCATTCATGAATCTGCTGCTGGGAATGAATGGGCCTTTATCGGCCATGTTTTTCTGGTTAGCAGGCTTCTGGAAGGTTCCCCCGAGGCTTTTTCTGGACAAAATCGTTTCCATTTGGCGCTTTTGCTGGCCGTGCTAGTTCGAGGAGCGAAGCTGCTTGATAGATTTCGCAGCCAATCGGATGAGCACGGCGAGCGACATTTCAACTTATATTTTATTGATGATGAGTGTGAAACAGATTTAAAAAATTTTGCGCTTGCTACCTTTGCTAGCTTGAGGTAAATTTGACAACCAATAAGAGAGGCGTGCATGGCGAATAACATTTCAACAAGTTATTTTTGACTTAGATTTTATGATAATGATTGAAAAACAGATCTGAATTCACGAAACAATTATTGAAATCAAAATGATAATAAAAAAAAAATGTATGAATAATAATTTGAGGTACATTTTTTGAACTTTGGCAGCTTTTAATTTTTCCCCACCACCACTTCGGAAAACGCTGTGTTTAAGGACGAGGAGTTTAGTAAAGCTGACACATGGCTAAGTGTTGTCCAAAATAAAAAATAAAAAAATCCTAAAATTGAACGCTGCAATTCAGAAGCAATAAATCGAACTGCGAACGACATATAAAACACAAATGCCACCAATCAGAACAGTAAAGTTAAAGATAAAATTTCCCTCGTTTTCTGCTCCAGGCTGGTGCTTCGGTTTTATTCCTATGTCTTCTGAGAAGCAGCAACCCGCCGCTTTGATTTGTTAATATTTGCCTCTCCGTCATCTGAGCCCGTGTGCATCTCTTTCCCCCTCGCCTCCCGTCCTGTAATACCTAAATAAACAAGCATGTTTTCTCTCTGAATAACCCTTTTCAATTCATTCTTCCCGTCAGACAGCAGGGGAAATAAATTTCCATTCTCCCCTCGCTCGTCGCCCGTTCAGCTGCGTCTCATTGTTGCGCGCTGTAATGTGACTGTAATCTGCTGCTGGGAATGAATGGGCCTTTATCAGAGCCGGTGGAAAGAGTCTTCTTACAGGTTGTGTTGCGCTGGGTATTGAGCTCATTAAGCGCCGTCTAATTCACTCTGTTCTGCGGTCTTCAGCCGCTCTGTGGCATCCTTCAATTATTATTCAAATGGGGAGGAAGAAAGCCGAAGTCGGAGGCCTGTGGAGCCTCGGCTCTCTGCAGCTGAGGCTGATTGTGGGTTAGGAAGTTGAAGAATCGCCAAAATGACTTTTGGTGAGCGGCGGCGGCGGCTCATAGAGCAATGAGCAGTGAGGGGCTGCAGTGAGGGACTTTATCAATCACTTCCTGAGGTTGTGTTTGTTTGGCCAGGCTGAGAGTTAAACCGCCGATGAAGCAGAGTTTTAAGAGAATACGCTGCATTTCATTGTCAAGAGCTGAGTCACAATTGAACAAAGTTAAGGTTAGTCGTGCATCCTGAACGTGACAGAACAATTCTAACCGAGCTCCAAGGACGATGTCTTTCAGAATTGTATCGCGCGACCGAACTTTTCCAAGAGCGACTTTGATCCTGTTTCTCATTTAATGGAAACGCCACAACTGTGAAATCGTGTTGCTTCAAAATTTTCGGACAATCAACAAAGCACATTTATAACGGGGGCGCAACCAAAAAAAAGTTACAAATTAATCCAAACCCCACGGAGGTCAACTTTCTAGATCTGCTCAAACTGTTCTTCGCTGTTTCCGCAGACGACAACAAGTTCAGCGAGGCCACGGCGGTGCTCTTCACCTGGATCGACCGCGGCGAGGTCAACCGCCGGACCGCCAACCACTTCTACTCCATGATCCAGTCGGCGAACAGCCACGTTCGCCGGCTGATGGGCGAGAAGGCTCTGCACGAGGAGGAGATGGAGCGAGCCAAGGAGATCTTTAAGAACGCCCTGATGGCCATATTGACACAATGTAAGTGTGCTCTCTAAATGTGATGCAGTCACGGTGAGAGAACGTTTTCAGGCTGACGATCGCATACCGCGAGGTAAAAAGCACAAAACGGCAGGCTTTGCAGACATCAAGGTAAGCCAGACGGATGACTTCCTCTCGTCGACGAGAGCAAGAGACACGGTCCAGCAGTGATTCACTTTCATATGAGTTGTGAGGCGATTAAGATTTGTCAGAACTTTCAACAGTATTCAGCCGTATTTTGTTATTAAATCCGCAGTGAAACTCCTGTCATCTCATCCCCATTCCCCACGAGTGCAGCGGAGTTGCTCTCTGCTGCAGGGCGTGGCGCCGCAACAGATTACGGAGGTGCACACATTTTCAGCACGTCGGCTTTGGAGCCCGTTCTCGATTTGATTCATTTACTCCGCGCGAGCATCTCAGCCCTGTCTCCATGACAACGCTCTTTCATCCGTCTCCCCATCAGCCGCGGTATCCGGAGCTCGCCCTGCTGCGGCGATGAGGGTCAGGAGCTTCAGAGGAAGCAGGGCGGGAACGTCATGACCTTTCCACGCCCGGCCAGCGGAAAAGTCCCGAACAGGGAGCCGCCAGGGACAGGCTGTTTTCTGTTGTCATAGATTATCCAGCATGGATAATCTATTTGTCATCATCAGCTCATTGTCCTGATTTCACAATCTTTACAGAACTTGAGTTTTTACTTCCATCATTTGGGAAAACTCAAAGTTCAGTAACTGAGTGAGCTTAAAGGAAAAACACACCACTGACAGCTAACTCTGTTAGATATATATATAAATATACACACACAAGGCAGTACTAAACTGTAAAAACAGACCCCAAGGATTTCCTTCGATGACAATGATGTCGATTTTCTGGTGTCTGTCTGTAGTTTCAGTGATGGCAGCAGAGTAAGTGAACGAAGCCGTTTGCTCCATGTTGGCCAGGCTTCCTAATATTTAGTTGACATTAACAGCCGCCTCATTCAGCTCGGTTCTTCTCGCTCCGCAGTGGAAACGGTTTACCGCAGGCATTTTCTAGTAAGCTGTATAGCGTTGAACCGATCCGTTACATACGTCACAAACGGATTTTAGCGACTGGGTAAAATTTAAACCTGCAACAGTCCACGCCTCCAAGAAGCAATCATTTCTCGACAGCAGAGAGCCCACCGTAGCCTAGGCCCTCTGAATGTAGCAAAGCGTAGAATAAGGGCCGGGTTTTTACCACACTTCAATCTGGTATATTAGTATGTTAATTTTATAAAATTATAATTATTCCAAGCTTCAAGAAAAATGGCAACACTGAAGTCCATCTCGTGGTCCAACGACGATGAGAAAGTACAGCAGGAGCCAAACAAAGCTACTTGAAATGGGAAAATATCTTTGATTTATCAAATCACGTCACGTCAGCGTTTGTGCCGCCTTGCCATGACAAACCCACCCACATTGAGCCTGCACTGCGTTTTAATAGAAAGCGACAAACCGTTTCCACGTGGATGTGCATCTCTGTGACTCCAGCAGCTTTGAGGGCTGCTCGTGTTCAGCCTTTGCCGTCTCGCCTGTATTCTGACTTTAAAATCCTGTTTAGAGTCTCTGTTTTCACAGCACATTTGCCCATTTCTATCTGAAGAATGAATGACATGAAATCATATCGTCACGACTTCCCTGAGTCTGGCCCCTGAGTCTGGCCCCATCCTCATTAGCGCCATTAGCGGTTAGCCACGTGGTTAGCATTCTCGCAGTTCTTTCTGTCGTTATTTCCAACATTACCCGAAAATCAAAGGTGATTGAAAAGTGGTGATGGCTTCTTGTTTGGCTGTTGTATCAAAATGTCAGCCACCTTGACAAAAATATCGTGGGTAGCACTTCCTGTGCTACACTCCTCTGAACCGACGTTCGCCTTAGACGGTAGGTTCTGTTTTCACTGATTAAATCCGACGTCCTGAACAGTAACCAAGGCAGAAAGTGTGTCGAACACATGTTCCTGTGTTTGAATGGTGGGTGAAAGAAAGTACAAAGGGGTAAGTACAGTGCTGCCAAAACATATATATATATATATATATATATATATATTTATTTTTTAACTGTCTTTGAGTAGATACACATAAGAGATAACACTGATTACACTATTTGAAATGTCTTGATATGTGTACACAGAAATGTTCAGTAACAGCAAATGTGAGAGCAAAACTTTAAAGACAACATTTTTACACAGAACGGAAGAATACCGTTACTTATCTATCTAATGTGAAAGTAACCGGCTTCGTTTGACGCATCCGCGTCGTCTGAGAGGAAATGAAGTCAAAGCCACCCTTATGGTTGACATGGTAACCAGGGTCCGTGTCTGGAAGTCTTCTCCACACAAAAAGGCGTTGGAAAATGAGCTGCAACGCAGCAAACGCGGCGAATCACTTTCAGGCCTAAATTCATGACGAGGATCTAAACGTCGGTCTTTCCGTTCTGGGATAAATGTTGCCTTGTCAGTCTTGAAGGAAGTGAGTCTGCTTTTAATGTAAGTACTGATGCGCCCACCGGGGGAGAGACCTGATCGTCACACGTTTACAATTATTTTATTATTTAATCCCTGCTGAGACAAAACAGGATTCATATTCCATGGTCCAAAGAGATACGATTAAAAATCACAGACAAATATCAACCAGAGATGTCTTTTTGTCCAGTTCAAGGCTTTTTTACATTTCACACTAAAACCAAAGCCTAAAAATACAACCGGCTACAATGTTGTATTTAGTTTCATACTTTATCTTAATGTATAAAAAAAAAAAGCACAGATGAAACAAAAACTGACTAAAACTGTTTTTAAAACTATGTTGTAATACCCTATCTTGTTTGGACTGGAATGTCTGTAATGAAATAAAATCGTTATGAAGATAGCTGGCTTTTTTCAAACACAGTTTTTCTCTTTTTGGAGCCTATTTTTTTTTTTATTCAGCCTCCTCTGGCCTTTGCAATTTCTGAGTCTTCTAAAAGCAAAACCACCCTCTTAATAAAGAAGAGGATTTCCTCTTAAAGTTTTAGCTCAAACATTATTATCCATCCTTTAACAGAGGAGTCATGTGTGCCATAATTTATTCCCTCTGGTTTTGGATTCTGTGCAGCTGGAAGGAATTTTGCTCTTTATCTTACTTTGTACTGTAAAAAAAAGAAAAAAAAAGAAAGTAAAAACACTATTCAGGGTCTTAATAGTTGAAATAACACGAGGGCTGTATTACTCCCGAATCGCAGAGGAATTGAAAAGGAGGCTTAAAGAAATTCAAACCGTGTTTCCCACAGACTGTAATGGGCAAATATCAATTCTTTGACTCCAACATCCGTCCAACCGGCTTCCTAATCAGAGATTTAACGAGCAGGGGGAAAAGCAAACCATGATGGTCTCATCCAGGACATGTTTCTGGAAAATATTTTCTCTTCTGTCCGTAAATTGAGCCGATAGCGTGTCATGACGGCCATGACGCCGTCACAGCAACAGTCTTCAGTCAGAGGCCTCTAAAGATTCGTTGCGAGACTGACTTCTATTGGAGAGCCTTCATCGCCTCTCCCAAAATGACTCTTTGAAGATACTCAGATGAAATGTCTTACAACATTTATCTTCCCCTCGGTGTAAATAAAGTATTTTTAAATTAGTGTTTTGGTCCTAAACCTCCGTAAAACAATTCTGAACATTTGCACACAATGAAAGAGCAGAACGAAATTTCAAAATCGGCCTCTCTATTGATCACTCAGACGCCTGTAAACAAGTAGCACACTGACCACTCATAACTGCTCAGCACAGCCCCGCTTTGGAGGGCACTTGTCATTGTTTCTCTGCTAATTGCCTTGAAACGAACCACGGATTTGTGAGGACGGGCTGAAGCCCAGCATGGTGAGTGTGTGTGTTCATGGTCTCTCCTCTGTTTGGGTGCAGGAGCCTCTAGTCAGAGCTGCAGTGCTACATAAACGGCTTATTTTGTCTTGACTCCCTCCTCCTCCTCCTCCCCCTCCCCCTCCCCCGTTCCTCTTCCCTGTTCACCTCGAAGTCGAGCAGATCACCGCCATTTTCACGGCCGCCACCAGGCAAAAGGCATGGGACCATTTCTCAAAAGCGCAGCGCAAGAACATAGACATTTGGCGCAAGCAGTGTGAGGTTGGTACGCCTTCTTTCTGTTCTCTCCTCCCAAAACCCCGCAGGCCCGCCGCTTTCTTCTCCGCTGTCACCCGCGAGTCTCCCGGGGAGAGCGCTGACAGACAGGGGCCCCCGTCTGATCTGTCAGAGTCGGCGGCCCCCGTTGTTGTTTTACCGGATGTTTTCCCTCTCGCAGACAGACAGACAGACAGACAGACAGACACACACAGACAGAAAGGTAGCCGCCTGTGATCCCGGGCCTCTCCTCCTACCAGCTGGGGAACCGCGAAGCATCTGACGTCTCTTGGAAAGTGTGAGCCGCTGCCATGGCAACAGTGATTTCCAGGATCGGGTCTCTGATCAATTATTCATCCAGAATTAAATCAAGATAACGAGCACGAAAGCGAGGAGTCGGCGTGTAAGACGGGGCAGCGGTTTCAGTGAGAGCTGCCTCCGGGTTCAGACGGATGCCGCCGCCTGGGCTGGGCACGGTGGTGGCTTCAGGCCGCGGTGGTGACGAGGGCTGAAACTATTCATTGGGATGAGTCGATTATTAAAATGATTGCCAACTAATTTAGTAATCGATTGATTGTTAGCTGGACTGTATGGACTCCAAAAAAAAAAAGCCTAAAAATTCTGTAAAAGAAAATCTCCTATTAAAGGGACAGTGTTGTAGAAAATCGGCCCTTTCTAGCTTTACGTCATGTTATAATGTTATTCCCACATCGAAAACACGCCTGGAGTGTTGCCTTGATTCTTTAATGCATGTTTGAGAAATGCTTTCATCTCCATGGCAACCATTCAGCTGTTCTAAACGCCTGACTGGACCTAGCACCGCCTTCCGAGGACAAAGCTCCTCCACTGAGCTGCAGTTTCCAAGCGTCTGAGTTTCCGCCTCACCGGGCAGAGCAGTCCTCAGCCACTCAGCTCCTTCAGACTAGCCAGCAGCAATTAGCAAACACCTGGTAGATCTCCTGAGCTCATTATAAGAGCTACTTCTCAATGAAACACCGGTAAAAAAGGGTTGATAAAGGAGCCATGCTGTGGCGTCTTCCTGCTCTTTCAGAAAGAGCAGGAGTTTCTTAAAGAGACAGAGGCCCAATTTCAAGGCATCAAATTACAAAGTCAGATTTCTTTTAAGTCATATCTGACATGTATGCATCATTTTTCTAAACAACTAAAGGAAACAGAGTGACTTGATTGTGCTATAAAATGACACCTTATGCCTTGAAAACACATTCAAACACCTTTTGCTGTCCATTTATTAACCAGTTAATCTAAAAAAAAAATCAACAGATCAATCCTACACTGTATTGACAGTAAGTCGTGCAGAAAGTGGGGAGCTTTCTTTGAGCTGCAGAATACTGCAAAGCAAGAATGCTGTAAAACAACAAAAAACTGAAATATAAAGTGAAACAAAGAGAGTTATGAGAAGTACTTTCAGAATTTAGAAACAAAGGTCTTTCATGTTTAATCGACTCGCTGGTTAAATTAGCGCCTCACAGTGAACAACTGAAAATGTTTAGTTTGGCGTTTAATTCATTCAGGCAGGACTCTTACTTGGAAGCAGCTCAGATATGAAAGATTCTCCCTCATTGGCTTTCGTAAAGTCTGTGAAGCCGTTGAACTTTTTCACATCCATTTCAAGCAACGAACGCCAAGACTGACGACACTGATGGGTTTTGTAACGCCTGTCGTCATGGTGAGGACCACAGCGACATCCGTTTTCACATCAACTCCACCAGGAAAAAAATATTAAATAAATAATTAAATAAACGTCCCACCCCACAGCATGATGGTGCCGTGGCCGTGTTGGTTTTTTTAAAAAATCCAGACGGTGCGTTCAGAGTGACGTTATGCCGAGATTAAATTGAATATCAAACTCCTAACTGGGTGACATTTGAATGCAGCTGGTTGCAATAAATTGTCGTGAAAGATAGAATACTTTTTTTTTTTTCTAAATGCCACATTTTCAGAGTTGATATTTTTTTAATGCAAAATCACACACTTCTTTTGCGATTTAACGACATGTGAAAACAGAGAGGTTTCGCTCTTCATCTGTAGAAAAGATAGTTTTAGTTTCCTGTGAGGAGTCAGGTTAAAACAGGCGACTTTTGAAGAGCTGATAAGTCACCGGCCAGGTGGGGGTTTCATGTTTTCACTTCTCTGCTCTCCACTTGTACCTCACAGGCATGTGCATGACTGATCAAAGTCCACAAGCTCTTTGCTCCTGGGAATCTGAACTGTAACATTGCCGCAACCAAGTCATTGTGTAGTTTTGTAAAGTGCCATGTAAGCTGTGTATATATATATGTATGCGTGTGTGTGTGCGTGCGCGCTGTGATGTTTCAGGAGCTGAGAAATGCTCACAGCGAGGAGATCATGGGCATCAGACGAGAAGAAGAGATGGAGATGTCGGATGACGATTCGGATGATATCCCCAACAAGAGGATGCGCACGGAAGAAAATGGTTTGATGAACCGTTATGTCATTAAAGGGGCAGTGTTATGTGTTTTCCCATCATATAGTGCTATATAGTTGTTATAAAAATATTCTACATATCAAATTTAATGCAAAAAAAAAAATTTGTCATCTTGAAATTGGGCCACTGTCTCTTTAAGAAGCTCCTGCTCTTTCTCCTGCTCCTTCAGGAAGTCACCTCAACATAGCTCCTCTGTGAAACTTTTAAGTTTAAGAAGTAGCTCCTGTAACGAGCTCAGCAGATACGTAGTTCCACCAGATGTTTGCTAATTGCTGCTGGCTAGTCTGGAGGAGCTTTTTTTTTTTTTCAAGTACTTTGCGAACATTTTGTAAGGGAGGGGTGCTCTTTGAGGCAGAAGCTCAGAAGCTTAAAAACTTGAAACTGAGCCGTTGCCTCAGAGCCAGAGCTCGGTCCACACAGGGGTTTTGCGCAGCTGAATGGTTGCCATGGAGATTAAAGGATTTCTCAAACATGCTTGAAAGAATGGAGGCAACACTCCAGGTACGTTTCTGACGAGAGAAAACACCATAACATGACATAAATCTAAAAAAAAAATAAAATAAAATAAAACAAAAAAAGTCGACTCTACACAATACTGCCCCTTTAAAGAAATATTTCCAATTGCGAAATAAATAGATGAGAGACTCCCTAACTGGTGTCGCGTTGCCTCCTGCAGGTGTTTGTGACCAGACCCAGGCCTCCCTGAAGGAGGAGAACGACTCGCTGCGCTGGCAGCTGGACGCCTACCGGAACGAAGTGGAGCTGCTGAAGAAGGAGCAGAGCAGAGTCGGGCGGCCGGACGACGACCACGCTCACACACAGCCGCACGCTCACAGCGCCGAGGCGCAGATCCAGCTGCTGCAGCAGAGCATGCACAACATGCAGCAGGTAGGGGCTGCCATCTTGGATTGATCTGATCCGCTCTGGAATCAGCGTTCCCATCTGTGGTAGGGTAATACTTCACTTCCATCTGGCCTCCTTCGCTCTGAAGTGAGAACAGGATTTTCAGCTCAGCAGCTGAAAGTGTAACAAGTGTGGCAGTTTTGATCTCCAGTCGAACCGAGACATCCTCAATCTGATGTGGCGAAGTTGTTTAAGAAGTTATATAAACAGGCGGCTAAATTTACACACACACACACACACGCAGACACAAATTGTGGTTTCTCCCATAATGCCCTACTCCTCTGAATCCACAGCTCAGAAAGCTTTGTTAGTTCACATCACTTGTTTGGCACGAGCCGGCCTGATCCGACTCGACTTCCTGTCCGTCTCAATCTGAAGTGACAGGCCTGAAGGGACGACCACCAACACACACACGCACACCCACGCACGCACACACACACACACGCACACGCACACAGTCACCCTGCTGTCACGTCTTGTTTGTCACCTGCTGCTGTTTTACTTCCCAGACGGCCGCAGCCAACAAATTAGGAGATTTGTTAAGTACAGTTTTCCGTTCCGTCTCTTTAACGCAGCACCTTGCAGAAGCGCTCATACTTCAGCGACTTTTCACATTTCTCACACTTCTATGTGACAAATTGTGCATTATTGTGAAGTGGAGGAACACATGCTTTTTTTTTTCTGTAGGTTTTTGCTCTGTACCTCCAACAGCTTTGCAGTTTTTGGAATTATTTATTTTCAAAGCCTCAATCAGATTAAATCTTGGTGTAGATTTTGAATTGAGGTCTGGATTTTCACTCCACAGCCTCTAGTCAACTTCCCCCGTCGCTGCTGAAGAATAGCATTCCCGCAGCATGATACCACCACCACCATGTTTCACCAGGTGATGGATTGGTCCAAGTTGATGCGCAGAGTTTTGCTTATTAATCTTTGATTTTTTTTTTTTTTTTTTTCTTTCAGGAACTCCTGAGCCTGCAGGAGAAGCTGTCGAGTAAAGAGACGGAGCTGGAGCAGGCAAGAGAGGAGCACCACTACCTGGAGATGGAGGTGCTGTCCCTCAGAGAGAAGGTGTGTGCTCACTGTCACACTGCGTCTGGATAACAAAGATCACCCTGACAGCTTTGGCCTCCAGAGCCGTCTATGTGTGGCGGGACAGTGTGATCAAAATGAGCTACTTGATTTTGAGACCTGCAGGGCTGAAGGAATTTCTCCTATCAAGTTGAACTACTTGGCTTCACTTGATATGAACTACTTAGCTAACCTACTTAGCTTGATACGAGCGAGTTAGCTTGTTTTGACACATAGCGCAGCCTGATATAAGTACTTAGCTTTCCTTAATATGAGTTACTTAGCTAAGATATTATGCTTAGCTTGATACTTAACCTACATCAAGCTACTTAGCTTATTTTAGTATAAGTTACTTAACTTAGCTTGATATGAGATCATTAGCTTGGCTATTTAGCTTAACTCCTTAGCATAGCTTGTTAAATATATTGAATATTCTATATATTATATATATAAATCACTGAGGATTATTTTATGTATAATATTCTAAATCTTGTTTAATTTTAGCTGCAGCACAAAATATTGTTGCTGTGCAGTTTTAAGTATAAGCAACTATCTGAAGTTTTAAAAATCTTTGGCGTAAATACTGCATTACTCAGAAACTATAGAAACAACCATGCTATCATCTGCATAAAGATGACATAGAATAACTTTTTTTCACCCAGGTTTAAAATGCTTGAGCTGTTCATGTTTGCCTCTGCCTTCATTTCTTGTCAACGTGTCGTCCTTGGCTTTAACGAGTCCCGGTCCGTTTGAAGTGTCAGAAACAGCATCCAGCCCAACGACACAAACCGAACAGCAAGAGTCTGATAAAACTTTGCGCCCTTTGTGGCGTCGGCTGCAGTTTCCTCATTCCTGTTTGTCCTCCTTGTTGCTGTTAGTTTCTCAGATGAGACATGGCAACATAAAAACATCCACAGGCAGATTGAGAGAGGGAGAACATTGGGCTTAAAAGTGTTGGAGAGATGAAGGATGTTGGAAGGACACGAGTGCTGCCATGGCAACAACAGTCAATTCTAATGAGGGTCTCTTTCTGCATTTTCCTGCTGAAAGGTGATTGCTATCACCTTCGATAAAAGACGGGCTAAAGGCTGGTTAGTAAAACTGTTTTGTTTCTCTTATTGATTTCTCCAAAATAAAACCAAAGAAACTCTTTTTACGACTGATTACATCGAAACGTCAATTATTTCTCCCAGCCTTAGCGCGTGTAGCTGAACCAGCGTTGTGTTTCTCCTCATCCGTTGGTTCTGTCTTAATGCAGATTGATTTTAGTTTTTGCTCGGACCGCAGCTGCCGTCTCACTTCGCTAATGCAGTTGAATAAAACATTAAAGTCGATCATTGTTTTAAAACTCAAAAAAACAAACAGACAAAAAAAAAAAAAACAACTCACATGTACAGGAGTCAGCAGCTGGCATAAATAAGGAATTTTGTAAAAAAAAAAAAAAAAAAAAACAACCAAAAGAAAAAAAAGTTCCTGATATGGAGGCCTTTGTCCCTGAACTCACTATAAAGACGTTTCCTTAACGGGTTGCTTGGAAGAACGTCATCGTGTTTCGTCTCTGGTTCGGCGTAAATCTGAATGTGAGCAGCGTGGCCAAGCTTTTGCATACAAGCTGTCGCTACGCTGCTGTAATGGGAACATGGTCCCGCTCCGCTGACGGACAGCTGCCTGGGCAGAGTTGCAGCAGCTGTCAGTTACTCGTGTTAGCTTGAGGAAACAGACGGATGACCATAAGCTGGAGGGAACGTAGACTATGTCAAATAGATTTAGGGAAACTACTCAAATTCCGGTGCAGGTGCAACCATGTAGGAAAACTATTAGCCATGTTTCATGTTTAATGGAGAGAAATTTCTGGCAGCAAACATTTATTTCCAGACTTGATTTTTGCCTTTGAGATTTTACTGCAGGTTCATTTTGGATTCAAGCTTTTGGTTTTTCAAGATACGCCGGTGTTTTTGTCAACGTGTTGCTCTTGGTGGTTTCACAAGAAGGTCTAAGAAGCCAAGGCCTTTAATTGTGAGACAGAAACTAAAATAGTCCTAACGTTTTTAGGTATTCTGTTTCTTTAAAACATTGTTGAATTGTATTTCTAATAAACTTGTCAGCCTTTATTTTTGCTGCAGTCGTCACGTGTCGAGCTTTTAGCATTTTCTGACTCATATTTTAGTGGCAGAAACACCGAATAATTATCTATGAGTTGTTTTTATTTATTTTTTTTTTTCATTTTTTCTCCAATTAAATTTCTGTTTTCTGTCTTTCGTGTCTCGGCAGCTGTTGAGTGGAAAAGGTGAATCTGTGGAGGGAGCCAATGGAGAGCTTCATGAAAAGGTAAAACCCCCAAAAAATAATCATCCTGATCCAACAGTATTTGTTGCAGTATTTTAAATGTCAATTTGCATCAAAGAAATGATCTTTAATAAAAGCAGCTAATGTAAAACACCTGGTCCTCCATGTTTGAAGCGAGTGCAGGAATCCGGGAATGTCTTGACGCATTTCCTGGCTTTGCACGAGTTTTCAGAAGGAACCTTCTCCACGTGGTGCGTGACGCCTGTGTGTGTTTCCGCAGAGCGTGAATGGGTGTGTTCCCTCGCTGTACCTCAGCAGAGACAGGAGGAGAGAGTTCATGAGAGGAGGAGTCGCTTCGGAGAAAGAGGCTCTGCTGCTAGGTAAGCCAAATATTCCCTAAAAAGCGCTGGAAGCGCACTGTGGGAGCCGTCTCTGCTTTACCGCCAGAGCTAACACGCGGCTTTCCTTCAGAAGCCAGTTAGCGATTGAGCTAAATGTAGGGCTGGGGCTGTTCCGAGGATAAAAATGTGAAATCCTTCAGCAGAAAAATCAAATCGAGGCAGAGATGCTTTGAGTCTGGGGGCGTGGTCAAACAGTTTGTGGTTGCAACATGACAAAAAGTAAGAAAAGAAAAAGATAGTTTAATCTGTGCTATTATGTGTTCATATGGTGTCTTGTACAATAATTTGAATTTAAACTTAATTTGGTAAAAATAACAAGTCCAGGTCCATTTTTCTTTGGAGAGCAGCACTGTGATCCAGAAGTGACTCTGTTGCTCTGTTTCCATTACAAAACTTCTGTCATAAAACAAAAACACAATTTTGCAAGTGTGATGTTTCCATTAAATTAGAAACACAATTGAAATCACATGTGAATAAATTTGTTTGTTTGCGATGAGTGGTTAAAAAAAACACATCCTCCTACCACTTCCTGTTGTCTTCTCCAGCAGCGGCAACGTCCGGCTGTTGATCGTGTGACTCGAATAAAACAGTTTCCATTGCAGTTTTGCAAAATACACTAATTTCAGTGAAAAACTACCTCAGTGTAGCAACAAAGTGTTTCACTGAAGGTTTTTTCGAAATCGGCACGTTTCCGTTTTTCACATCAGTTGTCGTAGTTCCAGTTTGAGCAACTGAGTGGTCAGTGGAAAGGCAACCAGCGGCTATAGGCTGAAGGAGGAACACTTCAAACCAGCGTGTTTGGGTTTAGACAACACTTTCATTGTTTTGGACGTGGCTACCGCCGACCCCATCTGCTGGCTCGACTTTAAAGAAAAGACAACGTATCGGGAGGCCGATTGTTGCTCCAGGTGGACCGTACACCCGAACCAGAACGGTAAAGAATGTTGGCTGAGCCGCATCGTATGGAGACGTCAGCAATATAACTTGAGTTTACGACACAGCGGCACCTAAAACATAAAAGACGGAAGGTGTCCGAACCGTCCCGCCTGAACTCCACCAGCAGCACGGACACGCTATCCGGACCGGATTTGTTTCAGACGCCTCTGTTTTCTTTAGTCATCTAAAAGCCCTCGTGTTCCACAAGCCGTGCGGCTGCTATTAAATGAAACCGATAGGTGTGTATTTGGGCTGCTGCATCCACAGCAAAAATAAATAAATAAGCGGCGAAGAGAAACAGCACCAGCACATTTATCTCTCTTAGCGGAAGAGAAAAAATAATACAGATATGAGCAAGGAGGAGGCCCGGCTCTCTGTCTTCGTCCAGGGCTGCCCTGCCTGTAAGCAGGAGGAGGACAGGAAATACAAAACATAAGCTGCATTTCTTTAAATGTAAAAAAAATTTATTGAAATATATATCAAAACAGATTAAATAGTGTTTTTCTATTAACACTATTTCATGTAATGCATTAAATAGCATGTAGCAGTTAGCTAATAGAAAGATTAGCTAACTGTTAGCTAACTCTATTAGCTAACCGCTACATGCCACATCTATAGCTTACGGTTTCCCATTTATTTTCCACGTTGCAAGCACGAGGGCCATTTCCTTTGAGCATGCAATTGCGCAAATTGGAATTATGAAAATAAATGTGTTGCACGGCAACACGCCAACTCACATTTTCCAGTTAAACTTATTTGTGGGGTTTTTATTTCTCCCAGCTGTATCAAAAGTAGCGTATTTTTCACAATTGTCACGGAAAGACTTTTTTTCTTCGCATCACACGAGTCACATGATGAGCCATCAACCAGATGTTGCTTCTGAGGGAAACCACAAAGAAGAAGACGTCGACAGGAAGTGGGTAGGAGGGTGACGTTTTCTGACGACTCATCACGTGAACGAATCTCTGATCTCTAATTAAATGGAAACCCCCAATTTTGAAATTGTGTTTTTGACATTAGCGGAATATCAACAGATTTCTTAGGAAAGCACAGCTGCTGTCACACACCCCGTCTTGGTGATTCATGAAATAGTTTTCTTGGCCAAATTTGAAGGACTAATTTATTTGGAACACAACAGAACCGGCCACCTGTCCATCCTCCCCTCAGCTAGCAGCTGATCTCTTTCCTGTAACGTCGTAGAAATAAAACTCTGTTTTCAGGAGATGAAACGCCCCACCCCTCTTCCCCGCACCCTTCAGTTCTCCTCCAGTGGCGTTGTTCCATGTGAGCTGGTCTGGTGGAAGGAATTGAATTAGGGCCTCTGCCTGTAATTGCCAGAGTCTCGCCACATAAATCAAGGAAATAAATATTGGGCTTGCAGGATCCTCCAGGGATATGCCACTCTAACCCTCCCAGTCTTCTGCTTCCCTTCCCCCCCCCCCATCCCTCTGCATGACTGCTTTCTTCTGCAGGACGCCTCAGAGGTAATCAACTTGAGAGCTGGTTCTGCTCTGGCCAGCATATTTTTACGGCTGCCACGCTGCCATTTGTGTACAGCGCAGCCCGTCATGACGAAGCAGACTGGCCGGGAACTTTACATCTAATATCCAGTCTGGCTCAGCCGTCCTTCTCTGTTGTTCCCCTATTGCTCTCTCCCCTTTTCTCTTTCTCTCTACTGGTTAAGCTAAATACTGATGGTACATTTTGTCTTAATCGCGATCCACGCCAGTGCGGGGGCGTCCAAACCTTTTTGTCACGTGGGCCAAAAGTGTCGACATGTTTGAGAAACACATGTGGGCCTGTCTGGACAAATTAACCCTTTCATGCGTAGCGGTCACCGCAGTGGACAGCCATCTAAAAACTATTTACTTGTGTTTCTTGTGGATTTTTATGTAAGAAATGCACGCAGACCTCTGATGTGGTCATGAGCGCATCATACAATACACTGCCAACTACTGGCTGTCCACTGCAAGTGCAAGAAATGTTTTGTTAAATCCAATATGGCCGACGGACAATAAAGCAGTCCCTCCTTCTACTGCAGAGGACTCTTACAGTCCTCTATAGTAATAGTGTGACATCAAGTGACCCTGAAAGAACAGTACTAGTGATGTGTTTTCCAAATAACAACTTTGTATTTGGAGAAACTTACAACGGATCACCGAGAAAAAAGTCGTAGAAAAATCATTTTTTTATGCTTTAAGGAAATCAAAAACACTTTGGAAAAAACCCTGACATGAAGGATCATAATTCATGCATGAAATTATGATCCTTATCATTTTCAGTCACACGGACAAGATTTGGATCACTGTCTTTCAATCATTCCTGACTGCCCTCTGGTTTCACACAAGTGTTTTTTTGTTTTCTTCCTTTCTCTCTTCAGGCATCATCTCCACTTTCCTCCATGTCCATCCATTCGGGGCCAACCTTGAGTATCTCTGGTCGTACATTCAGCGGCTGGACTCAAAGGTATCGACGTTTCAAATATTGATTGTGGAATGATCTATATTTATAGTTTTGGTCAGAAATCGTGTCTTTCGGACTATCTAAAAAAGACTATTTGGAGTTCTTTGTTTACAATGATATAATTTTAATTTGGAGTGAGGTTTGCGCACGTTTTGGTTGCATCCAAGATCTTGTTGTTACGGGGAAAATGTCTGCAGCGCCGAGGATGTTTTAACTGTCGTAAATAAACAGCAACAGAAACGAGCAAGAGAATCCCGATTGATTACTCAGCACTGAATGTTAAAACAGATTGTTGCTCTGCTTCTCAAAAACCAACATGTTCTCTCAACAAGATTTAGATTTGGAAGGGCGGTGAGCGGCTCTGTCCTCACAGCGTGTCCTCTGCTGACCTCTGCCAGGTGTCTGCCGGGGAGCTGGAGCGCCTCATGGTGCGCCTGCCCAGCATGTTCCGGCAGGAGCTGAGCGGCGTCGGGGCGACCTTGGAGAAACGCTGGAAGTTCTGCGGCTTCGACAGCCTCAGCTCGGCGTGACGCGGGGGGCGCCCGCACGCCGCAGACACCAGCGATAAGACGCTCGCGCGCGGGCGCGTGCTCACGCCCGGGGCAGTGCGGTGAACGTGGATCGACAGTCGATGGAGCGCCGGAACTCTTGGACTAGACCGACGTTTGAAGCCGAAGGGTAGTCCTTCGGGAAAAGTTCGAGTGAATTTGTGATCCCTCGTAAAGATGCGGTGGGTGAACCCCGACGGGACACAACTACCTTTGACGATGAACACAAGTCTTGAGGAAGACGTCCCGGCTCTCTGCCCTTTGACAGCCAGGAACCATGAAGCCTGCCAGCAGGAACTCCATCCACAGAAACATGGATAGGAAAACCTGTATACCAAAGTTGACCCTGTAGAGATTTCATACTAGACCTCACTTTGTTGAACTGATGAGTGCAAACCCTTTTGCTCCCATGTTGTAAAGAGACTGAGTACTTTTGCCAAATCTTTTGCTGGGTATCCATTAGATTGAAGTTGGCAGCACTGTTACACCAGGACCTGGGAGTCGCCTGGAAAGGTGCTTGTTCATCTTATAAACATTCACAGAAACCTTCGGTGGAGACCCGGTGGCAGGTTCTGATGTTTTCTAAAGTTATACCCATCTCTTCGTCTCCGCTTTCTCCTTTTTAATACCGGACAGCTTAGAACTGCACTGACCTGTCAGCTTCAGATATTTATTTGTGTGAACTATGAAGACTTTTGTTCTTTCAGGTTGTCCTTTTGACAGTACTTCTCTGTCCAGATTCGGTGCTTTTCGCTTCTGTTGCCTTTAATGTTGAACTTGGTGTGTGCCGAAGACGCCATAAATGACATTAAAGACTTTTAAGGTGAATTTTTTTTCAGAATTCTTCATGGGGTTTTTTTTTTTCTTTTCTTGTTTTGCTTTCATCTGGATCCAGTAATAGCTCCAACGCTCCGTTAGCGTAACGGCCGCAGAGGGAGCGCTTTAATACTTGCAACATCCTGGTTTGATGTAAAAGTGTCAAAATAGAGAAAGCCAACAGACGACAAGAAGATTTGCTTGACTTTCTACAGTTTAGATTTATGGCCCGAGGCCAAGCCAAAACTCGGGTCGGGCTTCTGTGACACACAAACGTACGACGCGTACAGCGCAGAGAAAACTACACAGGTATGAAGTTGTGCCGATCTATTTGTTGTACCCTGATTAGAGGAGGCACTTTGAAGAAATACATTTAAGAAAAGGGGCAGAAGTTCCTTAGCCTGTATCAAGTGCAGCGCCGCCTCGTCTTCTGCTCCCATCAATCACACAGATGATTAGCGCTGAGTTTGACTCACTCAGCGTTTACCACAAACGGCCACATGGATCTGGAAGATGTTAAACAAAAGCTAAAAACGGGAGAAGTTACACTGCTCACTCAAATTGTAGTAAAAAAATACAATGAAATAAAATCTTAATTAAAATAATACGCTGGTTTACTTCAGGATTAACTGGTCGGCTCTGACGTAAAGTCCACAGGGTTGGACTCAAGTCGGAGAGCCCCACCCTGCATTCGTGTGTGCTGGGCTGAGTTAGCCCTCCGGTCCTCTAGGAGACACAGATGGCACCCATTAACATATTAACTCATTGAAAACAAATTTTGCAACTCGCTCTTGACTCTGAGTCAGGTATTATTTAGTGACTCGTTTGGAGCCACGGGGCTGTTGCTTCATTAACTTCAGATTTAAGGTAATCTTTAGAAACCTCCTCTTGAGTTTATGAACCATACACCAAGACCATTGAAGGTCCAGAAATTCTCAAAAAGTTTATATGCTCCTGTAATTACTAGTATTCCAGGTAAACATTAGCTCAGCTGACGCTGTGATCAGTTTGCGTCTTTGTTACCAGAGTCCTGGAAGAAGGTCTCTGTTTAAGCTTCAATCCAAAGTTCAGAGGCAATTCCCTATAAAAAGAGGGAATTGGTTCCTCAATAAAGAGCCAAAATTTAATAACACATTCATTTTCAGGCTATGAATCCACAATATGGATGTTGTTGGATCCAAGTACATCAAATGTGAATACAAGCACCGTGACTCTGGGACGTCTTAGCTGCATTACTTTGGCGCCGCTGAGTTGAAAATGACGTAAAACCCGAGATTACAGTAATATGCGCAAGACCTGCGGCGTCAATTCGATCATCAGAATAAGAGCTAGGAATTCACTCTTTCCATCAGTTTAATTTCTCTCCGCCGCGCTCGAGGCTCCAGTCGGATGTGGGAAACATCCCTTTTCAAGGGAAAATGGAGCAAAGATGACATGTGATGGTCGCAGAGCGTAAACTCAAAGGTCTAAACGCGGAGCCTCATTTCCTCTGCCAGATATTTTGGGATCAAAAATAAATAAATGGCACTGCGGAGAGGAAAAGGAAAGGAAAAAAAAAAGAGAGATGCTCCGGGGTTTGTAATAATACGAGCAACTACGTGTGAAAACACTGCAGGCTTCTTTTTCAGCGCCTGCTTCCTGCAGAGAAAACTGTGGACTTTGTAAAAGGATGGATAAAATGCAGAAGAAAAAAAAAAACCACTTCAGAGAATGCAGCATGAAGGGGGTGGGAAGGAAAAATGGAGCAAGGTAGAACGTGTTCAGAGAAATCGTTTTACGAGGAAGCAAGGTGAATACTTAACATTCTTTCTCATTTATTACGTTTCGCTGTATGAAGACACGTTTCACAAGACAATGCAGGTTTATGTAAGTTCAGAGTTTAAATTACAACTGGCTTTTTCTGACTTAGAAAAAAATCGAAGATTTGGACCGATATCGATATCCAATATTGCTATCGTCGTTATGGCCGATAACCAGCATTTACCAATATTGTAAATACTTTATCTATAATTTACTGCCCTTTCAACACATTGAAAATAAATGACCACACCCACTGGCTTCAATGCATCACTATCACCAACTACGTTTCTGATAAAAATAAATGTAGTTCCGCCAGTTGTTGACATTGCGCTAATTTTGAAAATGAAAACAAGGCAATTAAAAACACTTGAGTTCGTTTGGTAAATCATTAAGAACATGGTGTGCCATCACCATGCTGCTACTTCCTATTGTCGTCTCGTTTGTAGTTTCCGACCGTAGTAACATCCGATTGTTGAGCGCGGGCTGTGAAAAAGGAGCTGTTTTACGAAATAAACTAATTCTGATATTATAGGAGCTACTTCTGAGTTAAACGCTGGTTAAAACGCTGCTAAAAGGTTAATAGAGGAACAATGTTACGATGACTTCCTGTAGAGGAGCCTCAGAAAGAGACAAAGACCCAATTTCAATGCATTAAATCAGGAAGTAAATTTTCTTTGGTCATTTATAATATATTTTTATATTAGATTTTGTAAACATCTGAAGGTGACATAGTTTCTTGATTGTGCTATAAATGTCATTATGTGCCTGGAAAACGCATAATACTGCCGCTTTAATGAATAAATAAGAATGTTGTGAGGACTTCCTGGAGGCGGAGTTTCAGAAAGAGCAGGAGCTTCTTAAAGAGACAGAGACCCAATGTCAAGGCATTAAATTATAAAGCCAACTGTTATTTCTACTAAACAACACACAGACTGCTGCGACAGAGCAGAAATCTCACCTGAAGCTCCTAGTTTAAGCTATATTGAGTGCAATAACTTGAGAATTTAGAAATGTGTTTACCAAGAGGTTATATAAATAAGAAGCCATGCAGCGGGGCAACACACTGATCCTGCCTAATGTTTAACGAATGCAGCCTACAGGATGATTTAAAAGTCGGTTCATGACCACCGAGCCGCTCCTGCTGCTGCTGATGCAACCCAGGCGTAACACACCCAGCTGTGATATCCATGTGTGTGTGTGTGTGTGTGTGTGTGTGTGTGTGTGTGTGTGCAGAGGAACTCTAACATTGCTGCAGAGCTTGTTACAATCTTGGGTAAAAGCGAGTGAATTTCTCGCTTCTCTTTCTCTGTAATTTTTTCCTCCTCTCTCTCTGCTTCCAAAGCTCCTTCAGTGTGAAGAAAATGAATTCCCCAGAGGATTCCCTGACTCACACACACACACGCACACACACACACGCACGCGCGCGCACAAGCCGGTTTTCATTGATGTGCGACTTCACTGCGGCGCTGCACTCTCTTCTATTGAACTTCCTCCAGTTGCTCATCATGTGTTCGCAGAAAAGCTGCAGGACAAATGTTTTAAGACGAGTAATTGGAGAAACCTTTTTTCTTCTGATGCTCTGATTGGTCGCTAATTAACGCCGGTGTGTTTACTGTGTTGTCATAACGCAATTTAAGATGAACGAAAGCAATCGATAGAGACCTGCTACGCCCAGCCCTCTGCTGTGGGCGTGTGTGCATGTGGGTGTGTGTGTGGGTGTGTGTGTGCGTGCGTGTGCGTGTGTGTGTGTGTGTCAGCATCGTAATTTTAAAGGTCGCATGGTTCCACAGTGACACACGGCTAGTGGATTTGAATTATAAGAAACTGTTTTAGTTTGTCGCCCGGACAACGCTGAGAAAGAACCAAGAGCGGCGCTATTAGGAGAAAATATTTTCTTTAAAATTACCCGCATGCTTGGATTGCTACTTTCAGCTTTTCAAACTCAGGAAAATTAGAAAGTCAAACAGTTTAACAGTTTTGGCTTAATTACTGCTCTGGCTGTGTTACTTTAGCAAATTGCAATTTTTTTTTTTTTTTTAGAATTTGTGTACTCCAGTTAATGATTTATCGATTATTAAATTATCTGCGAATTATTTCAGCATAACCTAAGCTACTCTAACTACACGTTTAGTCAAAGAGGAAAGTTTAAGCTGCTTGATGCCCTGTTAGTTTTCATGTGGCTCAGCGTCAACCTAATGATCAAAAAGCTCCCATCACTCCAAGAGTCGAGGCTAATTCTCTTTCCTCAGGGTCTTGGCTAAAAAGGGAAAGCAATTTTATAATTTGGGGCAGAGCTTTGCTATTTATGCACAGCGCCTTAACGGGGAAAAAAAAACGCAGAAATCCTGTTGGTGGGAGCAGGAGAAGAAGGAAGCAGAGGAGGAGAATTTCCTGCTCTGGAAGCAGTTTTCTCCTTCTGGGTTCTTCGACTTGTTTTCTTGTGACTGACAAAAAGTCTCACTCTCTGGAGTTCTTCTCCTGTTTCGGCAAGTCCACGCTTCTTCGGCCAGGAAGTAAACAAAGACCGGTTGGCTCCCAACTGAAGTGTTGCTGTGAAATACGCCCAGCATCCAGGTTTCGTATGAACACAAGCAGGTCTTTGTACATGACGTTAGAGCGATCCATTTCTCCTTTAGGCTCTGTGGAAAACATGAAGTCAGGGACAGATGGGCTACTGGCTGACGTCCTGAGCTTCACACAACCATAAAGAGTCTGACTTGAGATTCTGAGCTCATTCTGAGAACCTCAAAATGTGTTTTGGAGTCGCACCCAAAGATCGATGCTCTTCGTTAGGAATTAGCAGAGACGTCCCAGGAGTCGTTCTCACTCTAAATATATTGTTCATGAAAACGTCAAAAGCTTTACATCACGTTATAATGTTATTATCTCACCAAAAACTTTCATTCTTTCATGCATGTTTGAGAAATCCTTTTACTCGCCATTGGCAACCATTTGGCTCCAGTTTCCGAGCTTCTGTCTCACAGAGCAGCCCTCCCCCTCTCAGTTCCTTCAGACTAGCCAGCAGCAATTAGCAAACACCTGGTGGAACTGAGCGTCAGCTGAGCTCGTCATAAGAGCTACTCCTCAACGAAATGCTGGTAAAAACATTGCTAAGCAGTTGATAGAGGAGCCATGTTGTGACGATTCCCTGAAGGCGGAGTTTGTTAAAGAGACAGAGCCCAAATTTCAAGTCAAAGTTTTTTTAATCATATTTGATATATGTAGCATTTTCATAACAACTGAAGGCAACATAGTTAATTGATTGTGCTACGATACTATGGTAAATACATAGTACTGTCCCTTTAAGTATGTTTTGTTGTCCAAAGCTGTCAATATTTCAACCAAAAAACTACAAGCTATTGTCACATAATCCTAATTTGATATTAATTGCTCATTCTTGCACTTCTGAATTTCAACGTCCTATGTTACAATAGGATATCCATATTGTGGTAATTTGCTATAGAAACTGAAATAAATAAAATAGGGAAGTTACTCAACACAAAAGTTTCTCAGCATTGTACATTGTGAACCCATCTGCTGACTCAGCAGATGGGTTCACAATATGGAAGGGGATCCGAAATTAGTCCCAAATGTTCATTTTAAATGTTTCCTACATTTCCAAATTGTTCTACACTTCTTTCATCCGCTCACATGGAACTTGGAGGATTTCGTCCAGAAAAATCTACATTAATAAAATCTAGTGTATCCAAAGGTGCTGAACTAATTTTATCGGCTAATTTCAGTTTATTTTGTTAGATTTTCTTGAAGGGAGGTTTCTACAAATCAGAGTGACGCCTCCTGCCTCCGGATTCGTCCTCCCTTCCTATCTGCTTTATGAAGCCTCGCTCGTTCTTATTTGTTCTTATTTCTCCCTTTCACGTCACTGTGAGCTGCAAATGTTGAACCAGAAGCAACCGACCTGCTTCGTAACGAGTGCATGTGTTAAAACATTCACCGCGGCAACAGGATCCCTAATAAATTGGGATAAAAACATTCATTCTGCGCCAGAATCTTCTTGTTCTGCAGTTCGTGTTTGGCTTGCCCCCCCCTCGGTATCTCTGCTCCCTCCATTTATCTCCGCCTGCCTTCTGTTTTCTGCTTGTGTTGTGGCTGGAAAAGCGACATCAAGCCGCAGCGGCAAACAGAGGACGCAGCCATCAGGCCTGGATGATGGTAATTACTTCCAGCTCCCCCTTTCAGGGCAGGATAAACAGAGTATAATGTGCCGCGCTCAGATAAACGCCGGCGAAACAAAACGGCCGAGCGATGGATGTAATTGGTCGAAAATTCACCAAATTACCAGAACGCCCCGAAAATGTTTACATTTGTATCAGGGAAGCCCAAACAGCCTTTTATTTAAATGACTGTGCTGGAAATTAGAGTGACGAAACAACTTTTTTAAATTCCTGAATGAAACAGACGGATCATCAGAGGACAGGAAAACAAATGCGGGGCAATTTATTTTGGGATTCAGTAGAAATGTTGATGCCTTGATGTCTGTTTCCTGCATCAAACCCAAATGATATTGCAGCACAAATGAGGGTTTGTGCTGCAGTATCGTTTGTGCTGCAATATCATTTGACACCTATCATTTAAAAGATATTCATAAAAGTTCACCAGAGGTCAACTGGACCTCTTTTCCTCCCCAACCACACTTTCAAAAAATTGTGCAAATCTACTTTGCTACCACTACTTTAGATGCACAAAGCAGCACAAACGTAACACAATTAATTTAAATATATTTTGTGTGATTTTGCTCATTTTGCTAATTCCTCTGGTGACCACTGAGATCTACAAAAATTCGTGCTGCACAAATGTGGCAGAGTTCACTGACACCACATTTCATGTGATTGTGTTAACGTGGTGGGGCTGGTTGACCTTCGATGACCTCTGGAGGCATTGCTTAATGGATTGAAAATGAAAGCAGCACAAACCGTTTACCGTAACTCTGGTTTAATGTGAAGACGGTGGAGCAGGAGGGAACCTCCTCACAGTGTGAGCAAAGTCATGATAGAAATGAAGCTTTTCTTTGAACCACTTTAAAACGCTCACCTCAGACATGTTCGTTTTTAAAAGGCTGTAAAGTTTCAAATCCCTCTTTTTACGGAGTTTGCATTGTCTCCGTGGGAATGGCTGGGATCACTCTGGGCGCTCTGGCCTCTTCCCGCAGTTTGAAAACAGGCAGACTTGGTTAAATGACCAGGTCAGTAGTGAATGTGTGCAAGCATGTGTGTCTTCCCTCTAATGGACTATCGACCTGTCTAGCCTCTCGCCCACCGGACCCTGGAGAGAGCGCCGCTGCGACCGTTTGAGGATTAAGAGGCCACAAACAACGGATGAACGTAGGTTTTCAAAAAAGAAACACAGATGGTGTGAATTCAAAAGTGTGTTTTTAAAAGAGTCGAATGTTGAATTGTTCCACTCAGCTGTGACCGACCTGGTTTAACACTGAGAGTGAGAGCTGAACAAATTCAGTCGCTATTATAGAAACAGTGAAGTGGCTTGTTTTGTTTTGCAGCTGCTATGCCGCCCCCTGCACTATGGCACCCACAGCGGTTAGTCATATTACCATATTCCCTATTATATGGGTCCATTTCTTTGTATCTTTATTTGTCAGAAAGGTGTCAGTAATTTTCCAGGTCTCCTCGTTGAGCTGCAGTTACTCAACCAATGTGTCACATCTGAAAGGGGCCGAGTACACAACCTGGACGCGCCCCCCGGGGCCGATCCCTGTTATTTACATTCTTCCCTGTTGTCACATCTCAGATGATGGAGTCCACGGTTTTCACATCATCTTATTTTTTAAAAGCCAGAATGAAAATCAGCCCGGCAGCCAAGTGTCTCCGGGCCAAACGCTTCTAATCGCTGAAGCTGCAGATGTGGGAGTGTGTGTGTGTGTGTGTGTGTGTGTGTGCGTGTGCGTGCGTGTGTGTGTGTGTGTGCGTGTGCGTGCGTGCGTGTGTGTGTGTTGCTCGCTGCTCTATAAATAACGCGAGCAGCAGCGGTGTGAGGAGGCAGAGGGAGCACGCCTCCGTCTTTAAGGAAGCCTGTTGACGGCTGCTGTAATTAGCCAGCGCTCTTTGTCTCTGCTTTGTCTGGAGAGCCGCATTGACGTTCCTTTACACCCGCTGCCGCTGTCACGTCCCGTCTGATGTCATCCACCTGGCAGCCATTATGTGTGAAATCTCATACATGAGACTCCACATAGGGTGGAAGGGAGCTGCCAGTGACTGCGTCTAATTAATGATAATTAAAAGTCAGCCACTGAACAAATGGGGCAAAATTCACAAACATTTTGCTGGTTGTAGATTCAGAAAAAAATTCAACCATTTCCATGACATCTGCTCCACTGATCTTTCTTTCCGTTAGTAAAAAACTGTAAAAATGGTTTTGCTGCACGAGAAATGTGTTCCAATTTCACTTTTTCCACATATTTTGGGTCTCTGAGGCGCTGCCTGACCAGCCGGTTGAGCATTTGTACACTATAGACCACAATATGGCTGTTTACTGCATGTAATTCCTGTCAAATTATTGAGGAATAAATAGCACGGTGCTAAAATAATCTACTCGTAAAACAAACTTTTATGTCAAAGATAGCCACAAAAAACTGTTTTCACATACTACTTTCATTTATTAAAGGGGCAGTATGTATTTTCCAGGCACATAGTGCCATTTTATAGCACTATGTGCTATAAAATGTGCCATTTTATAGCACATTTACCTTCAATTGTTTTAAAATGCTATATATGTCAAACATGACTTAAAAGAAACTTCACTAAGCAATTTGACACCTTGAAATTGGGCCTGTCGCTTTAAGAAGCTCCTGCTCTTTCCGAGGTTCCACCTCCAGCACGTTGTCACGACGTCAAGCCGTTTACAAGCGCTCTTTGGAGCACTGGACAGAGAAATAGTTTGCATAATAAGCACAGGCTTTAGGTCCACTGAGGCGTTTACACAGCTGAATGGTTGCCATGGGAGATTCAAAGAATTTCTCAAATATGCATGTAAGAATCAAGATGGTATGTTTTTGATGAGGGAATATCATCATACATGATATAAAGCTCCAAAAAGGGGATTTTACACAATACTGCCCCTTTAAGGGAAATTATAACCACCCCATCCCCAAACCTCATGATAGATGGTTAACAGAATAAATAGAGAAATGTATATGTTTATATGCTAATTTGTTTCTTATAATAAATTAGAATCTAATTTAGATTCATTGGAATGTCGTTTCGTCCATGTTTCAGTCATTGCTTCAGCTTCTAATCACTGTTCACATTGCAATCAGAAGGCGCTAATGGACAGAATCAGGTCATTTCACGACACCTGTAAGAAGAAAACAACATGGCGGAACGCAGAGCAGCGGTTGCCATGGCAGCATCTTCCTGGTCAGTGTCGCAGGTGGGCAGAGGGCGACCTGTCGTGAGCCACTGCTGACGCCTACTGAGTGTAAAGAATCTGTAAAGTGAGCGTGAAAACATCAGGAAGGAGATGAAAGGCCACACTGACACCTAGAGGTCAAAGGCCTCAACTGCAGGCAGAGGAGCCAGGATATTCTGCCACAGAGCTTCTTCAGAAAATGATGGAGAAAACCCGCTTTAAGCTGAACTCAGGCAGGCCTCTTATGACACCAGCAGGACTCATGTTCTTCCGGTCTGTTGTTGTTGTCGTCGTCTAATTTTGGTGTTTAGAGGCTCTATCAAAGACTCAGCTGCCACCAGTATGCACATTTTCTCCCTTCGAGTTCATGTTTGACTTACACAGCGTTTTTTCAAACAAGTGACAGTAACATAGTCACTTGATTACGAAATGGCACTATGGGGCTGGAAAGTAGACAATACAGGCCCTGATTCATTCCCAGTACTGACTGAAGGAGCCCGTCTCCGTGGCTACGGGACCCTGCGTTTGGTTCAGGCTTTGTGAGCTGACCACCGTGTGGTTCTCAGGTTAATCCCCTGCTGGACAGATGATGCTCAGGCGATTTAACCGGAGGATTAGTGTCTGCTCACTGTATCATGCAGGACCGACGGTCATCCATCTAAACACACCCGGGTGACGGTCAGCGTAGCGCGGCATAACAGAGGACAGGAAGTGAGGCGGGAGGGCAGGAGAGGAAGGCGTTTGAGTGGATATTTTTTCTGATAATGAGAGGGGATGAGCCTAATGTTAGATTTTACCGTTATTATTATTATTGTTGACGCTTTTGCTTGACGGGGAAGTAAATCTGAAAAAACACATGACTGTTGTCATATGTGCACATTGCAGTACTTAATGTGGGAGCAGCATGTGTTTGCCTGTGTGTCGTTCTAATAGGATTCACTCTACTGACCTGGTTTCTGCCAAGTCAGACCCTGTTAAACTCACACAGAGTTTCTGCTGCCTCTTCATGGTATTTCAGAATTTTCCTAGACGCGTTTTGTGAAATATTTCTAGAGCAGAGTGACATTTAATCCAAAAGACTTTTTTAAAAACACATATTTATTTCTATTCTAGTTAGTTTTTCTAAGCAAGAGAAAACTGATTGACCAAAGGACAATCTTGTCACAACACTGTATTTTAAGGACAGCAATTGAGATATAACAAATAGTTTCCTGTTTGCGGGTGACATCACATCTGATGAGCCAATCGGAAAACCTCCAGGATCTCCCAGGGCTCAGCACATGATCCACCCTAAACCCTGAGAGGAGTTCGGGGAGGCGCAGACCTCCTGTCGTCTGTGCCTCCTTTCAGCTGTCGTTTAACTCCTCACTTTTTGTTTAGGCGTCTAGCTTTCCATCCGGAGAGCCCAGAAGTCGGTTTGAAGCCAGTTCTACGATTAGACCCAACCAGAGAGCTGAGAGATAAAGGACAAAAGGGCAGCAAGAGAAGTTTTTCTCCTTCACCTTAATAAGATCAAACACACAGAGGGACCTCCCGCAGGATTTTGTCTCTATAGACGCTCAGCGTTTCAGGTGAGCTGACACAAGAACCGGGGCATATTTTTAGAAGGTCAATACCACGACAAGATTTCATCAGAATGTCCTTAAATTTCAAAATCCCTAAAACAGTTCAAGTTTTTTTTTTTGTTTTTTTTTAAATGCCCTTGTCATTAAAATAGATGCTCAAGGTTAGCCTGATCAAATGCAGATATGGACTGTAGCATCACCTTAATGAAAATAAGTGAAGTCACCAGGTGTGATGGCGTTTATGTCAGAGTCAAACACTAAATTTGAAGCCGTGATCCTGACCTTTTTTTTGTTTTTTTTTTTTCAAACAGAAAGGAGTCTTGCTCCAAACACTCAAGACTTACAGTCTCATGGTTTACAACTCAAATCTTATTGAAAGTCTCTCTCCCATGTCGTCAGGGGTAAAAGCAGGCCATGGCTCTGACATGCGACTACTCGTTCCACTGGCAGCTTATTTTACTTACAATAGGGAAAATGTCTGGTCACAACCGAAATAATCTGCCAGCAAAACTTTTTCATCCGTATTGAGAAATTACTTAACTAAAACAAACTCATATATCTTGCTGAGAACATAACTGTAGGTTAGTTTTGTCTTATTTCAAGTGTACTAAGATATTTTTGCACTGGAAAGTAGAATAAAAATACTTGATAAGATGTTCTGTTTTTGCAGTGTGGAGGGAAAAACAAGATTGATTAGCTTGTGGCCACTGATGAAGGTGGCTAATTCGTGTTCGCTGCTTTGTAATAACCACACAAATATGTCTCCAAGACAAAACTAAACCCCACTTTGTTTAATTCTTTCAGAAATTTAACACAAGCAAGTGTTAATCTCTTTTTATTCATATTTTTTTTTCCAGACAATAGAAACACACAAAAACATGCACTAAAGTTTTTTGGGGTTTTTTGTACTGTTGTAACCATTAAACAATCTCACCTTCGGTTCGACCATATAAGTGGAGACACATTGTTGATGTAATCATTATAAAACAACTTTCAATGAAGTATTAGCAAAGATCAATGTGACGTTCACAGGTGGCGGAGCGTTGTTGTTGTTGTTGTCAGCAGCTGCTGAAAGTAACTAAAAACGTTACTTTTAATGTAACTTTGTTACTTTCCAAATCAAGTAATCAGTAAACAAAGTTACTTTTTCAAGGAGTAATCAGTAATCTGATTAAAGTTACTTTCTCAAAGTAACTATGTCATCAATGGATTACTGCGGTGTTGAAGAGCTAGAATTTCATCAGTCAACAGATTTAAGACTTGACTTGGAATTGGGGCAAAAGACTTGATTTGAGACTTGACTTTACACAAATCAATTGAGAAACATCATCTAATTGCTTTCTTTAAAGGGGCAGTGTTAAAAAATTGACTTTTTTTTTTAACTTTCCACCATCTGATGTTATTCCATCATCAAAAACCTGCAGTGTTGCCTTGATTCTTTCATGCGTGTTTGAGAAATCCTTCAATTTTCATGGCAACCATTCAGCTTTCCAAGCTTCCTTCTCACAGAGCTCTCCTCCCTCCACTCAGCTCCTTCAGACTAGTCAGAAGCAATTAGCAAGCATCTGTTGGAACTGCGAATCTGCTGAGCTTAACATTGAAGGGTTAATGTGGTTAACCTTTTACAACTTTAACCTTCTGACGTTGTGAGGACAGGTGATGACTTCCTGGAGGCGGAGTTTCAGAAAGAACAGGAGTTTTTTTTTATTTATTTATTTTTTTTTTAAAGAGACAGAGGCCCAATTTCAAAAAGTTAAATTACAAAGTCTTGTTTGATATTTGAGGCAATTTTATAACAAGAGAAGTTAACATGGTTAATTGATTGTGTCAGTGACTGGAAAGTACATAACACTGTCCCTTTAAAGACATCGGCAGATGAACTGAGAGGTGCATGAAACTCACCTTGTGGGAAGCGCGTGCCTCGTGCTTTTTGATCTGTGTCCCAAAGCGTCGCCCCGCCACCTGTCCTTCGGCTAATCCAGCTTCCTCTGACGTGCAGCACCGCCCGGCCTGCCGGCCTTCGAAATCCCCATTAAACGTTCATCTCGTGACCTAAATCAGTCCCGGAGAGGTGGCGGCCTCGCGGCGCCGTCCTCGCGCGCCTCCGGCGACCTTCCAGCTGAAGCCTTGAGCTCCGGCGTCGTCACCGGGAGACGTCGCCATGCCGACGGTGAAGAGCAAGAAGAAGAAAGCGAGGAAGGAGGCGACTGAGGCGGAGGAGCAGGGCGAAGGTGAGCGAGCGCCACCTCGCGGCGGCTCCGCCCGCTCGCCCGCTGCTGTGCTGTCGCTTCACTCCGTTGTTTCGTGCCACAGCCGGGCTGGAGGTGGAGGCGGAGGACAGGAGCCACTCGGACAGCAGAGACAGACTGACCCCGGATCTGCACGACGCGGCGCCGCACAAGAAGAAGAAGAAGAAAAAGGCGTCAACTATTGGTATGAGCATTTACGCTGAAAGAGGGTTGGAGTCAAATCTATCTTTAAAGCTGCAGTATCTGACTTACGACTATTATTGTTTTTCTTTGAAAAAATCCATTTGTTTTTACTACTGCCATATGAAGAAATGCATCAAAAACAACCAGTCAGAGCTAAGAGGCAGGTCTTAGCGCTGTCAATCATTCTTGTACACATGACGCTAAATGTGCTTATAGCAGAGAAGCAAATCACCATTCCAGGAAAACCACCACCATTTGCGGCCATGCTAACTCACCTTAGCGTTCATGAAAGAACTGGCTGTAGAGTAGCCGAGAGAACGGGGGCAGAGGCACACAAGAGTGATTGACAGCGCCGAGACCCTCCCCAAGACGCAATGATCTGAGCAGAGTGCCTTATCACAGAGCGTGTCTGACCGTGTGTCGCTCGGACAGATCAGGAAACGGAACACGGGGATGTGCCAAACGGCAGCACGGCCGAGGCGGCCGGGGAAGGAGAGGAGATGACTGTCGCCGTCACCAGGAAGACGAAAAGGAAGAAGTAAGTACCAGTACCTGCAGCAGGATTTAAAACATCGGACTGATCTGATGTCAAGCAGAGGAAGTTCAAGAGTTGCTGGTTAAAAACAAACAACAAGTGAATAAGGAAGTGAGAACAACTTAGCAGCTTCAATTACAAATAGAGTAAGGATTAACTGAGCAAGAAATGCATTGACTAGAAGTCATGACTTTTCTGAGCTCATTTTTAGCCAGAGCCATTTCAAAAATGCAAATCATGGAGGCAGTTGTTTCTTTTGTTGGAAAAATTGTTTCATCTTCAGTTATTTATTAATAGTTTTTAAAAATGCTCACTTTAATGTGAAATCTGATTCCAGTAATAACATGTTGAAAGAGTTTTCAACATGTTACGACGGTGCACATTACGGGTGTTGCAGATAGAGAAACAGAAGTAAATATTGCCCCCCCAAGAGATCATCAATTTTTAGAATATTTTCATAAATCAAAAAATAAAAGTCATAAATGTTTTATTTATCAAAATAAAAAATTTGTAAACTTTCTCTAAAAAAGTTTTGACTTTTGAAACTCAGAAATTTCCTAAGTTGAAAAGTGTAAATAAGAAGTTTCCCAGTGTTTTTCTAGAACATTTCTGAGATTAATCGTAACATGTGAGAATTTATTTATGTATATTTTTTGGTAAATGTTCAACCTTTTGGAAATTTCCAAGTTCTTTCTAAGAAATTTCAGAATTGATCGCAACATTTCTGAGTATTTTGGTGGAAATGTACTCCTTTGTTTTCTGTCTTAATCCATCGTCGTAACATATATTTCGCAGTTTGTTTTTCTGAGCTGGTACTGCTTCGCTTGGCTTCACCTTTTTCTACGGTTATTTTATGGTTTGCCGGTTTCTGGTCACTTTTTCTTTCAAACTCTTCTTTGCTTTCTCCCATGACAGGAAGGCGAAGGCGACGGAGCACTACAGCAACGATCTGGAAGCTGAGGACGAAGACATCATCACCGACGCTCAGTCTCCCATTCCCCAGCATTCCCTGTTCTCCGCCCCCCACGGACACAGCCAGCCGGTCGGCAAAGTTTTCGTGGAGAGGAACCGTGAGTGGGAATCTTATATGTGAAAGGTGTTGAGTTCCTCTTTCAATTTTCTATTGAAAAAGTCAAACTTTTTTCTTGTTTCAAACCATTGGTTCACATCAATTGAGCTCTTTCCCGATCTACAGTAACACAAGAATATGAATTAACATGAGTTACAACAACATTTAGTTTTCCCTTGGGATCAGTAAAGTGTTTTTTGAATTTGAATTGAATTTAGGGTTGACCCAAAACTTGGGCACGATGATGTTTCCAAGGTAGTTTCTACAGGTGTCTCCAGAACATGTTGGTCTTTGTGTGAGGGTGACCTGTGTGTGCGCAGGGCGTTTCCAGGCCGACCGAGTGGAGCAACTCAGGCACTCGGAGCTGACTGAGGACTACATGGACCCCAGGCAGTTCTGGACCACCAGGGACGTCTCTCTGAAGGTTCACAATGGCTTCAGGTTCGTTGAGACGTGTGAGCGCTCAAGCAAAACAAGCATGTAGCATGATATCAGCTCCTTTTCACTTTAAATATCCCAAGCTGTTTGCTAAGTTGTTATGACAAAGCCACAGTGGGGTTTAGGGTAGAAAAGGGAACCTGAACCTCTCTCTGGAAGACATGTCCACTGACTAATGCACTGAAGAATATTTTTGTAACAATAGCTAAACCACTATCATCCTTTAAAAGAGAGCACTAGGTGTCTTCTACCGATGGAAAACCAGAAACGAGAAATCCAGGCAACCCGCTCATGAAGCAACATTAGGCCTATAAATTGAACACATAAATACGGTTGTGTGTCTTCCACTTGCAGGGTGGTCGGTCTGTTCTCTCATGGGTTCCTGGCTGGCTACGCGGTGTGGAACATCATCGTGGTGTACGTGTTGGCCGGCGAGCAGATGACCACGCTGCACAACCTGCTGCAGCAGTACCACCCTCTGGCCTACCCGGCTCAGTCTCTGCTCTACCTGCTGTTGGCCATCAGCACCGTGTCCGCATTCGACAGGTCTCTGTGGGCAAAAACAGCACCTCTGAGATTTGTGTTTCTGTATGAAATTACCATCTGAAGTTGGGCATATCGTCGTAGGGTCAACCTGGCCAAGACGTCGATGGCCTTGAGAGGCTTCCTCACTCTGGACCCAGTGGCCGTGGCTTCCTTCCGTAAGACCTCGACAAATGTCATTGATGATGATTACGACGACGATGGAGATGATGACAATGTTTTCATGCCATCTCTGTGTGTATTCAGTATATTTCATAGCCCTGATACTGTCCCTCAGCCAGCAGATGACCAGCGACCGCATCAACCTTTATCCTTCGGCCAATGGGACTCTGTGGTGAGATCCGTTGTTATTCATTCAACGTCAGCGCTTTCGAAAATCATCTAAAAAAAAAAAAGACTATTGTAAGCATTTAAAACCAACTCAATGCTTTTTGTGATGAGACATTGAACAGGTGTACTTACTAAAGTGACCAATGGGTGTGGTTCAGACTGTGAGTTTTTCCAAACCCATTGGAATTTATGGGGCTAGCTAACACCCAAACACTTGTCGTTATGTGAAGCCTCCTAGTTTATGTACCACAACCTCAACTGCTGTGTCAATATCTAAGAGGCATATTTCATAAATTTGTTTAATGATTTATTGTCAATATACAATCTGATGTTTCTCCTCTGGTGGATGTCCACCTTGGGTCCTTAAGATGCAAACTAAATGCAACGCAGCTTTTAAAAAATATTTTGTGAAAATTGTCTAACATGTGACTTCTTCATTCAGGAATAGAATTGGATTAGATTTTTTTTTTCTTTTTTGTGTTGGTTTCACTTGCAGGCCTCCAGGCTCCGAGCAGCAGATCTTGCGGCCGTGGATCGTGGTCAACCTGGTGGTGGCGCTGTTGGTGGGCGTCGCATGGGCTGTTGTGTCCACGCGGCCAGACATCGACTACACAGAAGGTGAGCCTGGATGACATCCAGGATAAAATCTGTTTGGAAATACCTTCTTATTAATTGCATTTTTTCCCCTCTGTTACATGTATTTCTTAAGAGCTGGTCTTACTTTGATGTTGAAATAATGTTAATTAAAAAAAAAAAACTGATAAAATCTTATCTTTTAGTACATCATAGTTGCTCATCATAGTTTATTATTGCTCATCATTGTGGCGTTTTTTATTTTGCCACTAGATGGCAGTAAAGTCATTATTAGTAAAGTTCTTATTACAGTATACAGCTTGGTCGCAATGAACCCAATACTCAAAAAGATTTTGCTTCTTTTGTGTATGAGCAGAATTTTTGATGACGATGGAGGTGGAGGGTTTCCCCAGAGGAGAAGACAACCTGGACATCCCTGCCTAAAACCAGACGTGTTGAATGTATGTCAGCCTGTCTAATAGACTCGAAATCGAACGGTTGTTCGATGTATGATTCTGTACGAGTAAATGTGTATTATTTGTTTGCTGAATGTTATTTTGTAAATCAATAAATGCGTTTATGTACGGTCACCGCTGTGTGGTTTGAGAGTGTTTGCCCGCAGGGGAATATGAACCAAACAGTTTTGAAGTTAAACTGGAGACTGATATTTTGCAGAGTCGTGTAAAAATATTTAGACTTTCTCAGTTATAAAAGAAGAAAACAACCACTATAATCAGCACGTCTTCAAAATAGTGAAGATACGTTTAACCTGTGCTTTCAGGATGTAGCTAATTCAGTCAAAACAAGACGTGATGGAATAATATCTCACTTTCTGTATTGATGTCAGAGTAGATAAGATGTGTTTTCCTCAGGATTTTGTTATATAGTGTCCTCAATGCAAAACCAAAATAACTTTGAAGTCTTGTGCTGTCAGTTATGGTTGTTTATGATTCAATATATTCTACAAATTAGCTGTTATTACAGCTGTAAATTCAATCTAAATCATAATTTAAAAAAACAACAACCATAAATATGCACTTTCATACCCAAAAGATATGAATGTACCAAGACTACTAAATCTGCATGTTATTAAAGATCCACAACATTAAAAAGGATTTGTACTGTTGCCGCCTGACTCAAAGAAAAACATACAACTTACAGTTTTTCATTTTATTCATTTATTTTACCATTCTTGACATCGAGAGAAGTCACTTCACGAGCCAAAAATGGCCCTTAAAATACATCCCTCCAGCATTTCCGAGGTATCTCAGCGCAGTTGTGAAATTTCCCACAGCCCTGGAATGCAACAGGATGCATCCAGTCAGCGCGAGCCGCAGCCGTTAGTAGTAAGGACTATGTAAAGATGGCGGAGCTACAGATGCTGCTGGAGGAGGAAATTCCTGCGGGACGGAGAGCGTTACTGGACAGTTTTACCAACCTGGAAAGAGTAGCGGAATACTGCGAAAGCAATTATGTCCAGGTAACGGGAGCGTTTTGTTTTTCTTTAAAGAAACCGAGGGTGCTAATTTATAAAAAAAAAAAAAAAAAAAAAAAAAAAAAGAAAAGAAGAAACCCACGGAACAGTTGTGTGGCGGGGAGTGGGCGGTAAGGGAAAGGAGTGATGGAATAACCAACACAGTCCGTTATGTTGCTGTCAGCTCTCTGGAAAACTATATATATATGTGTATATATATGAAAATATATATACACATATATATATATATATATAAAGCAGTATTCAAAATTAAATAGGCTCGTTATACTTCTACAGCACGACCAGTGCCAACACATTTTTCAGCTTAACAAAAAATACAACTTTTACAGTGGGCATTGCATAGTGTGTCTGTTTGAGGGGAAACTTCAGGAGGAACGTGACAGATATAAGTGTTAAAGTTCTCATTTAGTCTTCCGAAGCTGGCGCATGCTCATTGCACACACACACACCGAATAGAGCGATCCTTCGCTTTCAGACGTGAAATGTCTTAAACCCTCTGCTTAGATTATGTCTGACAGCTGCAGACAGGCAGGGAACTGTTGACACAAAATGCGTGAAGTCTGATGTCACTTTATTAACAGTATTTTATTATCGATTGGAAGGAGCTCCCTCCACATCCTCTGTTTTAAGTATTTCCACCAGTCCTTACCAGGTCTTGAGTAATTTTACGGATATGAATTATTAATCAAACCAAAAATAAGAAAAATAAAATAAATGAAATACAGAAGGAGACCTGTTTGTAAAACTAAGTCTATTCGTTATTGCTGCAGATAGACTCTGCTGATCAGACGCATTGATTCGGTCTTTGCACGTTTTCATTGCGTTGGCATAACATTATGACCCCCACCCTAATAGCCCAGAGCCCTGGAGGCACGGACCCCTGAATGTGTGCTGTGGTTTCTGGCGTCAAGATGTTAGCAGCAGATCCTTTAAGTCCTGTGAGGATCTGCTGCCTGATCCTTGACGTGGTACCAGATTTGTTTATCCAGTGAGATCCCCGCAGATGCTCGGTTTGGAGAAGTTTGAGGCCCAGCCAACACTCCAAACTCGCTGTTGTGCTACTCAAATCTTTTTTGGAAACCCTTTTTGTTTTCTGTCAGATTGCTTTATTTTGCTGAAAGAGGTCACCATGATTCACGAGCTGTGTTCCCTTTGACCATATAATTGAGCAAATTGGAATTTCGAGAAATCAATTCGCTTAGTGGAAATATCAAAATAATTTAAAAAAAAAACCTTGTGTTTTTCGATTAAAAAAACAAAATTGAGCCTGAGGACCAGGTGGAATTTCAGCAGTATTGAAATTAAGGTATTTTGTGATTCTGCAATGAAAACACTTTTTTCGCATCACAAGAGTCACCTGTTCAACAACTGGATGTTACTACTGCAGGAAAAGACAAAGAAAAAGACGACAGGAAGTAGGAGGACGATGGCTCTTTATGTGCTTTAATGACTTATTCAGATGGGATTTTAATTGCGTTTTTAACTTGATGGAAACATCACACTTGCAAAATTGTGTTTATTCGATATGAACTGAAATTTGACAAAGTTTTGAACAAATTTGTACTGGAAATGCAGGTGCTGTGCTTGACTGTATTACTTCTACTAGAGCAGAAATTTGACTTTTCTCGACCACAAAGTTGCAACAATGTTCTTCCCACAGTCAACATACACACATCGAAATAGATTCTCATTGATGCAATGAATTCAGTAATTTTTTTGCTCTCTGTCATTGCAAACATTGCATTGACATGGCTTTCAGATCTTGAAAAGCAATGAAAAACTATTGTATTTTTTTTATTATTGTTTCCTTTTTTTCTTCTGCATGCAAGACCATTTCTACTGACTTTTAATTAATTCCTTTATAAATCCTAACCGGTGAGTCATTATTTTCTCATTTTGTCAGCAGCCCAGCTTACTTTGGATGCTGAAATGCTTTTTATTTGGCTTTTTTTTTTTTTCATTTGCGGATAAATGAGTAAATTCCATCTCAAGACGCCAAGTCAGTAGCTTTGGTTGGCTGCCATTCTCCCTCTGCGCTTCACAAGAGACACCATGGCTGCAGCGTGTGTGCATGTACGTGGGCAAGCAAAGCTGCTACAAACAACTGTTCTCCCTCGCTCGGCTCGAAATACACACCTGTTCACAGCCACGTTTCGTAACCATCCCGTTTGTGCAGCTGTGGGTGTGAGTTTCGCTGTCAGTCAAGAGAAGGTGGAAGAAAAGCGATTCCAGACTGTGGCCGAGGCGACGTTGCAGCGAAGCGGCGCGTTCAGCTGTTATCTTACCAGGATTGTAAACATTCCTGGTAAGATAACAGCAATTCTACAGAAATACCAGAATCAACGATTTTTATTTAACAGCTAAGGAAAACTTTATATCTGTTTTCTAGAAATAGACAATTAATGAATCAATGGTTCGTTAAGTTTCAACGATTTAACGAGTTAAGTTTGAATTACTGACTCAGGTGTAGCTGTTAGTCATTAATTCAGATTGTTCGTCGACAATTCAGAGCATTTACATAATTTTTTGCTGCTGCTTTTACATTTTGATCAGCTCTGCTGAGCAGCTTTTACAGAGGATGAGTAGTGTAGTTGGCTGTTTATGGATTTATTTAATGTAGCAATGTTTACAGAACCAACTGAGCGACACATTACTGCTGATTACTTGACTCATTCTCACCAAGTCTTTCAAATGGTTTGTGGCCAAAGGGTTCAAATTGATGTTTTTCTTGAAAGAACAATTAATTCTGACATAAATCATAAAAGAAAAAAAAGAACAGGAATGCCTGTTAAAAAGTTGTTTGCAGAAGTGAATTGTTCTTTTTTACCCCCAGAGGGAGAAAAATAAACAATAAATCATGCAACTAGACCAATGCATTCAGGAACATCTCTCTACAATGGCTGTCACCTGGCATTGCCGCACACTAAAGTTGTCAACGAGGGGAACAGGTAGAGAAGTTTCTTCTCCATTTTTAAACGGGTACAACCTAAAGCTGTGCCCAGAAGTCATCTAGGAAGTTTAAAAACTTGCGAGGCTTAGTGGTAGGGACTATAGGGCAGCTACCTGCCATGTTTCTGAGTTAAAAACATGTTTAAAGTTGGGCTGTATAATTATATTGAGTCAACAATATTTATAGATTTTTCCCACCCTCGGAAGGTATCGATTTTTCATCCGCGAGTATCGATACGTTAAACTATAGGGGTTCATAGGTTTATGCCGTTTTTTTTTTAACATGTCTGGTTTGTGATGGCGAAGCAGCGAGACTCACGTTCAACTTGTGCTGAAAGTGCACATTTTAAACACCAGCTTTCAAATTGTGTTAATGGGCCAAGTAAAAACAGAGCTATGCTAAACTAAGCAAACAAATTTTTTTCGAATGTCAGAGAAATGTTAAAAAACACTTTTCCGGTTATGTGAAAGGGAATGAGCTTCCAAACGCAAAAAACGCCACGCAGCATTAGATTCCTTGATTTTTGGAAATCTCAAATCTTTAATAAATATCGAGGGGCTGTGTTTTGTTGCTAAGAAACGAAGTAAAGTTGCGCAAGGAGCCATGAAAGAGAAGCTGAACGGAGTAGCAGCAAAAGCGGTGAGATCGTGAAATTAATGCAAAGTTTGGATATCAGAGCGACTAATGGCGTCCAGTCAGTAATTTGTTTTTAGCTTAGTGGTTTCTGTTCTGCATATAAAGGATTACCTGAAGAATGAACATGCGGCATGCAGTGGCGCTGCGCAGCTGCAAGGAATCGATCACTACAAGGTGAAAAATGTTACTAAAACATCTCAAGAATAGCTTACTTCACTTCAGCCAAGCTCAAGGCCAACAGGTTCTAATTTGCTGCAAAATCTCCAATCGATAACATTTCTTGTGCAAAATCACATTTTCGCCAGAGGTCACACAAATGTAATACATTTGTTTATTTTCAGTCATTTTCCAACATCTGAGTCCCAAGATAACATTAAAACAAAAAGAATCAAGTAAAAAAAAAAAAAAAAAAAAAAAACTGGTGAAAAGCAGAAAAATAAAGATCATTTACATGTTCATAACATAAATCTCAGCAGGTCACCCAGACCTCATCAGGATTCACTTATTTCTGCTGAGGACATTGAAACATGCAGGAACGTGAAGCACAGAAGGCTGAATCATTGTCTCTGTCACAGTAAAGCCTCCAGACATTAAAGAGCAGAAAAACTGACAGGTTTCAAGGCTGAATCTCACTGTAAACTTTGAATACTTATAAAGGTGTTGCTGAGGCTGGAGCACTATGAACAAGCTCTAAGTGTCAGGGATATGTAGTTATGAAGAACTGATTATCGGCTACTCCTGTGTTTGTCTTTAAAATATCCATACAAACATGTCCAAACAGCACCAACTCGTTGCTTGGCCTATATTTTTGCTGCGATCAGACGATGCGATGTGTTACGTAATCTTGTTCTGCTCCAGTCTTCTTAACTGTGTTTGGCTTCTCCCCGTGTGAAACGCTCACAGCATTTAAACTTGGCCTCAATCATTTCAAGAGTCAGTATTAGAGTCTTAACATATCAGCTTGACAGATAGTGTTTTCTTACTCTAATGAAAATTTCAGCAAAAGATCTAAGCCTGCTCCCGTTTCTTGTGGCACAGGCTTTTCTCTACAATAAGCAATCTTAAATATTTTTTCTTTCAAATGAATCCATAGGTTGTCTTTCTGTATTGATTTTTGCCTTGTGTCAAACTAAAATTTACAGTCGCCCGTATCGATATTTAAGGCTTAGTATCAGCCGATACCGATCCGATACATAAAATCACTACTGAGTTGACTTGAAAAGTTTCTTTTTTTTTTTCCAAACACAGACATAAATGTACTGAATCACAAATTTATTTGATGATACTTCAGCAGTACAGCACATTTATATACACCAAAAGCTTCACAAGCCTCGTCCAACATGTCAAGACGACTTTAATTTGTCAACAAAACTGAAACTGACAAAAACAGTATGTTTACTACCTTGGTCAAACATGTGAAAAATAAACCGCAACAAGTCTTCTTTCAAATTGTTCAGGAAGTGCAATTATATAAATATTAAAAACGCGACGTTGCTCTGAGCACAAAGCATTGAATTAGACTGAATAGATCCGCCCTTATGGATCAGACACATTGTCATCAATACCTATTCTAGAATGTTTTTCAATTTCAGACACTAATATCGGATCCGTGAATCTCTAATAACATTATACACAAATCTCTGCCATTTGTACAGTGAAACCAGGAATATCTAGGCAGCTTATTCAAATATTTGCTTCAAAAGTAAGTGAAACACAATGAAACTCATTAATTAGTCAGCATTTATTCTTTCTGAAAACCCTAAAGTAACGGACTGGGCAGCGTGGAGCTTACGCACCATGTTGACCTCTCACAGCTGGTAGCGGTTAGCTTGTCGGCAGAGGTAGCTGAAACGCAGCTCAGCCTCCAACTGCTCATTGAAAACACATGGCACACTGCTACAGGAGGCTGTCTGTGGATGCCCGAAGTGGGCGCGTGTGTGTATTTCGACTCGGAAACCATGGCGATTTGGTTCAGTATCAGCCTTCCAGTTTCGGCGCCGACGCCAGGAACAGCTCCTGCGGGGGCGGAACCGCCTGAGCGTTTGGAAAGATGGGTTTATGACTTTTGACAAACCCCGGGGACGAACCGTTGTGCAGGCCAACACAGGTTTATGATTCTCATAAAAATGTTTTAAAATCTGGCTTCTTTTGCAGGCCAGTTAGAGTCATTTGTGTGATTATTCTCAGTGTTGAACTGATCTGTGATAGCCCCCTCATAGATAAATGACCGTCAGTGTCTTATTATTATTCATATTCCCTTTTTGCAGTAAGGACATGCAGCCCACTCACACTGTCAGCTAAAGTTTTAAATGACATTACTGGATGGGTGCATGATATCTGTAACACATCCGTCTTTGTTATTCAGTGAGATGTTTTCATTTCAAGCGCTGCTATTTTCTGATTTGATCTAAAATTGAGCGAAATAGAAGAAAAAAAGTCAATAAATATCCTCTCAACCACCAATTTGCAGTCTTGTTAAAGACTCAGTATCGTTCAAAATCAACTATTTTGAGCTTTCCATCATGTTATTCCCTAATCAAAGACATACCTTGATTCTTTCATGCATGTTTGAGAAATCCTTTAATCTCATTCAGCTGTTCAAAACACTGCCTTCAAGACGAAGCTCCTCCTCAGAGCTGGAGTTTCCAAGCTTCTGAACTTCCACCTCATAGTGCATAGAGTCCTGAATGATTCCCCCTCTCAGCTCCTTCAGACTAGTCAGCAACAATTAGCAAACACTTGGTGGAACTGCACATCTGCTGAACTCATTATAGGAGCTACTTCTCAGTGCTATGCTGGTAAAGGGTTAATAGAGGAGCGATGTCATGATGAAGACGAAGTGTCCGAAAGATCAGGAGTTTTTAAAGAGACAGAGGCCCAATTTTAAAATATGATGTGAAATTTCAAGTCATAGATTGCATTTTTTTCCAACAACTGAAAGTAACATGGTTACTTGATTGTGCTGTAAAATGGCACTATGTGCCTGGAAAACAGATAATACGGCCCCTTTAAAAACGGTATGTGGGTTTCCTTTTGTTCGTCCTGTGATGTATTGTGTCTCTGGAAAAGCTCTACTGTGTCTGTTTTGGATGTGTTAGCATACAATCACAAGTTTCCATAAACCATGAGCAAGAACTGTGTAACATCTTTGAAATATTTATTTCTCTTTAGAACAGATCAACAAAAGACTAAAAACTGCCCCTTCCTGGAATAAAATCCTTTGAACTTAATGTACGTTCCTTAGTTCCTTTTTTTAGCAATAATAAGGAAAGCAGAAGGGTAAGTCAAGTGCTATAGATCAGCAGCCGCCCGCATCCGTTAAAATAACACTGACACTGTTACAGTGTGAGAATGTATTACTCTCAGTGAAAATGGGTCAGAGGTGTGTAGTGATACTCTGCTTGTTGGTGGAGGAGTCAGGCTGAAGTCTGCTCTACTCCATGCTTATTATTCAGAGTTGCAAACAAATAAAACAAACTCTGTTTCTTGCAAATCGCATTGTCTCTCCCCTTCCGTTGTCTGACAGTACAGTAGAACCACGTCTATTCGTGGCTCAGTGTTCACAGATTTTTCCAAAAACCACCAAATCGTAAAAAAAAACCCAAAATAAAACAAAAAAACCTACATATTAATATCCTTATATGGATAAGTTAAGTGATATCTGTTTAAGGATGTTTCAGGGGAGTTAGCTTGCTTAAGTGCAAACTAATCCCTGTTATGTCTTTGAACATTTGCATTTCAGTTTGGACTAATCTTAAAAAAAATGTGTCCTTCTTTGTTCATTAAGTTAGTGATTAGCTTTGAGCGACTAATATTTAATAATATTTACAAATATTTAATACTTGACTAATATTTCAGCTGTTTGAAGGAGGCAGCAAAACTCAGAAAGATCAACACAGTGACCAGGTTTCTTCAGGAACTGATACCAATCAGGACATCTACAGTTCAAATAACATGACATCATTTACAATTCTTTAACCTTATGAAGACACGGTGTCTTTATCAAACTACACTCCTATTAGAGAGGCAAATAATTGATCAACTTACAATTAAGTATCAATTTAATGGTTTACTAAATTAAAAATAGTTCTAATCGATTAAGAACTGACGTAGTTTCACACCTTCTTTTAGTGTTGTATTTCGGCCGCCATCCAGAAGAGGGCACCGCTGCACCTCCTTAAGCGAGCCAGTTGATACAGAAACAAAGATGGCAGGGCCATACCAGAACAGCAAAAATAAACCGTCCGGTGTGGCATGCAAAATGAACTTATGCGGTTACGTTTTGAAACATAAACACTTGACAAGCTTCTTAAGTCATCACCTTACTCAGGGAATTGTTAAAATATATTTGTTTGGTTGTTGTTCCAAATTTAGCATTTTAGAAAAAATTGAGCCTTTTATGTCATTTAAAGATGGCAAACCGTCTTGACAAGAGAAAACTCAGGTTTTTATCAGTTAATTGTTAGTCAATCGATAAAATCAATCAACTTTAGATTAACTCACTATCACGAGTTGCTAACTTGTATCCTAAACCCTGATGAATCTGGCTGCTTCAGGAGCCATACAGGGCAGTCATTGGCTAAGAGTTTATTTTTCAGATACATTTCTTCTGTCTGAGGAAAATGGATGTCACAGAGCGTTAACCACATGATCGTTACAGCGTCTCACAAAATAAACAAAAGTTATAAAAGCTGTTTTGTCATATAGACTCTACTTACATCTAAAGAGGTAGTGCACAGAGAAACAGAAAGGCTGATTTAAAAGTTTTCAATTTCTTTGTCACAGAGGAATTGATCTGTTAAATGTTCCTATATTGGAAGCTTGTTTTACTTAAACCATAACAGTAAATCTTTACAGTGCACACATATATTTGAGCTGTAAACCGTCTGTGACATGCAGAGCAAGGGACTTTTCCTTCTACGGTAAAAAAAAAAAAACAGCCTGTAGTCTTCTGGTGGTTGTCAATACTTCGCCGGGGTAAGTGGGGTAGAAGATGCACTTGAACACACCGCCAAGCAACATCTGCCCAGTGCCTACCGAACATGCTGTAATCTCAAGCACACGTGGCTTATGAAGCAGAACAATAGTTTAAAGTCAACCAGCAATTATGCCTCTGAATGGTTTGAAAACAAACCCCCCCCCAACAAACGTAATGTTTTAGAGGAGCCTAAAAAAGACTAAAAAGCAAGGGATTTTTTTTACACCTATGGGTAGGGGGGGAGATATGGACTTAAAGTTTCATCACAATATTTTGTTTTGCTATATTGATAACAGTGACAATAAAAACTACTGTTATGTTTTTTGGTTAGTTGGTTGTATAGATGTGACTCCATGGCAGAGCAATCAAAGCCAAGTAAACTCTCATAACTGCTTTTGGAAAAATAATACACATTTGCGCTTTTTTTAGGACACCACTCCCATAAAGTGTATGACTTGCATCAATAAACTGCACACAGTCCCTGCATTTAGTCATGCTTTTGAATTTATTTACATTTCTTGAGACTATTCTTGAACAAACATATAAGAAAATGGCAGCAATGATTCTGACAGTATGGGCAGTTTTAGGTGATTTTAAACATTATTAGTTGGAATTAATGGTGACAATGATAAATTAAAATTCTTTCCAACAAAAAGTATCATTATAAATGATAAAAAATATAATAATAATTAGGTTCTAACTGGTTTCCATCAGTGTCATGCAGGGCTTGGACTTGCTGCAGAGCAAAATCCAAATCCAGATGTTTGGATACCTTTTTCAATCCTCATTTTGCTTCAAGATTGCGTTTTTCATGCCTTTTAATAAATGTCATTTGACCCTTTCAAGATAATATTTAAGATCAATATTCTATTTTGAAGGGGGGTTTTTTTTGTTGTTGCTGTATTTTGATGTGCTAAAATGCCCCCATATGCATTAAAAATGCAGTAGAAAACATCCAGATGGTGATTAATAAACTCACATATGTCTTCATTAAAAAAAAGAGGTCAGAGGAATCAGAGCATGCACACGAGTCAGTGTAGAGCTAATGTGATTCATGTATATGAATTTAGTTGGAAATAAAAATCTGGGTTTATTAACGTCGGTACGTGTGTATATATATGTGTGTGTGGGTGTGTGCGTGTTGTTCTGCCCTCGCCTTAGGCCTAAGAGGGCAGTGGTCCAACTAGGTCAGTGCTAACGGGACGTTAGAGGTCTGATAGGAAAAAGAGGGAGCTGTAGAGGAGATGTAAGGATGTTGTCATAAATGTAGGGAGGAAAAGAAATAATGTTGAAGAAAAAACCTTGGCAGACCAAAATGAAAAGGTGACAGAAAGACAGTTAAAAAATTCCAAACAAAAAAAATGTCAACAACGCGTAAGCCTAAACTGCAGATGTACCTGGATGTAAACATAAATATAAATGTTACACAAGGACATTCTGCCTTTAATTTTTAGAGACTAAAATCAGCCAAAATTTGACTGTCACACACTGTAGTACTTTAAGCCAACTTTCAGCCTCTCAAAAGAGAAAAGATCATGTTACTATTATTGCAGCTGGATGAGGACATGCACTTATCAGCCAAAAGAGTACAACCAACCGCCTAAAACTAAGTTTGGCACAGCGCCAAAGGCGATAATGCTCCAGCATTGTCTTATTAAGTATTTCACACTGTTTGATCACCAAGTGTCAAAAAACTTCCATAGTCACAGCTCTTACCTAACGTGTAAATATTGCAACAATTCACCAATCTCAGTGTTAATTCATCTCACACTATGCTAGGTGCTTTACTCCCCTCAGCATGCTCTATCATTGAAAATGAAATTAAAACTGATGATATTTCCTACTTTTTCATTAATATTACTAATCATTTTTTGATCAGTTAGGAGCACTATTGAACATTGAAACATAATTTCCATGATGTTTAGGTTCATTCTTAAATATGAGAGTAATTAATGGCACACTAAAAGTGCATTCACACCAGCCTTGTTCAGTTTGTTTTAAATGAACTCTACTTCCTTTGACCATTCCTTTCGTTGGATAATGTGCAGTCAAACTGTGACACGGGCTAAAAATGCAAACTCTGGTACGCCTAAAAACCTAGTCCTTTTGGTCAAAGTGAGCTCTGGCGTGGTTCGAACGCCAAGCAGACCGGAGACCATTCCAAAAGCAGGAAGTGGACCATAGCGCTAAGAATTCTGGGTAAATACAACCAAATTAAACACACAAAAAAAAGCAAAAGTAGGAAAAAATTGGTTGTGGTCTTTTACCAAACACAATAGTGCAACCCTGCAACCACTAAAATCTGACGCCACTCCATTTTTTGTTTACATTTTGTGAAGAAGGACAGTTGCGCTCAGTGTTTTCTTTAAAGGCTTCCATGTAATTTCCTCCAGGGGCTGTTGGTGCAGCGCCGCCACAGGGGCGGAGGCGAACAGGTCTTTCAAAGGGTTTGGTTCTTTGACAGTGTGCAGTGTGACAGCAAACTGCAAAAGTTGGAAGTTGCAACAAATGTTGCAATTTTGGTCCCGATCGAACTGGACTGGGCAGGCGTGAAAACATCCTAAAAGTAACATAACCAGTCCTGATGCAGCAGAACACTTTGAATCCCACATCCTTCATTCCAATTAATGCTAACCACAAAGAGCGTGTCAATGTCTGCCACCGTGAGTCGTCTCTAACGGATAGTGAAATATTGTGACGACGATGTCGTTTTATTTTCTCATAAACATTAAAATCTCACCATCATAAGGGAGCTCAGCGCAAATCCAGGAGTGACTTTCCAGAGGCTCAGCAGTCAGAGGTTAGAAGGAAACAGCACAGGGATCAAGTGGCCGCTTTTTTATTTTTAGTTCACATAAATTCTACATAAAGATTGAGGGAACTTGCATATTCATAGCTGTATAAGTACAAGGAAGAAAATTTGGCAATAACATCTCAACCACGCTTGAGCAGGATTATTTTAATGAGCAGTGGAAGCGCGTTTGTTACTCGTAGAGGAATCTTAATGCCGCTAATTATAATGCTTTAACGACCCCCGTGTCTGTATGACCTCAGGTAGCACTTAGCTTCACCACTGGCAGTTCGCCTGCAGAAACTGGAAGCTGCTCCTAATGCCGCTGACAGGACCGGAAGCCGGGGCAGATTGAAATGTTTTCTGGAGCTGCGGTGTGGCTCAAGAAGCGTGGATTTGGGCTCTGACTGAGAATGTAGGGCAATGGGTCATCTGAAGTCATGACACAAACTGGGTGTGCGTGTTTCCTTTTGCGTTGTCAGTTATCATCTTTCTCGTCTCTGCGCGTCTGTGTGTGCCGACACACACACACACGCACACGCACACACATACACACACACGTGCGTGCGTAGATACACATTTGGGTGTCAGTGTGTTTCTTGTCAACTTCAGGCATGAATGAATTTGCGCTGACCTATATTGTGCTTGAGCGCACATACGCACACACACACACACGCACACAGATGGTGTTTCTGTACTTATGAGGTCTGTACATCCTATATTTTCCATACATCCGCCCAGCATGATTTCTTGAAACCGTGAAGCTGTTGCTTTTATTTTGAAGGTTTGTGTTAAAGTAGTGATTAGTTGTGTCAGAATGGCCTGAAATTCTCCTGGTTTTTGAAGCTGTTCGTCTTGCCTGACTCCTGTCCCAAATCTGTCTCCTGTCCCCCTCCGTCCACAGTCTGCAGACAAAGAACAAGCGCTGGAGGAGACCAAAAGCTACACCACCCAGTCTCTGGCCAGCGTCGCCTACCTTATCAACACGCTGGCCAACAATGTGCTCCAGATGCTCGACATCCAGGCCTCGCAGCTCCGCCGCATGGAGAGCTCCGTCAACCATATCTCACAGGTCTGGTGACCCTAAATGTTCTCACTTGAGTGAAAAACATCGCAGTCAGGAAGCAAATAGGAAATACCCATTTATGTGTATGTACGGATATGTAGAGCCTTCCAAAAATATTCATACCCCTCGAGCGTTTACACATTTTAACTGCCACTTAGGCCTGTTGGAATAAGCCCAAACTCAATTGATAACATTAGAAATTCAAACAAACTCAATTATTTCTAATTGCACAATTCTATTTTCTCTCTAATCTTTGTCTTCGAAACCAAAGATTTATGGATGCAGCATTTATGAAACATTGCTTTTTGGAGTACATGATGAATAAAGTCATACATGGTTCTGTTATCCAGAGGAAAAGGACTCGTGGGTCATAATCATGTATGCATGCATGAAGGTTCATTTAGCCACTCTCGGGCTGAGTGGAGCAGCTCTGAGTCTATTTCTGAACTTTGTACCTAATGATCAAAAGAACTATTCACAGCCATCAAGAAGCGGCCAAAGTGCAGAAGCATGTTGTCTTTCTTTACATATGTGTGCAGAAAGCATGGTTATTTTGTGAGTATTGATAAGTGATCTTCTGAACACAGCAGTGGTTGGTTAGTTAATATCAACTCTTGCTCTGCTGATGGTCTTTCAGAGAGGGCGTGAGGGTCGCCGCATTTCTTATTTTTTTAACTGAACCAAAATACACCAAATTCCACAGCCCATCTAGATGCTAAGGATGTCAAAGTCAAGCTAGCATAACGGAACTACCTTCCTTCCCATTGCTATATTTTTTGAATTAACACTTTCTCCTGACCTTGTTATCTAGCACTGCGTCCTTTTTTCTTGTATACTGTATATCACGTGTACCATACCATACATTTAAGACTCAACGCATTATGTTGACTACTTGACAGCTGAAACCAATGGCAGTCATCGTCAGCGAGCAACTTCTTGCTTGCGTGACGTCACGTTGCATCGGGAGTCAGTATCGCCACTTTTTTTATGAATGCCAAATCCGAGGAGATAAAGCACAATTTCCCATTGTGTTACTCAGCTGGAATATGTAAGCACCCCCTCGCCCCCAGTACAGTCAGAGGTGTGAAGCATCACTAGCGATTCAGTGAGTTACACTGTGCTGCACTCCTACACAACGGCAGCTCTGTCAAGTGCATTCATCTCAGACAAACCCAGCCAGCTTCCGTAAGAAAATAAGCTGAATGCTAGGAAAAGGCTTCAGTTGAAAAGAATTAGTGCTTAGAGGAATTAAGTTGCACTTCTCAGCGGTACAGAGGGTCCATTCTCCCCCTTAGACCTCCGAATTATCGGAGCAGTTTCCATGCAGCCATAATGAGATGCTTCTCTCTGCTGTGTTGGCCCAGGCTGAGGACGGACGCTATAATCACCACTTTCTGTTCAGAAAGACACTCGCATCTGTTATGTAGGCGAACACTTTGCACTGTGAGGCTTCTTCGCATTCACAAGCACTGAGATACTCTTATGTAATGCATTTAGAATTTTATGCAGCTGCAATCAGCCAAGACATTATTCATGCAACATCAGAGACAGCTAAAAAAAAAAAACAGCCATTGTTAGGACGAGGTCCAGTGTGTGTACGCCATGAAACTTTGTTTTTCTATCATTAGCTGGAGGCAAAAGGGGCTCAGTGTTTTGTGTGTTTCTTTGCTTTAAATTTTATCCTTCACAGTTAAGCCCAAAATTATTATATTAGTGTATCACAGCTAACTATAAATAATTTTTAAAAACATAAATATGGTCTTAATGAAACATGTTTAATACCTGCCTAAAGGTTGTTGTTTGTTAAAGGATGCTTTTAATCTGACAGTTGCGCCTCATTTGAACATATATTATAAATGATTAAATATACCCATACTTCTATGAGTGTCTTGATGTTCATAAGCATTGTATTGAAAGCAGCAGATGAAATGACAATGTTTTGAATTCATATCTTGGAGATTAAAATAAAACCTCCCGAATAATTTTACACTACGAGACAATTCCAACCTCATCACATCATTGAAAGTACCACTCTTGTCATCTTTATAAGTAGGCAATTAATTGGTCCTTTCATAGATATTAGGAATATAGACATTCATCTTAATCAAAAGATTAGACAGCACTTTAGTGAGAAACTTCACCTGTCATATTTCTTGTCACCTAAGCAACAGTGTCTATGGTGACAAACTACTGTGTTGTCTTCACCTTGTTACTCGGGTCTTTAACTCTCATGTAGACCACACAATGCAGGTCCTTCTGCTTGCTCACCAAAACAGAAAGATGTCAACTACCAATTCACTAGTAGAAGATCAAAAACAAAAACACAGTAGTCTCTTCCTTGATGGTACATGTGTGGTTTCAGCTGCAAATAGTACACCGGGTTATGGACCCGGTCAGTAAGGTCAGCTGGTTGGCTTGCTGTTGGTCATAAAGCTCTTCTGAATAATAGGATGTCAGTAATCGTCCATTGGGGCTGTTGTAAACAAATATTTCAGTAATCGTGTACTCTATCGATTATTCTTACCATAAATCAAGTAATCGGATAAAAAAAAACCCCAGCAAAAATAAAACATTGGTAAATCTAACATTACAGCAGTACTACTATCGCATATCAACATCAGTCCAATTTTTCACAGTTGAGATTCCCGAACAATAACTTTTCTGTAGTTTAGAAAATTAACACTACCAATAAAATCTCACTTTCTAAGTTAACCTGAAGAAAAGTTAAACAAGAATCTGAAGTTATATTCAGTTTTTTTTTTTTTTTGTTTGATTTTTTGTCAAACTTGTAAAAATCTCCATCATGACATGCGATGCCAAAACAAACTTGACTCTTCCTTGAGCAAGGATGGCTGCTGTGAACTCGTACACAGCCGTCCTCTAATCATTCTATATTAAGAAGTACTTTCTTGATTCACGTACTCTCAACAGGCCAACCCTACACAGCGATCCACCCACACATGGTGCATACATGGATCCTGCTTTCTGTAAATAATTTCCCTTGATAACCAGAGTAAAGTATCCTTCTTCTACTGACTCCCAAACTCCACAGGCAGACTGTCATCCATGTTAGGGCTTCTCCAAAAATATCCAGAGTGTGAGAACACAGAGCAGTGAGAATTTCATTCTCACACTGAACACTCTTTGGGTTTTGAACAGCCGGTGAGGAAATGAGGGAATCAGTGATTCCAAGGGAAGATTTGAAGGCAAACTGCCTTTCTGAGAGAAAGAAATATTGAGTTCAACTTGGAAACAAAAAAAATTACTTTGGGTTCTGTCATTGTTTTGGAGTGGTAAACACAGTTTTACAACATATACACACAAGGTTTGTGCGTATATGTCACTATCTGTTGAGATGATATGTAATCTTTAAACATCATTTGATCAAAGAAGTCCAACTACCGACTCTTTGTTCCTCCTTGCAGACAGTCGACATCCACAAGGAGAAGGTGGCGAGGCGTGAGATTGGCATACTGACCACCAACAAAAACACGTCCCGCTCCCATAAAATCATTGCCCCAGCCAATCTGGAGAGGCCCGTGCGCTACATCAGGAAGCCCATTGACTACAGCGTGCTGGACGACACTGGACACGGAGTCAAGGTAGGTGGCAAAAACGAGCTAATAACGGCGATTGCTCGTATAATTAATGTTGTGGCAGACCGTAAAATTCTGTGACGGTGCCAGCATGTTAACGTTACTCTGAAATTGAAAAAAAAAAAACAAATTGAAAGTTATTGTTTTGTTTTTTGTTTGTGTATTTTAAATTTGAGAACATGATAGGAAAGCTACAGAGCTCCTCAAGGGATGTGGAGGGGAATAAAAATATTCCGACTTACTTTTGCGAGATCCTTTAAAATGTTCGAAATAAAAAAAAAAACAAGTTATGTTTTTTGGTGGAATGACCATATTTGTGGAGTTTCTGTAACTCACCATGTAACTAACCGTAACCCTACTCAAAAATTGCTCTCACAGTGTGTGTAGTTCCTCTGTGAGTAAAGGCCGCTGGTTATAAACCGTAAATGAGCTGCTGGGAAAACATATCGACTTGGAAATGCAACACAGATTGTAGGATTTGAGTTAAATGTCTCCCCGTGTGCGAAGAACTCTCTTCAGATCATCTCACTTGTATCTAAATTGTGTCTTCTGTCGAGCGTTGATTCAATTTGTTTGAAAGTAAGAACAAACACAAACTAAAAATCTCTAAGTCTGCCTTATAGGTGTGTGTCCTCCATTCCTATGGTGTTTATGTGTCAGAATTAAGCCTTAAATATGTAGGAGTAGTTTAGGATTTCACAAGAGTAATTTGGAATTTTGTAAAGCTTTTGTGTGATCATATAAAAATAATTCGGGACTTTGCAGAACTTTAGTGTGAAATTGCAAAAGTAGTTTGGGATCTGGCAAAACTTTTATCTGATCCCAAAAAAGTAATTCTTCAATCTTTGAGAGAAATTGTAAAAATTTAACGCGATCTTGCAAAATCTTTTAGGTGATCTCGTAAAAGTAATTTGGTATCTTTGCATGAAAGTGGAAAAGTTTAAGGTGATTCCGCAAAATTAATTCAGGAGCTTCCAATCCTCCTGCATGATTTTAGTACATGTAAGTACTTTAGTATCCCGCAAAACTTTTGCGTAATCTTTCACAAAAGTAATTCAGCATTTTGCAAACTTTTGAAAGGGTTTCTCAAGATCAGGATTCACTCTTTTTCTCCATCTGCCTAGCGTAAATCTCAAGATAGAACATTTTCACTGTGTTTTTAATTTCAAATTTTCACAAAATTTGTTTTTTTTGTGAATGAAACTGAAACTCAGACTTTAAAAAGTGAAATGCAAGACAAAGATACATCAAATGTTACCTTTCTAAAACGGTTTCAATCAAAGCCAGGATCTTTTTGTTCATAACTGTCTGAAGTTCAGTTTGTTTTGTGTGCAGCTCATATTTTCTTAAGTGTTTCTGCTACCCACTGGTACAGTGTCACCCTGGGCAGAGAACCATACCGTCATCATCCTAGTGTGTCACAAGTTACAAAAAAGTATTCCCTTGGGCTGTAGTTTTATTTATTTGTCTCTGTTTTCAAAATGATTTATTTAGTTGCACACTTCAGTATCACTGCATCACAAACTGCAACCAAACTAAAGCATCCTGATCTGTGTTTCTGTGTCTCTATCTCAGCTGGTGTTTATCTCTTTCTGCCTTGCATTTTCTGTCTGCTGTTCCTAACGATTGACCGTATTTGCATGATGCAGTTGCACTCTGTCTAACCTTTAGATGAAAATGTCTTCTGCTTCCTTTTCCTCTTGTTCCATCTGCTGTCACTGATGTGTTAAGTGGTTGATGAGGTTCAAGGTAAGAATCTACAACACACCTACACACAGTACAGAACGAATGCGTCTGATGTGTCTCACCAGGCGATGGTTGAAAGCAAAAAGGAAGAAGTGCTGCTTATTTTATACTCCATAATGTATGTCTGATGGTCAGGCAGAATAAATTGTAGCTTTTTTACATCTATTCCACACATGTTTTATTTAAACCGGTATACAAATATGGATGTTGAGATTCTTCCTCTTGTAGTATTTTCTATCTTTAATGTCCTTTTGTCCCTTGTGTCAACTGAGAAATTTTACTAAAAACTTGAAAGACTCATGTAGAAAAACTCAACTATTTCCCAATTGCTGTGTTTCCTATAAACAAGAAATTAAAAATAATGTTGCACCATCATCCTCCTACCACTTCCTGTTGTCCTCTTTGTCGTTTTCGCCAGCAGTAACAGCCAGCTGTAGCTGAATTGTGTGATATGAAAAAAGTTTTTTCATAGCAGTTTTACAAAATAAATAAAAAGCTTTTGGGTCCAAAATAGCTCTTTCTAAATGTTGGGTTGCCAAGCCCTGGCCTAGGCAAATAGGCTGAGAAGCAGCCAATTATAACTTTGCAGAAGCTGCAGAGGTCCACAGCTAATTGTTAGTCATCCTCTCGCAAAATCTGGCCTTGGTAGAAGAGTGGGAACAAGAAAGATGCAGAAAACATGAGGAAGAAAGTTCTGGAGTCGGATAAGACCAACATATTTTTATTTTCTAAGGAACATGAAATGTTGGTGAGAATTTGCCTCAAATCTACATTATGAAAATGAGAGATTCCAGTCAAGTTGGTGTTTTTGATTGATTATGTCCAACCTAACTAGTTTTGATAGTGAGCGTGTTTGTTTCTCAGGTAAATGGCCAGCAGAGTCTGAAACTTGGAGGAGGCCTGTCCCGGACTAACCCCCCAACCCAGAAACCACCCAGCCCTCCAAGGGCAGGAAAAGGAATCTTGGGGTATGTACACCTACTTTCACTTTTATCACTCTCATCTAATGTAATTTTCATACTTTTCTGTAAATTATTCAACTTTGTGACTCTTTTTGTGCCCTGGAAGACAACAGGGTTAATGTCAGATGAGACGGTCAACTTCTCTGTGGAAATCTCTTAGAAACAGGCTGCAGCCCTGCGCATATTTAAATCTCTTGTGAAAAGACGGGGGTCCTGTGACGAGGTTATTACAGATTTGAGCTGGCAGAGGGAAATCACACACACCCACACACTGAAACGCAGCGCTCTGAGGAATAACATCATCTGTTGGGAGAGCTTGTTGTGTTCTTTGCCCTTAAACATCTGGGTCACCAAGCTGTTTATCCGTCTTTTAGTCTTCTTTTCTCTACCTGTACTTTACTCCCTTTCCCCTACACTATAATTGTATTTTTTTTTATATCCTACAGTTGTTTCCTCTTCTTTTATGCACGTCACTTATTTCTGCTTCTGTCACGTTAGAAGCGGATATAATTGTTGGTTCTTCCAAGCTAAGCGCTGCTCTGACCGAGGACACAAAAAAAAAGTCTCATTTTCCTCTTCTGAAATAGACCAAACCTCAAACATTTGAGCAAAAGCCGGATTTTGGTGTGTCTGTCAGTGTCGCATTTCATCACACCGTCACCCAGACTCAATATATGATTCATATACCAATTGGGACACTCTTCATTTGGGAATTGTAGAGACAAAGTGCTGAAAACAAACAATTGGCAGCTCAAATACAAAAGTTAAGCCTTTGACATTTTTCTCACTATCTGTGTTTTTTTATGTTACCACCCTCCTTCAGGTCCTTTGTTTCTGTATGTTCTCACTGACAGTCAGGCCACTAAGCTCGATGGAGATGCACATTGTTGTATTGTTTGACGGGCGTCAAAAAAGTACACCATAATTATGTTCTATGAAACAATGGCGTCTGGTGGGCGTTTAAACCAGCATGTTTCATCAGCAGGGCCCTGAAAAATGATCCATCCAACATTTTAAGAGATTTCTTTTGCAGCTCCGGCTGTATTTTTAGATTTCTGAAGCCTTTTGGGTTCACTGAACTTTATTTATCAGATCAGAGAGGGTTGAACACAAATGTATACCTCAGTTTTCCAATTGTAATATGTAAAATATTCCTTAAGCTATATGTTGTTTGTCTTCATTGAAGCTGGAGTATGTAACTTTTATAAAAATATAATAATATGTTTGTTTTTTTTTTTACATATTTGTTAAAACTGTCACACAGTAGAACATGAGACAGATTTTCTGTGAAACAAATCAAGCTCTCTCCCTGCAGTTCTACTGCCATCTACAGAAATGCACCACTCCTAGTGAAAAACAACCAATCTGAGACAGGAGAACAATCTTAGCGCCGCCAATCACGCTTGTGTATGCCCTGCTAACACCCTCTCCCATTCTCTCTGTTCCCCACAGCAGAATGCTAAGACTAGTTAGCATGGCCACGGGTGACGGCGGATAAATGGTTTTCCTGGAACGTAAAGTTGTTTCCCCATCATTAGCACATTTAGCAGTGTGTACACGAGATTGATTGACAGACCTTCTGACTTTCTGATTGTTTGCATTGGATTTCTGCAGATGGCATTAGAACAACAAGGAGAAAGCAGAAGGAGCTTGATTTATAGTGAGAGGTCCACCAAATATTACATACCGCAGTTTTAAAGGTTGTGGTTGTAATACGGAGGTGTAAAAAACTGTGTACATATGGAGCTAGGAAGGCTGAGCTGCCAGAGTCAGCGGGCGTCTCCTCTTGTCTCTTTATGTCCCTTCCAGTTTCCTGCAACCCGCTGACCAACCGGCTGTTTCACCCTCAATCGGCAGCGTTAGTGGCTAAATAATAGCATAAATGCAGAACCTTTAAAACAATACACCCCATTAAAGGTTGTGTTGGTGCTTTATGTTGTGAAAAGTAGTAGATAATCTCCAGCTTTCTGTCCATCAACACCTCTCCATCTTCACTATTTGATCCAAAGTGCGGTTTCTCAGCACGGCGAACAGAAGCAGCTCAGCGGTTGGTCAGAGCCGTGCCAACGGGTCTGCCTCTCTGCCCGCTCCCCACAGACAGGCGGGGAGCGGACAAACGCACAGCAGAAAGTTGGCGACACACTGCCGACAAACCTCTCCTTCTGACAGCGCACACACTTTTCTTTTCTTCTTCTTCCCCGCATTAACTAACTACCGAGAGGAACGTTGAGTCATTTTTGTACATTCTGCACGCGTTCGGTTCCAGTGAAAAAGCTGCATTCAGCCAGGATTAAAAAAAAACTTGGTGAGCTCGGGAGATCGAGAATAGAGACACCCACATGGCTGCTTCAGCATTGTAGCAAATAGATGTTTCTTATCCTGCCTGAGAAACGCTCCATTCATCACCAGCTTTTACTTCGGCTAACAATGAGTCCCTTTGTTTGGCCTCATGTTTGTTCAACCGTGGGTGCAGAGTTTTTAACGGACTCTGTGCTCATTATGTCTTGAAATTGTTTCCTTTTTCATTTTTAATTGTGCTTTCTGGGTTTATATTGATGGCTAACTTTGATTTTTTTTTGGAGGGGTTCAACGTGGGAGATTGGTTTTATTGTGAATGTGTCATTAAACTGTGGAGTCTTTTTGTTCTGCTTTTATGTCCTACATTTCTACAGTTTCGCTGAGCTGCAGGAGTAATTGTCTAAAAATACATCCCGACCTTTAAAGTTGGCTTGACTTTTCTTTTACAGCAAGAGGGAGCCAGTGTCACTCTGCTGTAGTTTTCCTTACCACGACTATTAAACAGCAGGAGCTGTTGTTAGAGCTAACCCAGGGGTGTCAAACTCCAGTCCTCGAGGGCCACTGTCCTGCAGTTTTTTGATGTGCCACAGGTACAAAACAGAGGAATGAAATGGCTTAATTACCTCCTCCTTGTGTAGATCAGTTCTCCAGACCACTTACTAGAACTTCTTAAGGGTAAAGAAAATGGTGTGCAGTGCCCCCTTGTGGCTCCTTAACAGGATATGTTGGTGTCAAAGTCAAGGCCCGGGGGCCAAATCCGACCCGCCGAATCTTTATGTGTGGCCCTCCACAGTCCCTACACCAAATTGGTTTTTGTTTTTTGTCTTTTTTTGCAAATTTCTTGAAAATTCACACAAATTCAACAGATCTTTGCAGTTTTTCACACTATTGCATAATTGTGTGTAAACAGCAGTATCACAAAAACAATCATAAAATTCTGAAAGGACTGATTGAGGTGAGAAGATGTTTGATAGTATTTAATTTTAAGGAGTACTTATTGAACTTACAGCTATATATTAATATTTTAACTGTTTGTTAATGGGTTTTATCACTACACTTTGGCACCACTGGCCCTTTAAGAACATTCATGATCTTGACATGGCCCAAAATGAAAATGAGTGTGACGCAGTGGGACAGATGACCAACGCCGCAGGTCTACGTTCCTGTGGGAACCTCTTCCTCACCTTTACATCTTGCACGCACAGGCACAAGAACTCCCCCTACAGGACACTGGAGCCGGTACGCCCTCCCGTCGTGCCCAATGACTATGCCTCCAGCCCGACGAGAAACAATTCGGGTGCCGGACAGCTTCCGAGTCCGGTCCGCACCGCCACCCTGAACCAGCGACCCCGCACGTACAGGTAGTCGGGTCAGAGTTCAGACGTGACTGAAAGAACAGCGTTTCCGATTTACTTCCTCTGCTCTTGCTCTACTAATCCCATCGTCCTTTCAAACTCAAAAACTTCTGATGTTCAACACAGTCACGTTCAGTTTGGAAGCAGGGATTTAGAGGTGGTTTAAAACACAGATTATGGTGATTTTATTTGAAGCAGAATTTATTTTAGTCATAAAAAGTGACTTGCAGTATTTTGGAGTAACTCCATACGTTAACAAATCCTCAAAAGTACATTTATTTTTTAAATTAAAGTTATTTTACATACATTACACACACAGGAAATACTTCAAGCAACTATTTGTCACTTTTTATGATTTTAGCTTTTTGCTAATGGTAACCTACAATTCAGTTTTTTGGGGTGTGAACATAATCGCTGATTCAGCTCATTTATTACGATTAGGGTTGGACTGATAAATGGGCCGGCCGATAAATCCACCTCTGTTAACGACAGTCACCCCACTGGTCAACTCAGCGATTGTGCTGCTATATTTAGTGTATTTTCAGACAAAAAACATACATGTTGAACTAAATTGGAAGCAGCAGGTCAGACTTCTTAAAGATCGGTAATCAACAATCGACCAGAAAACTGCAGAAAATTCCAATGCACTATAAGTTGGTGCAATATTCCCAAACTAAACTGGCATGTGTTGAATAAAACATTTTGATAACTTTCTGCTTCAACTGAGACTAAATGTTGCCTTTTAGTTCATCTTTCTTGGCACCTTTCACGTTTTTAGGCCTCAGTGCCTCCATTTACAGCTATTCCACCAAGTTACCACTTTTACTGAACATGAGCAAACATTTTGAATTTAAGACAATCACATTTTTTGGACGCAATTTATCAGCTTCTTTGCAGCCACCGCAGTTATAATCTGCTGAAACAAATAACGCTAACATGTGGACAGATCCAGGAAAGCTAACTATTCATCCATATTTAGGATACAGAATCTGACCCAGAGACGTTTTACAGAAATGTCAGAGAAATCATCTTTGCTCATGACTTCTCCGTCTTCCTGTGGGATTTTGCTTTCGGCTTGGTTTCATCACTCTGTGCCATGGCTTGCTTCTCTGCTTGTCTAAAACCTGCTGCTGTTCACTCTACTGCTTTTGCTTCTGGCTTTTTTTGTGCAAAGTTTTTCTTTTTGTTTAAATGTCACATTGTGCTAACTGTCTGCTTACGTCCGACTAACTGATTTTCTTTGTTTCTGCGGATTCATCTTCAGCATTTATTCGATCTCATTGATTGTTTTCCTCAATTCTAGCAGGAAACATTTTGTTCAGTCCTTTATAGTCAGAGCAGAAAAGAAGTGCCTTGATTTTGGAAGCAGTTGTCAAAATGAAAACAATTATTACATTTCTGGCACTTTTGTGGTTCATTAGTAACGGAGAAGTGTTATGCTTTTCTTTATTTTAAGCCAGTTGTTGTAGCAAGTACCACAACGACTTGGATTTTTTTCAGTTTGTCGTGTTTTTACATCGTAATCCTTTAGAACGACATGTCTGGATGAATTATGGGGGTTTTATTTGTGCAATTTCTTTCGCTCATATGTACAAGTTTCCAAGTTCAAGGCTAAAAGAATTCAAAGAAACTTCCCCTGGAATTTGAGACTCAAATGGAAATGTGTTTTTTGTCTTAGCCAGCACTTGTTTGAACGGTAGCGTTAGCTGCTGGGCTTGTGCTGATGCTCTAACATGGTCATTTCTAACGAAGCAGAAAGTAAAATGTAAAAGTTTCGCCTCCCAACATAAAATAAAAGTCTTTAGTCCTACTGGAGAGTCACAACAACTCTTTCAAGATACTGTGATATGAGCTATGACAATATTTTATTTCCCTTTGGAATGAATAAAGTACTTTGGTATTAAAAGGGCTTTACGACTCAGTTAATTGTTATATTTTTTATTATATATTTGGTAGAGTTGACACCACATTACGCAATGCAGTGGTTTGAGAACATCTAGAAATAAAACTTGCCAAGGTTTACAAGGTGCATGTTATTGTAGAAGTACTTTTCATCTGATTCTTTGGTTATTTTCTTCCGTATTATATTTATTAGATGTAAATAGTTGTCAGCTCTTCTTCCCATATGATCAACACATTCTTTCATCCTCCAGCTTTAACCAGTCAGATTGCATGTTCTCGTCTGCTTGTTTATTCATGTCTTCTTTGCTGCCATTAACCTGAACCTGCTACTGCTGTTCGCTGGACTTCCTCTCTGCAGACTTCTGTTTGTCATCCCGTCTCCATCGCCATGCCGACCGTCTAAGGACGTGCAGTTTTCACTACTTTATGTCCTGTTCCTGTCTGCAAACTTTCTTGAAAAGCTTCACGTCGCTAAAAAAGTTTAGCAGTTTTTAATAAGCAAAAACTTTGATTCCAGTTCAAACGTGGATTAGTATTTTGTCCAACCTGCAGCTGGAACACACCTGTCTCCACAGCACTGATCTTCCTCTGTTTCTGTGTGTGCGTGTGTGTGTGTGCGCAGTGGCAGCAGCGGAGGCAGTCACCCAAGCAGCAGCAGTCGCAGCAGCAGCAGGGAGAACAGCGGCAGCGGCAGCGTGGGCGTTCCCATCGCCGTGCCAACGCCATCCCCACCCTCCACTTTTCCAGGTAACAGGACACCTGCTTAATGTCACAGCTGCAGGGGACGATGTGTGACTGAAACGATTGATCGGATTGGTCGCGATAAAACAATTAATAAAATAATCGTTGAATAATTTAGTAACGGATTAATCTGGAGGAGGCTTAAAAAGGCTATTTTCTGGAAGAATAACATATTCAAAGCAACAATTAAGCCATAACTATACAAATATATACATTTTGCATTTAAGATAAAAAAAAAAAAAGTTTGTAAATATGTTCCCGCCAGAACTTGTGAAGTGGCAGTTTTAGCTCTTTATTCTTCCCTCACTCCCTGCTTTAACCTTCCTGCCTAACGAGCTCCTCTTTCTCTTCCTTCTCCTCTTCCCCAAGTCTCCCCGACTGCTGGACCGTCCAGCTCTTCCTCCACAGCTCCAAACTCCTCCCCTTCTCCCTCACCGACTCCTTCCTCTTTCTCCTCTTCCTCCTCCACTACCACCTTAACGCAGCCTAACGCACCCCTACCACCAAACTCACCCGCACACCAAGCCGACTCGTCTCCTCACACAAGCTCCCAAACAAACGTACCGAACACCAACACCTCCCCGCCTCCTAACCCTTCTCCCAGCACCTCTGAAGGCCAGTCCCAGCTGTCTTCTCTTCCTCTTCCTGCTCCTCCTCCTCCTCCTCCTTCACTCTCCACCTCTTCTTCACCTGCTGAAGGTGAGTTTGTCCCAGAACACTTCAGCGGCTCTGTAATGAAGAGACCTTCATTACGGAGTTAATTTATTTAATGTATTG
>VMRN01000032.1:5038432-5055553 GCA_010277015.1 Poeciliopsis turrubarensis
CATCTATCTGCACTGAAAATCCAGCCGAAAAAGGCCAACTTGTTACAGGCTCAAAGCCAAGTTTTCTTTTAAAAGGTGCTTTAATACCTGACAGTCCGGTAGACTCGGTTCATTTGGGCACCAAAATTGCAACATTTGTTCCATTTTTAGATGTCAAACCTTTTGAAAAACCTGTTCCCCTCTCCTCCAGTGGGGGGCGCTGCACCGCAAACCACTCAACACATGAGTGGAGTGCAACTTCTTTCTTCGTAAAATGTTGACAAAAATGGAGTGGTCTCTTTTGTCGTTCGCAAAAGATCACAAACCATTCACCTGCTGGCACTAGACTCACACCTTTGTTTTGGCTTTATTTACCCAGAATGCCCTGCCTTTTAGTCCACTTCTTATTCTCTTCACATCCATTGTCCTTAAGAGAGAGAGTTGATAAAATGTGACCCCTTGGTTGCCTTTTTCCTCCTCACAAACTTTCTACAGATCTTTGGATAACAACTGTGTGTAGTTGCTTTCACTGCCAGGAGAGGGAGACAAAGCTTGTTCAAGCCACTCCAGGTTCCTTTTAAATAAGCAAGAAACAAAAGTTTACATCAACATTTCTTAAGATTTGTAACAGAGTTCCTCTCTGCTACGTCAGGTCCCTTCGTCCCCCAGTTCTACAGCATGAACCGGCCCCAGCCTCGACAACAGACCCCTCAGGTGGGGGGGTCACTTCCATACCGCCGACCCCCTTCTGTGACTGGTCAGCCGATAACCAACCACGTCAATGGAGGACCCTACTACAACCAGAGCCCAGGTTAGCCTTTCACTGGAGGCAACACTCAAGTTTACTAATTGCTGAAAATATGACAGAAGGATGTCTTTGAATCCTTGTTTTGGCAGAAGTTTATAAACACTGATTGTGTAGAAATTAAGTCCTGATAAAGCAGAAGTCTTTTTTGGAACGCAATTACAGGTGAAACCAGAAGTTTACATACACCTACTAAAAAGACACACACACCAGTTTTTTCCTCATTGTCTGAGGTTAAACCAAACATCTCTTGCTTTTGGTCAGTTAGAAAGGTGCATGTAAACATCTGATTTCAACAATATAAACATAAAAGTCAGTGAGAAATTTCTGGTTTTAGCATAGTGGTGATTTGAATAATAAAGTCAGAGCTCAGATTTGGGAGGGAATGACATCACTCTAGAGTCGAGAGTTTTCTAGTTGGACGTTAGAAAAGCAGCAGGTTCTGTGTTTTTGGTGTTAACCTTTTACCAGTTCAACTTTGTAAATACTAAAGGGACATTTTCAAGAGTACAAACTCTCAAGAGTGCTATAAAATAATGCAATATACACAAATGTAACGAGTTTTTATGTGCACAGAAGCCATATTGGATTCTGAACCCGAGGGGTGGTTTCTGAGATTCTAACTTTTGTCTAACAGTCAGAATTACGATTTCAAATGGATATTTTGTCTTATTTACAAATGTATGCTGGATTTGAAATGACTAAATCTTCTCAGCAATTTTGCACTGGTCGTTTGAAGTCTTAGTCGACTCCTGTGTGTTTGCAGCGTCGCCGCCGCCTCCATCGCTCCTGCAGTTCACCCCTCAGCTGCCTCTGATGGGTTTCGTTGCTCGAGTTCAAGAATCCAGTGAGTCTGACAGTCCCTGTTGAGTTTTGGTCGTTTCACAAATGAACCGACATGAGTGTGTTTGTTCACTAACGCTGATGGTCGATCATTTATTGGCTAAGACGTCCCTTCACCAACAGTTACAGACACTCCTCCTCCTCAACCGTCAGCAGACACCCCTTCAGGGCCTGATGAGACTCCGTCCACCCCGAAACCTTTAGAGGACGGACACGGTGAGGAAGACTCTAAAGTAGTGGAGTACAGCGATCCGTACGCTGAAGAGGACCCGCCTTGGGCCCCCAGGAGCTACCTGGAGAAAGGTATGTCACAGAAATACCCTCAGTTTTCGGCTTTCATACCTGTTGGGACTATTTAGTCACATTAGCCATAAATCCCATTTTACAGCAGGATTACACGTTTACCATCATCACAATTGTTTTATTCTTCTACAGGATTATTTTCAACAAAGTGGATTGAACACAAGCAGCTTTTTTTTTTATACCAACTGTAGCTGCATTTCCATTGATCATATAACTGCACAAAATGAAATTACGAAAAGAAAGTGGCTTAGTGGAAACATGTCAATTTTAAAAAAATGACAGTTTTCCAATAGAAAGTTCTTGCGCTAGGATGACGCGGTTTGCTCACCGTATCAAAATTAGTGTATTTTGTAAAACTGCAATGAGCTGCATTCCCATTTAATTGTACAAAGCGTAATTTTGAAAATAAATTAACTTTATGGAAACACAGCAATTTCGAAAAATCTCATTTTTCGGTACAAGGTTTTTGTGCTATTGAAATTTCACAAAACTACAGTAGGAACAATTTATTTGCATCCCATGAGTGTCATGATCAACCATCTGATGTTACTACCGGTGAAAATGACGTCAACAGGAAGTGATAGGAGGATGACTGCACGACATGTTTTTTAATAACTTACTGTAACATGTGAACAAGCTTATCCAAGTGTGATTTTATTTGAGTTTCTTATTTAACGGAAACAACACAATTGCGTGATTGCGTTTTTTTTCCAACTTTAGTGTTATATCGACAAAGTATCCCACAGATTTGTAACAAACGCAGCTACTGCCACAGTACAAAATATATTTACTGGACGATTTTTTTTTGTGTGTGTCGCCCTCTAGTGGTGGCTGTGTATGATTACACCGCAGACAAAGAGGACGAGCTTTCCTTTCAGGAAGGAGCGATCATTTACGTTGTCAAAAAGAACGAGGACGGATGGTTCGAAGGGGTGATGAACGCCACCACCGGCCTCTTCCCAGGAAACTACGTCGAGTCCATCATGCACTACGCCGACTGAAACCGCCTGGGTCTCGCTCATAGGTTGGAGTTCATTTAATCTGCGGCTCACTTCCTTCGAGCAGTAAAGGTGAACTTTGGCCGGCTTTTTATATGTTCCTCCTTTGGGTTCAAACTATTCAATTCAGTTGGTTAATCTGATTATTTATTGTTTTCGTTGGCTTGTTTACAAAGTGTTTTAATCTCCCAGATTATCTTCAAAATGCGCTCCATTTATCTCGGGTGAATTTCAGGTGATCTGCACACGAGGCTGGTCATGTTTTACTAATAAGTTAATAACTTGCTTATACACAACATCTTTTAGCTGTGAGTAAATCCATTCGTCAGAATGCTAGTTCTTCATTCGTTCTTACCACAAATACAGACACACGGTAACAAAAGATAGCGAGAAGGCAGTATGGAAATACTCCTGAGAAAACTTTTTTTTGTCTTCCACGTTTCCCCGTTATATTGGTCATAAATCAGTGTAGAATTATTGGAACAGATACGCATGGCAAAAAAAAAAAATCTTCTTGGCCTTTCCAAAAGTTGCACACTGTGCCTTGCAAAATTATTCAATACCTTTTCCGCATATTGTCAGATTTCAACCACAAACCTCATTGTAGTTGGTTTAGATTTGACTTCATAGTCAAACAAAACATAACGTGTAATTGTAAAGTGTTATCGACTTTCCCTGCTGCACTTTTCCTTCTCTATTTAGGCTTAAAAGTAAAAGTTTGCACCTGTTCGGTCATAGAGTTTTTAACGCTTCAGTCTGATGAGGTTGAAGCAGCACAGCTGTTTTCTGGACCTTTTGAAGGTGTGTGAGAATCTGTTCAGTTTGTGTCAGATTTTTGTTTCCTCAGTATTAACTTTCTAATGTAACTTTACCATATGTTTATTTTTTTTTGTTTGGTTGTTTTTTATTAGCATTTTGCCATGAGGAGAGTAAGTGCCAAAGGACAAAAGAAAAGATATTTAATGACTATTTTTTATGGGGGTTCTTTATGTCTTGCGATTATTGGAATCGGGAAGATTTTACCGACTGAGCAAGTGAATTTTAACACAGACAAAATGATTTTTTTTTTTTTTCCAATTTCAACTGAGGTTAATTTAACTTATATTTTTAAATAATGATTGAAAAACACATTAGCTTTCATGAAGAAAACCTCATTCAAAAATGTCTGGGATTCTTTTTTTTTTTCTTCCTCATCTTCCCTCCAACTTTCTGAGGCTTCCTCAGCGCCCCCTAGTGGGTCACACTTTTAAAAACACTGTTTTACAGCACTGACAGTAATGACGGCGTTTTGGGGCACAATGGATTTTTTTCAAAAGTAGTGCATTTGTGACAAAACAAAAGAAATGACATTTGACATTAATCTCAGAAATTTTCTACAAAAGCTTTTTTACATTTCTGAGTTTGAAAAGGTGGATAATCAGCTTTAAAAAAATATATAAAGATTTCAGATTAATTTCAAAACATTTCTGGACAAAAATATGAAATTTTGAGTTTCAAAAGTAGAAAATTATCTACTTTTGATTCTTAGAAAATTTCCAAAAGGTCAAAAATGTTTGACTTTTGAAACTCAGAGATGTCCGAGTTTTTTTTCCTGGAAAAATTCCGAGATTAAGCTCAAAATGTCTTAGTTTTCTGGCAGGAATTTACTCCTCCATTTTTCTATCTACAATGGCCCTAAAACTCTGTCACAGACAGTTCAATAGATAAAGTCACAGTAAAAAACTTCAACTAAGCAAACACGTCCAGCACTTCTTACAACAAGGTTCCCTCACACACACTACATACCAACACAAACTCAAGCAGAAAAGCACTAAAACAATAAAATACTCAAAGTTGGGAACCCCCATTTATCTTCACACATTGCACAGGCAGAAAGCAGCCGTTTTATTTTTTTATATATTGCAATAAATCAAAACATGCGAGCCCAGATTGCTATCCACTCTCAGGCTAACAGCAAATCAGAAATCTTTGGTGATGGATGCCCTTGTTTCAAACTCTGTCTCTGTGGTTGTGAAGTGAACCCAAACAGTTTGCCAGGTGGAGATTCTGAACCTGTCGCCAGTTTTAAAGTTTACAGCGTGACTGCCTGCATGCCTGATATATATACGTATATATAACTGACACGTGTATTTACTATTTTATTTCATAATATCTGTCTTTGTAGTGGATTTTTTCATTTTCTTTTTTACTGTTTTACTGTCTGGTTCTTCGTCTGAGGCGCTCTGTTCTTGTGCGGTTCTGTGTTTTGTTTCCTTTAACAGCGCTGCGGAGGGTTTGGACTTTGCAGCGTGTCAAAGACGCAGGCGGATATTTTGTGCCAAATGTACGTTTGTGTGTGACGTGACGTGAATGCAGGTATCTGTGTGTGAATCAGAACCAAACCTGTGAAGCTGGACCTTTTTAAAAACAGTATATCCCTGTGCAGTGTTTCAAGAGGCATTTTAAAGAGGAACTAGAAAAGATGACTTGAAATATTTATGAAAATCTGTGCACAATGTGACATCACGAAGGAGCTTGTTTGGGCTTCTAATCAACACGTCATCTCGGCAACTTTGCTTTTGCTGCAGCATCCCTTTAAAGAAAACGCCGACGGAGAAATGAACCGTGAAACGGTACAGACTCCTTCAACAAATCGGATGTTCCAAAGTAACATGTTTTATCTTTGAAATGTTTCCCACGGTCTCAATAATCACATTTAAGCTTGTGTATGTTATTTTTTTTGTATCAACACTAAGCACAATTAATTTGTGATTTGAAGCATTTTTGAGGAGCATTATTGTTATTATATTTTTTTGTTGTGGTTGTGCATTCATTTTTTGTAGGAGACAGAATTTGGACTGAGATGAAAACAATCTAAATATTTTTGCTTCATGTCTTCTTTCCTTGTTGAGTTTTTTTGGGGGGGTTTCTTTGTTGCGTGTTTTCCGTGGTGTTCCTGCATCTTCCCAGTGGAACGTGTTCTTGGGACGAGCTTTCTGCTTTCAAAACGGAACCTGAACTCTGAGCACATTGCTGTTTTGTAAGACAGAAAACAAAAGGAAATTACTAATAAATGTTTTAACATCCTTCCTCGTTTCTTGTCTCTTTCTCGCACATTTACTGTCAGAAAATAAACTGTCATTTATTACCTGCTACTACAAAAGTAATCAGCTGGTAACAAACATGAATATGAACAACATATGAGTGTACCAGGTAAATTCTGAGTAATTAAATATTTTTTTAAAATGTATTTATTTATTTGTAAAGTCCTACTGTGCAACTCCATACATTTATTTTCAATGTATATGTTGGTGTCAAAACGTACACCACGTGATAGTATCTTTAAGTCAATTCATCTTCTTGTTTTTCAGATTTTATTTTGACAGGACAAAAAGAGGAAGTTGTGTCGTAAGGACCTCTGGGTAAATTGACATTAGCGAACAAGGCGAAGGGAATCTGGAGTTCACGCTTTCATTATGGTGGTTAAAAATGAAAAGTTTTCATAAACCATAACTATTTGTATTTCTTCACCTAACGCGCCTGATGAAAATGGGACTTTAAACCTGCTTTTCATTTGAAAATAAATGTGAAACTCCATATAATGAAACTATATGTCCCATGATGCAACTCAACGGAAGTGTCCTATCTCAAATTTAAACGGCTAGATTCTCCAGGAACCAAATTTTAAGGCCGTCAAACGCTTTTCGGCTCCCATGTCCGATTCAGTGAGGCTTTATTGGTTTTATACGACAAGTTGTAGTCACAGAGTCGTTAATAGTAATTTCTTGGGTCGCAATGTCAGATTTTTGACTGACCTCCCCGTCTGTTTTTAGTTAGCATTACCATGTAAACCATGGTAAGTTATTGCTAGCAGAGCTCAAGATGCTAATGCCGAGTCAATATTTTTATTATGGTGTTTTCTCAACCTACTCAAACATGAATTAACATTTCTCGACCAAGATACTTTATTGTATCTTTATTAATTTAGAAATACGTCGTTTTGGGTTGTTGTTTTTTTTTTTTTTTTTTGAAGACGAAGGAAGCTAACGCTAAAGCAACAAACCCGGGTGAGAGACCACCACAATGACTCTCGCCCCGAAGGAACTGTCGAACCTGCTGAGCATCATCTCGGAGGAGGCTTGCTCCAACACCTTCGAGAACCTCTCCACCCACTTCCACCACTACTTCGGGAAGGCGGAGCACTTCAGGGTAGGGTCGGTGTTGGTCATGCTACTCCAGCAGCCCGACCTGCTGCCGAGCTCCCCGCAGCGGCTCACCGCCCTCTACCTGCTCTGGGAGATGTACAGGACCGAGCCGCTGGCTGCCAACCCGTTCGCGGCTGTGTTCGCCCACTTACTGAACCCCGCGCCGGGAGACGAGCAGCAGGAGAAGGTGCTGTCAGGTAGGACTAAGATCTATTCATTTGTTTTGTTTAGTTTTTATTTCTTAACTCAAGAGGGAGATGAAACAAACAAATGACGTGAAGATAGGCAAGTGGATCTATAGAGTCGAAATAATACGAGAATAAACTCATAATATTACAACTTTATTTTGGTAATATTCCAACATTACTCTCGAAATGTTGACTTTGTTTTCTTTCTACGACTTTTTGCTCGCATTTTTTCGACCCTATTGTCTTATCTTCTCACAATCTCGCGATAACAAATGTTCCTGGACGATAAATTGTCCCAGAATCGTGATTAACGGTAATATTATTGTTTTGAGACAATTTTCATAAAATATTATGGCATGATAATAATCCATTCTCAAAAATTAATAAGTCTTAAATTCTAATGAACATTTCCAACTGGAGCTGGAAGACATTTGAAATGTCTAAAGAAAATAAATACAAAGACAAATAAAATTTATCGTTGAAGTCTCTGTATACAAAATTGCCCTTAGAAAATGGTTCTTTGAGACCAAAGCACCAGACTGCAAACTTTCGTCGTCCTGTTTTAGTTTATCATGCAACTAATTGATTTATGGCTTATTACGACAGGCCTAAATATGAGTTTCGTCTTGCAATATTACAACTTTATTAAGAAAAACTTTGTTGATCCCAAAGGCCAAATAAATTTTAAAAATAATAATAATTCTCGTCATTTTTACTTTTTCTTACTAAGGTCCAAATACTTTCATGGTTGTGGTGGTTTACACAGAATAGTATGGTTTTAATTCAGAGTCTGCGAAAAATTTCTGATCCACTATGTTGATTTGAGAATAAATCCAAAGTTTTGTAACTGAGCTCTCACAAATAATGGCGAGATAATGATGCTTTTCAGCAGCATTATTTCTTTGGGATACTAAAGAAAAGATGTTTGTAAAGAGTATTTAATATCTTCTTTCTAATAATTTTTACTCAGGGATGTGGACATATAGACACTAGATGGTGCTAGAAAACCCCTTTTCCTTGACAAAAGGAAAAGGGGAAAAGGGAAAATAGAAATGCTATTGTGCGTGTGTGACGCAAAATAGCATTTCTGGATTTTGGAGCATTCATGTTCTCCTCTTCAAACGGCGCACACGGTCAGAATTAGGTTTTTTTCTGTCATCTAAACGTCTTTAACTGAACGCCTTGTGTCCGTTCTGTGTGTCCAGGTTTCCTGCCGCCCATCACCCAGCCGGAGAAGTTCTTCCTGTCCCAGCTGATGCTGGCGCCGCCCAGAGATCTGTTCAAGAAGACGCCCAGACAGGTGTCCTGCATGGACATCACCAACATGCCCCAGTCCATTGACATCAGTGGGCTGCAGCTAGCTTTAGCAGGTCAGCAGACGCCAGTTGAATCCTTGTGCTGGAGGTAAGTTCACGAATTGAGATCGGAGGATAAAGTGTGTGTGTCTTCACTTCGCAGAGCGTCAGTCAGAGCTTCCCACTCAGAGCAAAGCCAGCTTCCCCAGCATCCTGAACGACCCAGACCCAGACTCCTCCAACTCAGGATTCGACAGCTCCGTAGCCAATCAGATCATTGAGTCTCTGGTCACGGGGCCACGGCCGCCGCTGGAGAGTAAGGCTTTGCTTTTTATTCCATGTTCTGCTTTGCAAACGGCACAGAGTCACAAACGGTAACCGGGTCGTTCTGCGCTCAGGTCACTTCAGGCCGGAGTTCATCCGGCCCCCGCCCCCGCTCCACGTGTGTGAGGACGAGCTAGCGTGGCTGAACCCGACCGAGCCGGACCACAGCATCCAGTGGGACCGCTCCATGTGTGTGAAGAACAGCACAGGCCTGGAGATCAAACGCATCATGTCCAAGGCCTTTAAGAGCCCGCTGTCCGCCCAGCAGCAGTCCCAGGTGGGTCGCAGACGGATTCATTTAGCTCAGACACAAAGTATCAAAGCATCTGTTTTTATTTATTTATTTTCGAGGGCCAGGACTTTTAACACATTCATTTTGATTAATTAAATGTAGATTAATTAAATGTAGATGAGAGACTTTTACATTTTAGTTAAATGTGATTAATTGCCGTTTGTCCTGTGTGCAGCTGCTGGCCGAGCTGGAGAAGGACCCCAAGCTGGTGTACCACATCGGCCTGTCGCCGGCCAAGCTGCCCGACCTGGTGGAGAACAACCCGCTGGTGGCCATCGAGATGCTGCTGAAGCTGATGCAGAGCAGCCAGATCACTGAGTACTTCTCAGTGCTGGTCAACATGGACATGTCGCTGCACTCCATGGAGGTGGTCAACAGGTGGGGCAGAACCGAAGACTTTCTTTTTGTTTGAACTGAGCAGGATGTATGGAGAAGGTAAAAATCACAAGAAGCAAATCTGCAACGAGTTGAAAAAGTTAGTGAGGCATTCTTTGTGTAAATTTTTTTTTTTTTTTAAAGTTACCATTAAATTGTTGAGTTTGAATTACAATTGCAGACTCATTTCTAACAGTGGTTAGACAGACTGCAAATCTTCCACCTGGTTAGATTTTCTGTGTTGATCCAAGTTTCTCGCTCAAGTTGTTTAGGTTCTTTCCGTCACCGTTCCATGATTCCTAAAAAGTCTTTAAAAGCCTTCAGTTCATGTATCTAAAATGTAGCCCTTAAAATGGCTTAAATTCAATTCAAAATATGTAATTTGACATTGAATACGTTAATCACACTCCTTTAAATGTTGACGTGGCATTTAATCTATTATTACATGTCGTTTATCTTTATCACAGGATTTTTCCGTCAGGCAAAAATTTGAGATGCACTCAGAAATCTCCGTTCCGTTCACTGATTCGAAGTGTTTCGGGCTACCGCTAACTAGCTGCTGACTGACCCTCGCTAACTAGCTAGCTTTGTTCATCTGTCATGGATGAAAAAATCCGTGACGGATGGATTTTTTATTTTTATTTTTTTTCATGAAACGTGTAACTTCATCACCAGTTGGCTGGATGGAGTTTATCTTCACTACTGGCTCAAACCCACATGATGCGACGTGCATCCTGTACAAAAAAAACACCCAAAAAACGTGACACTTTAAAATATAAAATATTTTTTTGTTGTGTACATTTCTGTTGTGATACAAGTCTTAAATTTAATTCCTAATGGTGTTAAAATGTCTTAAATTTGAGTTGGAGAAACCTGTAGAAACCCTTTGAACTTTTGATGATTGACTCGATAGATTTGTTTCCTACTGTGTGAGAACAGCTGAGCTGCACCTCAACACGTTGCCGCAAGGAACGCTTGTTTACTAGTTGGGGTTGATTGTTGTCCCTCCTCCCTCCGTCAGACTGACCACGGCCGTGGACCTGCCTCCAGAGTTTATCCACCTCTACATCTCCAACTGCATCTCCACGTGTGAGCAAATCAAGGACAAGTACATGCAGGTGTGTTGGTCGTCCTAAATTATATGTTCAGGTAGAAAATGTTAGAAGTTGTCCTAGTCAAAGCACAGCAGTAGCAAGTTGCCCGACGGTGGGTGTTGGCTTTAGTTGTGGAGACTGATGCACTCCAGTTGAGTTATGCTGAGTCTTTTTAACATATTTTCAGTGGTAATGTGACATAAAGTGGAAATGCTCTCAAGGTGTGAATATGTCTGAAGTCTGGTCCTCATGCAGATGGACATCTGGGAAAACAGATGACATTTTTAGGCCTATTGGCTTTCCGTCCACACACAAACTCAGCTTAGTCTCAATAAAAACAATTATTTACAAAAACTCAGACCAAAGTGGAGATTTGAGAAAACTATGTTTGCATGTGAACATGAGAAAACTTGAGCGTTTTAGCGTCTGCAACAAATAATTCATATTCTTGTTTGCACATGATTCCCAATCAGCATTGTCTTGTTTTATTATCTAAACTACTATCCAAAAGCAGTTGAACTTACAAATCAACCTCCTGGTGAAATGTAAATGTCTTAACAGGAAGTCATGGTGGTTTTGAAGCGATCTGGTTGGCTGCCTTATAGGTTGTAGCTTTGTACAACACTGCCCCCTATGGGTTTGGCATGTTTAAAACAACGTTGAGGGGCGGACTTGTTCAGTTCACCTGGATGAAAAATTTTTCTGAACTCCCTCATGTATGTATGATGTAATTTTTTTAAGTGATGTGGCAAAGATGTGAGTTTTTCCTCATCTATGGTTCGTCCGTTCCAGAATCGGCTGGTCCGACTGGTCTGCGTCTTCCTCCAGTCGCTGATTCGAAACAAGATCATCAACGTCCAGGACCTGTTCATCGAGGTCCAGGCCTTCTGCATCGAGTTCAGCCGCATCCGCGAGGCCGCCGGCCTCTTCCGCCTCCTGAAGACCCTGGACACCGGGGAGAACCCCCCCGAAGCCAAACCGACCAAATGAAGAGCCGCACAGAGACGCAGCGCCACCTTGAGATGTTGGGAGAACAGCTTCCTGTTAAACAGCCACAGTGAAACCAGCAGCTCCTCACTGTGCTCAGAGTAAATAGTGTAAATATATATTTTTTTTAATCGGACGTGAAGTCTTTTGACTCGCATCTCACCGTCTCGCTCTGTGTTTTCTCTCTTCCTATAAAAGTAAAAAAAAAAAAAAATGAAAAAAAAATCAGCTTTTTGTCTCCTGGACTGATTTTATTGCCAACTCTTTAAACTTATCTCAGAACTCACTTCCTCAAATGATGTGAGAATGGCCTCATATTCTAATCAGTTACTAAAAAAAGTCGAGGAAGCTGCCGATCTTATGTCAAATCAAGAACCAGTGACTCGTTCAGTGACTGCGGTTCATATGTGCTAAATGCTAAATAAGGTAAACATGAGTAAATTGAATATGCTTACAATCATGTCACATACTGAGGTCAGTGGCTCAGAAACACTGATCGTTTCACTTCCTCCCTCAAAGCTGAAATCAGATGGTTTCCATGGAGACTTGCAGTCATTTCTTTGCAGAATTGCTTTAATTAATTTTTAAGTATGAACAGTCTGAGGTCATAACAGCAGCTCAGTTGGATAGGCCGCTTCAGAATCATAGTCCTACAGCATAACCTAAGCTGGGTGTGTTTGAGTTAGTCAGTGGAGAGGAGGGACATTTTTATATAGACTGTCTTTTGTACAGTCTATATTTTAAAATGATACTTCGCTTAGCTTTTTGTTGCTGTGCCCCACACATTGCTCCGTTGCTCATGGAAAGTCTCGCTCTGCAGCACGCTTTCTTGTATTAAGTTTTGTAATACAAGTTATATAAGTAACCATCATGTTCAAAACGGCTCAAATTGCCAGGTGCTCAAGGAAGAAAAACAAAAGAAACGTGACAGAAACATTAGTGCAGTAATGATAATGTAATAAAATCACCTGTTGTCTTAGTTATTTAGCTGCATGTGGTGGAGCAGCGACGCTTAGCTAGCAAACACTGAGCTAATCCATCTAGCTTTGTCTCGTTTTCATTCTTTCACTTAAACGCCCCTGCTCATTGACCCGAACCATGTTGGACCAGAACCCTGGAAGGTTTCAGTTCTTTACATCAGGATAAGTCAATGAAACTCCACCAACATAATAAAAACAATCTCTTTATTTATTGTAGATATGGAATTGACATGAGGCTAACACATTTAAAGAGCATGATGGCTTTGTTACCTAGAAGTTAGATTTAGTGGGATGAAATGGAAGCAGAAATTCTTCATGATATGGCATCTGAAGCTGACAATTCAGATCAGCTGGACCCAAACACAAATAAATAATACTGTGTTTTAATATGAAGCCTCTAATTTATGTCGGGGATTAGCTGATCAGTTACTGGGACGGGTTGGATTATTGTTAATCTCTGTACAGGTGCTTTATGTCTTTATGTGTCTGAAAGACGAAAAGACACCGTCTTGTCCGAGTTTAAAATGGTGTAACAGACTGTTTTTGTAAAGTTTCACAGCCTGCTTGCTTAAAGAAGAAAAGATGAGCACTGCTCCTCCCCTTCGCTCTCAGGGTCACCAGGCAAACGGCGAAGGCTTCGTCCCGTCTCCTTAGGCTCTCCTCATGCCACGTGCCATCAGGCAGGCGAACACCGTCATCACCATCTTAGGCTTGACCTCCACAAGGTCCTCGGGCAGCGCGTACACCCGTGCGCCGATCTTCCTGGCCATGGAGATGGCGTACCTGATGACACGGTGTTACAGCTCGGGTTAGGTGAAGCACAGGAACCAATCTAGACTCGACTCTTGAGACTTCTGGAGCCGTTTCCTGATCTAAAGCTCCTCAAGTGAAGCTTGGTCAAATATCTGAAGCGCAAAACTTGCGTTCATACTTTGCGTTGTTGAGTTTCTCCTCCTCTGTGAGGTCTTCGGTCTTCAGCAGGTCGTATCGGATCGATCCGGGCTGGATGGCGTCGATCAGATCCAGAACCGGCATGCTGCTGCTTATAGACATGTCCTGCACATAGAGGTCACGCAATGTTCAATGGAAATGTTCAACGTCTACAACGTTTATGTGGTGATCAGTACTGGGTCATGTTATTCAGAATTCCTGACCTAAAGGATGACTCGTTTGGGTAATTTACCTTAAAGCTGGAGATCGTGCCTTTTCCTGCGTTTGTGAGTGTTCCATTGACCCAGGACACGATGGTGTCGTCTACAACCTTCTGTCCATCACCCAGATCCTCCAGGATGTTCAGGGTGTACCTGAGGAAGAGGCAGGTGAAGGTGTGACAACCAGTGGAAAGACGGTACCCCTAATTAAAGATGTGCAAAAAGCTTTCAGATACATTCATGTTTTCTTGCAGTAGAGATGATGCCACAAACCAAACCCTCATTCTGTGGAGTCCATTTAAGAAATCATTGTTGCAACAAAATCACAGCTGGCACAAATATTGACACCAATGTTGTCAATAGTTTGTTCCACTTCTATTTAAACGAGTGTCCTTTATAACACGCGTTAGAAGAAAATGGGAACGAGAAGTTACCTCCTCATGAGCTGCCAGAGCAGAGCGAGGGTGAGGGTTCGGTTTCCTGCGTTCAGGTCCTGACCCGCGATGCCAACTAGAGAGAACTTGGCCTCCTTCTTGCCCAGCTCCACTGCATAGTTACAGTTCTCCAGCTGGGAAGCAGAACAGCAGACGGTTAGTTCAAGTCCAAGAGAAAGTCTTCTTCAAGTCAGAAGTTTCCTGTTGTACCTTCTTCATGTTGCTGCCCAGTTTAGAGTAGGGAGGCTTATTGACTCTGTCCCAGTCTACTGGTACTTTGATCTTCTCATACAGCTGGAAGATGACAAGGGCGTCATCAATGTCGCTGTAACACACACACACACACACACGGTCCATTAAGTCTCTGTGGTTATCAGCAGGCTACAGGTGGATGTCTAACTGAGCTTTCTTACGCATAAAGATGATTGACACGAGGATTGACACCGAGAGAGTTCATCCAGTTCCTGAAGGTTCGCTCCTCCCTGGTTTCACCTGCAGGCAAAAACTGATCAAACCTCCCCCAAAAAAAAAAAAAAAAAAAAAAAAACCACAGTCTGAAACGACAGAGGAGACGCAGGTCTTTGGAAGATGTAGACGAACCTTCGATGGAGCTCCAGTCGATGTCCTGGTTCTCTGGCTTCTTCAGAGCTGGGTACTTATTGAAGAGATTGGCAACAAAAGCCAAGTTGAGCTTGGGGTTGCCACGGACGACGTCGGCGGGCATGACGAACTGCCTGCAGCCGAGCTTGTCGGCCTGGTCCAGCATGCACTCGGCCCTCTTCAGGTCCTCTTTCTCCTGCGGAGACGTGAATGAAAGTCCGCGGCGTCAGGAAGGCGGGACCTCTCTCCAGAACAAACGATTCTGATTGGCTGATAAAATCTCACCCGGATTCCTGACATGTCGACAGTGATGGCAGGAACTCCATCCTCCTCTCCTTTGGGTGCCACCTGGTTCAGGATGTTGTAGTACGCCTTGGAGTCCTGGAATAAACCCGATTGAAGAAGTTAACCCAATCTCAACAACAAGCTCAAGCTAGCTTATTTAGCTTTTGACAAATGGATTGTATGACCCATTTAGAAAACTGTCAGCATCCCATTTATAACTGATGGAGAACATGAGTCATTTTCCTGGTAGAGCACTGTTTTGTGTCAGTTCGTCATATAAAATCCAGTGAAGTTGTGGCGTGTGCTTGGAGCAGATGTTTGTGTTGTCACCTTGATGTCGGAGCTGAAGTTGTTGATCTTTCCACAGCCGGCTTCCTCCAGGTGATAGTTGGCCCAACGCAGCAGCAGCTCCTCTGGGGAAAGCTTCATGAGGTCCTCCAGAGTCTCACCATCCCGCAGCAGAGCGATCAGTGCTGCACAGACCAGTGAAACCATTACAACTGTACCTCAGACTGTCCTGCAGATGCCGAAGACTTTGAAGTCTGCACAAGTTTTCTGAGTTTAAGCCTCGGCTCCGGCCGAACACCCACCTTCGTTCCTGCTGATCTCGATGTCGGCGAACAGGCCGATCTTGATGACCTGCCACAGCAGGCCGAGGACCAGGTGCTGCCTGCCCTCCTTCAGGTCCTCGGCCCCGATGTTCACCACGTGGCAGCCGATAGCCGACGCAGAGTTCAGAGCCAGGTTCAGATTCTCCTGTTAGGCCCAAACAAGCATATTCAGCGGCCATGCAGACGACCTGCAGGAACGGTACAGTTTGCAGTCGTAGATGTCTCACCTGGATGGTGAATGGGGTGAGCTTCTTCTTGTTGATGGTTCTCTCATCGATGGTGTCTGGGACGGAGAGGTTGATCATTTTGCTAACAGGAGAGATGGAGCAGAGTTAGGCCAATAGACGCGGTTGCAGTCGCATGTTTTTAAACCCACTTCTGCCCCAGCGACCTGAGAGAAATGAAGAGCGGAAGTTTACCAGAGGACGATCCCGTCTCCCATGCCGGTGAACAGGTCGTTGTTGTCGGGATCCATCGGAATGACGTGCTTGCAGTCCGGATCCTTCTCCAGAGCTTTGTTGATCCAGTTCACAAAGGCCACCTTTTCCTCCTCTGTGGACCAAACAAATCACACCTCGTCAGATCCCAGGCCATCAGATTCGCATCAAAACACTCAGCAACACATTCACACACATTCAGCCAGGCATTAATTTTAAAATGTTTTCAATCAATTCTGTCATCTGTTGGAGTATGATTTGATGGAGACTTGGCAGAATGTGTAAAAACACTGAAAATAAATTAACCTGTGTTGTATTTCTCTTGGTAATCCAACTTGAGTTTATTCATTCAGTGGTAGAGAAAAGAAATTGTTTTTAGTTGAGCCAACAAAATGGTCAAGTTTGTAGATGTAAACCTGTACATGGTACTCTGTAAGTCAAATAAATCTTAAATTATTTTAGATTATTTATTTTTTCCCTCCAGGGTTTTTCTTTTTTCTTTTTTTTTGAAAGTAGGCTGATAGGAAGGGTAAGGAGAGGAGTGCCGGGTCCGGGAATCGAACCCGCGACGGCCGCGTGGAGGACGCAAGGCCTCCAAACGTGGGTCGCGCCATCACAGCTCGTCCCAGTGAAACTTAGATTTTGAATTGAAATGTGTGAGTTTGTGAAAGATAACATACAGTACCTAGTTCTGTTAACTTTTTGGTAATTTTGTCATATCTCTAAGTATGAAGTTAGGGAGGGTTTTTAAGTTAACGCTTTAATGGAAGAAGAGAAGGAAGGAGTGGGAACTATTTCCTGGGATATTTAGCTGCAGGTTTTAGTATCTCGTGCTGCACTTTGAACCGAGGACGGAAGTTGAGTTGCTTGGGTTAGCCACGTTATTCACTGTGCTAGCGGACTAACCGCCGCTAGCACAGGGCTAACCACCGCTAGCACAGTGTTAACCATCGCTA
>VMRN01000032.1:5061968-5111509 GCA_010277015.1 Poeciliopsis turrubarensis
TTATTATTATTATTATTATTATTATTATTATTATTATTATTATTATTATTATTATTATTATTATTAATGACTATGGCTTACAGGTAAATAAATCCCAAAAATGTCAGCCTGCTGAAAAGTTTGTACATTTCTCTGCACTTGGTACCAGGCTGGATCTTCCTTTGCAGGAATTGCTGCATTAATGCATTGTGGAGCGGACCAGGTGTAATGGAAGCCCAGGTTGCGTTGATAGATTTTCTTAGTGAATTTTGGGTTTTTGTCATCTGCAAGTCACAATCATCAAAATTACAAGAGATGGATGCTTGGAATAAATCATTCTGCATTATTTCCATTAGAAATGTGCACAGAACTTTGCCAATGTATCGCTAAAGTCTCAATTGCAGATTTATATTGAATAATAAATGCAATTAAAATCACATGTGAAGAAGTCATTCAAAAACACGGCACAAAATCATCCTTCCATACTGCATTTGCATACAATATTTCATTTTTTGAAACATCACCAGCCAGATGCCAAACGTTTTATTTCAGATTCATAGAAATAAAATGTCATCTGCAGAAATCTGAAAAAAAACCAACATTATGTATTACATTTTGATTCTAAAACAAGTTCAAAAAAAGATAGAAAGAAAACAGTAAACAGAAACAAAGGATGGTCGGATGAAACTTCAGATGGTAACATGATTGTAACCATGGGAACAGAAAGGTTAAAAAAAACTGCCAATGATTATTTATTTATTTATTTTTTGGATAAAAAAGCCAAATAGGTATTTATGATTGGTGTATTACGTTATTGTCCACTGCTGCTAGTTTACCAGTTTGTCTTGAAACACTTTGTGAAAACAGAGTATGAAAAAATAAATCATACAGTATGAAAATGTAGAGCCAATAAACCGCTGAAGTTTTTACATGGTAATTATATGTAAATATTGGCATCATGTCTGCTGCGAACATCTGGTTCCTTCAGATTTTCTCCCAGATTCTCCCTGATGTCAGACCACAACCTCTCATTATTCCCATTTTTATGTTGAATTCTCTGAATAAAACAAACAAAACTAGAAAATAGTAAATTCGCCATGTTCACTGCAAAAATATCTTACCAAGTATTTTTGGCCTAGTTTCTGCTGCAGATATATTAGTATGTGTGAAAAAAGAAAAATCTAACTTGCAAGTAACTTTTCAGCAAAATGTGGGAGCTTGTTATGAGTTCATAATTCCTTAATATTGATGGAAACAGTTCCTAGTTCCATTAGAGGATGAAACTGTCAATGCTTCACTTGGACAACATTCGATTCTGGTTTCATCTGGTGTTAGTTGATTTACATTCACTTTTCAAATACATGGTTGTAGGCGCCTACTCTGACATCTCATGACCGCATGAATGTCAGAGGCCTTTTCAGACGGGCTGCAAAACTGACTGCTACTGGTGATCCTTCTTGTCCACAGCATCACTATCCACAACCAGACTTAAGACTTTGACGATATGAATAAATACATTTAATGTCTCTTTGGAGTATCACTCTGATGGGCCACTTCCTGGATGATCCACCAGCTCACGTTAAGAAATGTACCAAGGATAGAGGTTCCCTTTCTCGTCCCATAATTTCTGGATTGCGTCGTGAAATTTCTGGATTTTTAAATCACACTTTCAATTAAGTGTGATTTATTTTTTTCTTTCAGTCTTTTGCTAATGAATCAATCAAATGTGGTGACGTGCATAAAAACTGTTAGACACACAGCTTGCTTCCCTCGGAGGGCAGAATTAGTCAATCACATGTTGATGACGTGCAGGTAAACAAAACGCTGAGCCAATCAGAGAGCGGAGGCTCGGTCAGCTGACAGGCTGTGACGTCACGTCAGAAGCTTGTTGTCAAAATGGCAGGACACCATCACCACTTCTCTCTGTGCTTCTGCGACTTGATGAGGTACACAGGCTCTGTTTCTTATCAAAAATATAGCATTATATAGAAAGAAAGTGTCGGAGAGAAACACATTAGTTTATTGCTTGAAATGTAATTTTGGGGACGGTGCTAAGTTTAGCCTAGCAGCTAGCAGGCTAACGTCAGACTGAAGCCGCTTCCTGAACTCCTCCCGCCAGGTTGCTGTGGTCCCTGGTGATGCCCTGCGTCTACCTCAGCCTGGCCCTCACCCTGCTGCTGCTCCTGGTTCTGCTGGGGCTCCGCGTCTGGCTGCAGGGTCGCCGCAAGACCCGCCGCGCTCGGGACGGCGGCCCGGCTGTGGCTTTCTTCCACCCGTACTGCCACGCAGGAGGAGGCGGGGAGCGGGTGCTCTGGTGCTCCCTGAGGGCCCTCATGAACCGGTAATGGAGCCCAGACACATCCTATGGTCGAAACACTATGTGGTCCGTCACGTCACGTCACTGACAGGAAGAATGTCAGACGGTGGCTCAGCTGGCAGCTCGCGCGCACCCTGTTCGGTTGTACCGAGTTCGATTCCCGGGTTTCCCTCTCGCTGCTCTACTTCCTGTTTCCCTGCTGCTCCTTTCTGGATCTTTGGGTTCCATATTAGCGAACAAAGAAACCTTTAAAAAGCAAAGGTTTACTTGTTTACACAGCTGGTGAGAAGAGCAAACAAGCGTCAGGTCTGAGTGACCTGCCTGCCTGTCGACGTGGCCCTCGGTAGCGCAGGGCCTCACGGTGTTAATAGTCTTTTTGAAACCTCACATAGTGGAGGGCCACATAGACTTAAAGTTTATCCCGATATTTTTACTGTACTTTTGTGACGACGATAAAAGTGATGAGATTACTTCTTTTTTAGGTATCTATATTTGATAGGTAAACACAAATGCTGCTCTAGCAGAGATTAACGTGCTTCTTTAGGACTCTAGTGAGAAATGACATATGTATCACTAAACCGCACACAGTCACTGCGTTTAATCATATTTCCAAAATGATTGTTACGTGTTGATGCTCTCATTGAACAAACAGCGGAAAATAGAGTAAAGTTAACAATCTCGACAAAATGGGCAGGTTTGTTTCCCTTTTAAACATCATTAATCGGAATTTATCATAACAATAAATTCTTATGAGAAATTTTGTTGTGATAAATTTATGTAACACAACTGATAAACAGTACGATAAATGCCCACCTCCATAGTCCAACTCTGCTTTAAAGGTCTAAAGAACCTTCTGACCTGTCTGCTGTCTTCCTTCGTCTTCCTTTTTTTTTTTTTTTTTTGAATATTTGAAAACCTAATAAAAATGGAGAGCTCATGGCAACCGTTGCCTCCCCATTATTCCAGATACTCCAATGTCTCCTTTGTGGTGTACACGGGGGATAAGGGAGTGACTGGTGAACAGATCCTGGAGGGAGCGCGGCAGCGTTTCAACATCACTCTACCCCGACCCGTCACCTTCGTCTTCCTGCGTCACCGCGGCCTGGTGGAGGCCACTTCGTACCCTCACTTCACCCTGCTGGGCCAGAGCCTGGGCTCCATGTTCCTCGGTAAGACATGAACGTAACACGCGTTGAGTAAGGGTTTAGAAAAAGTAAAAAGACACAGTTCAGTTTTAGGGTCACTTCTGGTGCTTCTTCAAGCGTAGGTCTTTCTGGATCTTTGGGTATTTTCTTCTTCTTTGTATTAAAGCAGCTAACAGAGGAGTGTGTGTGTGCGTGCGTGCGTGTGTGCGTGTCTGTTTTAGGGTGGGAAGCTCTCACAGCTTTTGTTCCTGACCTGTACATCGACTCCATGGGCTACGCCTTTACGCTTCCAATCTTCCGCTACTTGGGAGGCTGCAAGGTGGCGAGTTACGTCCACTATCCCACCGTGAGCACGGACATGTTGTCTGTGGTCAGAGAGAGGAACCCCAGGTAGAGAATCACCGTCCAGCTTCACACCAAGCTTTAATGTTATTTCCTCTTCGAAAACATACCTGGAGTCTTGCCTTGATTCTTTCACGAATGTTTGGGAAATCCTTTGATCTCCCGTGGCAACCGTTCAGCTGCCACCGGCGGATTTAGCTCCGACTTCGTGATAAAACTCCTCCTAAAAAAACTGTTTGTTGCTTATTTTTAAGAAAACTTTTGAGTGAGAGTGAATGAACGGCACAGAGGTCATAAAACCACAAGCACACATTGTTCTTGAAAAACATTCCCAGCTGAAACAAGATGCCACTGAGAAAATAATACAAAAAATATCACCAATCTGCACACAGTACCTGTATTGAGTCATATTTTCAAATTTATTGATATTTATCGATGCTCTCATGGAAGAAGTAGTGCAGAAAAAGTCAAGAATAACATTTCTGATCATGTTGCCAGTTTTTTTTACAACTTTACCGTCAAGTTTCTTTTAAGACAAAAACAGAAGTCATCCTCTTGTTTTTAGCTCATTTTATTAGCTTAACTCTTAAATCAGTCAAATTTCTTTAAAGTCATATTTTATATGTAGGATTATTTTTTGTAACAACTGAAGGTGACATAGTTGCTTCATTGTGCTATAAAATGATCTTATGTTGCTGGAAAATACAGAATACTGTCCCTTTAATGAAACGTCCTCTTATTCCGAGCAGAAACTTTAACATATTTCTCCCAAACCTTTAACTGCAGGTTCAACAATGCAGACTTCATCTCCAGAAACCCGGTTCTGAGCGCCCTGAAGGTTCTGTACTACTGCCTCTTCGCTCTGCTCTACGGCCTGGCCGGCTCCTGCAGCGACGTCGTCATGGTGAACTCCACCTGGACGCTGGGACACATCCTGGCCCTGTGGCGCTGCCCCAGCCGCACCAGCGTGGTGTACCCGCCGTGCGACGTCAGGGCCTTCCTGGACGTCCCGCTGGAGGGGGAGGAGGACGAAGACGAGCTGGAAGAGGGCTGGGAGGAGCTGGGGGGCGAAGAGGACGGGAGAGGAGGAGGAGGAGCGGGAGGAGACAGGAAGTGCCACTCCATCGTGTCCGTGGGTCAGTTCAGGCCGGAGAAGGATCACCCGCTGCAAATCAGAGCGTTTGCCTTGCTGCTGGACAGGAAGGGGGACGGGCCCGGGGGCCGGGAGGCGCTGCGGCTGGTGCTGATCGGCGGCTGCAGGAACCAGGAGGACGAGGACCGGGTGCTGATGCTGCGGGGCCTCTGTCAGGAGCTCGGCGTCGCCGACCGCGTCGACTTCAAGCTCAACGTTCCCTTCGCCGAGCTGAAGAGGGAGCTGGTGAGCGCCACCATCGGGCTGCACACCATGTGGAACGAGCACTTCGGCATCGGTGAGAACACAAGAAACGTCCATGTGTGTCACCATGGTGACCTGGTGAATAAGTGTTTGATACACATCCAAAAACTGCAGAGGTTGGATGATCTGGTGATTATCGTTTCCATTAACCAGGTGGTAATTGGATAGCAAAAATGTCTGAATAAGAGATTTTCAGTAATTAATTACTGCTTTTTGTATTCTACAGTTAATGATTAATCCATTACTAAGATATTTCACGATTATTTCAATCATCAATTCAGCACAATTAATTTGATTAATCATTTCAGTCATAGATTAAAGTCATAGATTAAGGTCATAGATTAAAGTTGTTATGATTTAAAAAAACAAAAAAAAAGGAAGCAGTTTTTTTTTTAATTTTAATAAATTTTTCATATCAGCATTTTATTACGAAGTAATAATGAGGAAGTAAAAGTTTCTAAGGCAAAATGCATAAAAGACAGAAGAAATCTAGATGTCCTCCCTTGGATAATAACTATCTGTGTTTATTTGTTTTCAATGTACATGAGTTGCATGTTTCTCAGGTTGTCTTAAAAATATCTAATATTAAGCCTTGAAATTCCGTTTAAAAAGTAAGTTGGCATTAAAAAACACATGACAAGTCTTAGTTTGTCTTGGCAGAATGATTTCGCCTCATATTTTCTGTATTTGTCGGACTTTTCTGCCAGGGAAAAGTCTAAGTAATGAGCAGACATCCTTATTGTATTCTGTAACTCAAGACGGTTAAGGCTCCTGCTAACGAGCTGCTAATATACACTTGCTAGCAAGCTAACATTACTGCATGGGTTAGTGCAAGTTTATTCCCAGTTGATGTTTGCTCATCTCTCTGGAGATGCAGGTCCTAAATTCCATTCATTATGATCTTTAAAAAGTCTTCAATTTCAACAATTTGAGTTGGTGAAACCTGCAGAAACCCACAGAAACTCTGCTTTCTGTCTTCAAATAATTTCATGCTATTATTTTGAAGTCGGGTTTTATGATTGAGACGTCCATCCTGTCTCTGTCGTTCCAGGAGTGGTGGAGTGCATGGCCGCAGGAACCATCGTCCTCGCCCACAAGTCAGGCGGCCCGAAGCTGGACATCGTGGTGCCGCACGAGGGCAGGCAGACGGGCTTCCTGGCGGACAGCGAGGACAGCTACGCCACGGCCATGGAAACCATCCTGGCGCTGACGCCTTCGGCTAAGCTGGAGATTAGACGCGCAGCGCGGGAGTCCGTGGCGCGGTTCTCAGACCAGGAGTTTGAAGCTTGTTTTCTCGCCGCGACGGAGGCTCTGATGAATCAGATGGTGCGGTGAGGACGAACGAAGGAGACCTGGTGTCCAACTGGGACTAGAGACGGCTGTCTGTACAGAACGCTAGCAGGCTGGTATTCGAAAACAGAAGAAGAAGCTCAGGAGAGGAAGAATGCACCAAGTGATCTGAGTCACTTCCTTTCTGTTGTCGTTTTGGAAAGCTTTTCCTACTTCAGACTTTGTAACTTACACTAATATCACTGGGCAGTGATCTTATGTCTGTTTAAAACAAGCTAAAGCGCAACACAGTGCCTCATTATTAGCGTACTCACCAGGAAATAAGAAATTTATAACTCAGTCAAATCTCTCTGCTTGCCCTCCAGATTTAAAACCAGATAAAATTCTCCACTCTGTACAGACTGAGGAGAAAAAAAACCTGAACATTCCCAGCGACTGATGCTAATATGTAAAAATGCCTTGTGGGTCGTATGAATGACGCCGTGTTCCAGGTCCGTGTGAGGACCTGTGTTTCCTGAACTGATTAAAACATAGTCCAGGTTTCAGGAAAGTCTTAGTGTGTGTAAACTGATAAATGTTTATGGTCAAATGTAAAGGGGATCATCTTGATATTTGACTCTAATAGATGAATGAAAGTTTTTGCGGTTGTTTGATTGGTCAGTCATCTGGTTCTCACACATCCTGACTTCAGGGTGAAGGTCAGTCTGATTGGTTTAAGCAACGAGGCGTTTAGTTTCCCCCTTTGCTTCCAGTGTTTCTTTTTTTTACTAAGCTGGACTTAGATTAGACTCGCTGTCAACTAATCTGGGGAGAATTATAGGAACTGCAAAACGCAGATTTTTTTTTTTCAGTTTCGTTCTGGGTTATACTGTTGATGCTGACATGATTTTGAAGAGAATTATTTTTTTCTGACTTCTAAAAAAAAAGAAATGGGTATTTTAAATATGATTTTTCTGTCATTAGAGGTTAAGTTAAGAGGCTTTCTCTAGTTGATGCTTCATGTAATCTCTATAGTTATATTTAATATGAAGGTTTAGCTGAGGTGACGGCCAAATCTACCTTGTCTGAATGTTGTTGCTCTCGCATTCCTGTGTTTGATGGGCATGATGATATAATAAAAGGTGTATTACAAACCCTCTTTTTTAAAAAGGCATTTATACTGTTGAAGCCTGTGTATAGAGAATGTTTAGATTCCTAGAGAGATGGAAATTACACTTGAATAATACACAATAAAAGCAAAAGATGCAGCTGATAATATCTTGTGTGCTGCCCCCTTGTGGTGAGCATCTCACAGTACACTACATTTAGAGTTAGTGACGAGTTATGTTCTTGGAAAAATAGCTAAATTACTTTACTGCAACTAAACCATCAGAAGTAAAATACAAACTGATTATGTGAATAAAAGTGAGACTTTTGGCTGCTTCCATTCACTGCTGTTAGGTTTTGCATAACCTTTGAACAACTTGCAAGCATAAAGTATTCCAGAAATGTTACTGCTGGAAGAAACAGGAATGCCTGTGTGCAAAGGAAAATACATTAAGGTTCCTTTAATGTATTTTCCTTTTGCCACTGTTGTGTTCTGCTGGTTGCCTTAGAATAACAAAAAAAAACATATATGTTTACATGTTCCTCAACCTTGAACATAGACATGGATACAACAGGTCTGAGGTACAAGTCCAAACACAAGTGAAAAGTTGTAAAATTGATTATATATTCCACTGAAAGGTGACCATTGATTTTCTCTCCAACAATATTTGTCCAAATTAACTTGAAACGTGCTGTACATTAAATGTAGATGTATATTTCACAATCTGTGACTGATGGTCATGGTTACATTCAGTGTTTCCCTTTGTGTTTTGGTATCAGAGGTGATGTTGAAAACTAAGTGACAGGTAGGCCACACATTTTTTTTCATACTTTTTTTTTTTAGTAAATAAAGATTTTTTTACATTCTTAAAATTACATTTATATTATTGTGCACTAAAAATCAGGCTTGCCAACTATTTTAGTCCAGATGTATGACATGAATATATAGATGAGGCTTCGTGAGTCAGACCACTGCAGACACTCCCTATGTAAACTTCGGAGTGAACACTTTCACACGTTTTAAGGCAGTTCATTCATCTGTTAACAAACCACTGAATCAATTCAGCCTGATGCTTATCTAAAGCTGCACTCTTGTCTGTCTGGGACTCTTCAGATTTACTAGAAACATCCGCTTGGTGAACCTTCAGACCCTGAACTGCTGACCTCTGCTTGGGCTTGCTGATGACCTGAAGAGCTATCTGCTCCTCCGTCCTTCCTCTTTGCTTCTTCTCCCTCCTCCGAAGTGTTTTCTCCAGAGCTCGAGTCCTCCATGACGTAAAGGTTCCTCATGGAGTCCGCCACGGCGTCTCTCAGCTCGTCCTCCGACTCCTCAAAATTCCTGAAGATAAACACATCAGTCCTACATTTATCTTCCCTTTGTTATATTTAAATACTCAGAATGAATTTTTCAAGTAACTATGTCAACTTCAGTTGTTATGAAAATGCTGTGTGCATCTTTGTTGATTGTGCACGACGCTCTACTAATACTTTTCAAAGAAACATAGCTGTGTAACTGAGCATCTGTTGGGGGGCGTGGCCAGCAGCTCACTTGGATTTAAAGTGGCAGAGCCCTAAAACAGCTCATTCTGACAGGAGCTCAAAATAGCCAGAACTGAAATCTCATTATATTATTTTTTTTTTGTTGCAAAAAATGTAATAAACATGTTTATTGTTCAACCTTAAGGTGACCTTTAATTTGTATTTGCTTTCTCTTTTCTTTTTTTTTGAAATTTGTAGTTTGTACCAGACTGTGTTCAGAGTGAAGTTAAAGCGTGAACTCACGTGTCATCATCATCATCAGACCTTGACTCCAGACGCTCTTCATCCATCTCTATGTCCGAGTCCTCTTCCTCCTCATCCTCTTCCTCTCGTTTTCCCTTCTCCTCCTCTCCCTGCACAGCATCTAACGCTTCACAGAGGACAAACCGTTCAGCGTTCCACGTTCAGCGAAACTCTTCAGCCTTCAGTTTCTTGCCTGTTGGGTGTTTTGGCCTGACCTGTGTCCAGACTTGGTGTGAGTTCCGCCTGAGCCAGAGCGTTCAGCAGGGAGCTGGGGGGACGGCTGGTCCACCGCCTGCGACCTGCTGGACGGCCAGCAGGGGGAGACGTGTCAGCTATGTGGAGCTTTAAAAAAATACATGGGATACTTCATTCTTGTGCGTGCTGCACCTTCTGAAGGCTCAGTCGGTGTGCTACAGGGAGAGTTGACGTCCATGTTGGCCAGGGCGTCCAGGAGAGTCTGAGGGGTCCTTTGGCTCCACCCCTTTCTCTCCTTTGACCAGTCTTTGAGCTTTAGCGCCTCCCCTTCCTGGAAGCTGAGCGCACGATTGAGAGGGTCCACTTCCTGTTTGGTGACAGGAGAAGAAGAAAACTGAAGCCATGTAGCGAAAATGACTTTGTTTCAATTCTTCTACCTGCTTCTCTTCATTTATCCTCTCCTCCTTTGTCTTTTCTTCTTCATCCAGCCGGATTTCAAACATGATTCCCTTCTGCAGGTGCCAAACGATTTAAATGCTGTTCATTATTTTTAAAAGTCTCACCTCAGTTTCTTTACTCATATATCACTGCCATGTTTGAAATATTCCTTTTAAACACCAGCTGAGCTGTTATCGTGTTTAAGTATTTGAATCAAAATGAAGCCTTTTTTTTTTTTAGGTCCAGCAGGCAGAACCTCACCTTATCTTTGTTTTTTTTCTGAGAATTTCCCTCGTTTTCTTCTCCAGTCTGCCTCAGAACTGCATCCATGTCCTGCAGCGGGAGGGAAAAACTCTGTAACCTGGTTGACTTAACAACAAATATGTAGGATTTGACAACATTTCCTTATGAATGGATACAGCTTCAAACCAAAACAACAGAAGATGATCACCCAACTCCACAGATACAACACATCTGATCACAGTGTAGCTGTAAAGGCCTAAAAGCTCAGGATAAACATTACATGCACTGAAAGACAGGTGAGCCAACTTGGAAAAAAAAATAGTTAATCAAATTAAGTTTATTAAATGAAACATAAATAAACTTGATTCGATGATTCAATAATTTCAAATCTGTCAACTTTTGTTGTCTTACAACTGACAAAACAAACCTGGGTTTTATGTGCAGAGCTGCCAAGTTAAGTCACTCATTCCTGGTTAGCATCTCTGATACAAATGTATGAAAACTTTTGAATTTGAGGAAAGTTGCAAAAAAAATAAAATAATGTTCTCACTAAGTTTTCTAGCATTTAGGAAACAGACATAATTTTGGTAACTCTAAGCTAAAACAAGAAAAGTCTGGTCTGATTTGACTCGAGAGAAAGTCTTTTGATTCACTGTGTGAAAATGTCTGGCTTTAACTGTCCACTTTCCCAAAATACTATTCTGCACAAGTTTGACACTCTGATTTCCGAGCTCAAGTCATGTAAATATCAAACTCACTTCAACGCTACATTCTTGATATTTATTTTCCTTGTATTATTTCCAGAAGTGTCTGACTGTTTTTCTGTGGTTATTCGTACCTGAGCAGGTGTTTCTTTCTGCTGTTCTTCAGCATCCGAGGCGGGCTCCGGGTCTCGTGCTTTTTCCACCACAAAGGTTCTTCGTTTGTCTCGTGGCTGATGAGTCCAGACACATTCATAAAGCTGCTGCTGTTAATTCTGTTACAGATAAAACTTTAGGTGCCTTGTGAGCTCTAGGGATGCCGCTTCATCGCACACAGCTGCTGCATCAAACATGCAGCCAAACCCAAACCCAAACCTTCTCCCCTGTGGTTTAGATGCTGAGCAGAGACTGTGTGAAAGAACCGGGTGTTAGACATCTCAAAAAGTTCACATCGTTTACCTTTTGAACCACAAACAAGCAAGCCAAAAAAAACATTTATGTATGTTTCAGCAAAGCTCGTTTTGAACAGGGTATTTGCAAAACTATCTGGATTTATTCTGGCATCTGAAAAATCCTCTGAATATTCTGCTGTTGTATTTTTAAATATGCCTAACATGTAGTGTTTACAACTCTTATGGGTCATTTATATGTTAGAAATTCTATGAATAGGAATATTGTCGAAAAGTCCATGCATTTGAGTGACTCCATCATTACGTGAATCATCATGATACAGATTAATTCCACTCAGAATGACGTTTTAAAGCCTTGATTATGATTATGTTCTACTTACAGCTAAAATACCACAAGATCAACAAAAATATATTTAATAACAAAAAATATATATAAAAATCAAACCTGGGCTTGATGAGTGTTTAATTCCTACAAAAATGTTATTTTTCAACAGGTGTCTTTAATCTGACAAATTGGAGCACATATTAATTTATTGGATATGTCTATTCATCTTACACAAACTCTTTGTATAAATACATAATAAATGATATAATCTAATTTGCATACCTCTGATTCAGCTTTCTGCCTCATCTGTCTCACTTCCTGATGATACTGCTGCCTGATGAGATCCAGCTGACGCAGATACTCCTACACACACACGCATTTCATTTTAGATATTTGGAAAACTTTTTTTTTTTATCTTTTTACACATTGATGCAGTTGTTTGTTTGGTGTCTCACCTGCTGTCCCTCATATTTTCTGTCCTGAGGAAAGTGCTGGTTGTCAGGTAGTCCAGCTTCCTGCTCCTGGCCGCCTGGCTTCCTTTCACTCTCAGCCGTACACGGCCGCAGACCCTGGAGATAGTAGAAAAGTCACCAAGACAAGAAATCAACCGAGAAAAGCCCTTTAGACAGAGTAAATAGTATTTAATAAGCATGAAGTTGACAATATTTGTCCCTTTTCTACAAATGAGTCTAGATTTTGATTTAATGATGCCAGTTTTAAGTTGCACTTATTTTAATGATGTTCATGTGAAAGATTTATTTTCACATGAATGTAACATATATTTATAACAACTTATTATACGTCTAGATTCTTCAGTACTAACTCTTTATCAGTTAAAATCATGTTCTCAACCCAACGGTTCAGTTCTTGTTCAGCTTTGAAGGATTTCCACGTACTTCTAAAATAACAAATATTCTATTCCACTCTATTTTTTTTTCTCTTTCTGTGGCCAAATATTTTCATACCCAGAACTATTTCTAATGTTAACAAACTACAGTATTTTAAACTGCACAAACTGAACCGAAGATTCACTCACATCAGCATGCCAAGTGCTTGAAATGGAGACCCATTTCCAGATTACAGTACTTCAGCTAATAATCATTTTACCACTTGGGGGCAGTCATAAGCTGTACATGGAGACTTGAATGTTCAGCCCTAGATGTTTAGGCACTCATTAAAATACGAAATAAAAATTAGAGGATGTTGTCATGGCAAAAGTAATCTAATCTATCCTAATGTAGTAACATACAGTTTTAGACATTTCACAAAATGGCTTTTATTCCTTGATGTTTGGTTCCATGTAAAATGTGTTTTGAACAATGTAATAAAACGCTACAGATGTCCTTAATCTGAAAGATTCACTTCCTGATAACATTTATTTATTAATTATCATCATCAACTGTCATATTTATGCATATATATATAAATCCATCCATTATAATAAATGATGGCCTAATATTAGTGTTCACTATGCTTCCTGAAAGTAGTTCTGAATTTTATGCAAAATGTCAAAATTGGAAACATTATTAGATCAAACAAACTCACTGCAGAGGCTTAAGGTCAGGGTTTAAGCCAACCTGATGGTAGGGGGTTTGGTCTTACCAGCTGTTTTTCTGCTCTCAGTTTGTACTGGTTGGCCTCATGTTTCCTCTGCAGGTACTCGTTACGAGCTGCAGCCACACTGACGGACACAACAGGTGAAGGTGAACACGTGTTACCGTGGTAATGGGAACAAGGTAAAACTCACCGACGCTTTCCACAAGCAGTGAAAAAGTTTAGAAACAATTTATACCTGCTAGACATAAAATTGTGGCCAATTTGAGCAAATCCGGATTTGTTGCAAATATTACCTCAGATGAATCAGTTTCTTAACAGCAAGTTGTGAAAACATTTTGGATATTTTTGTTGATCTTTTATAGAAATGTGCTGCTTGTTTGTGCCACCCACAGCTGGTATGGTTCCACAAGCGGAGCATCTTGTTCCCAGAAGTGGAGGTTCACATCCATGACTTGCTCCAGAGCCGCAGGGTCAGGAGCTGAAGGTGGAGCAACAGCAGCAGGAATGTCCTGATTCCTCCTCTGAATGACATCCAGCTGGGCATAATAGTGCAGGTAGTGGCTGTCAGCCTGCCTCCCATCCAACTTATAGCTAGAAGAACAACATATTCAACTCAGAAGTTTAAGAGAATGACTGGATTGCGACACGAACCGGGTAGTTTTTTAATCTTTTCCACTTTTCGAAGAAAACTCCTTAAAAATATAACATCCTTCATTGCTATATCTCTGATGGTAGATACAGGGAGTACATTTCCAACAACTTTTTTTTTTTTGGATTGATATCAGAAATTTGCAAGAAAAAGCTCAGAAATTTTTTGACAAATCTCAGAAATTTTCTAGAATTTTTCTTCACTTTATGATATTTTCAAAAACTAAAAACAAAAGTCAACTTTTTAAGTATTTTCCTAACACATTTCGTAGATTAACCTCAAAATTTCTGAGTTTTTGCCAGATATGTACTCCTTTTTTTCTATCTGCTTTCCAAATATTGCCATCATATATGAAAATATTTTTGGTTTCTCAAATTTCTTAGAGGTTAACCATAATCAAACTATTAGGCGATAAACATTCACTAACACATGAGACAAGGTTTGCGTTTCTATTGCAAATGTTTTTGATATTCCACTTGAACCAAAGACAATTTTGCAATTGCAGTGTTTCCGTTAAATCAGAAATGTGATTAAAATCACACCTGAATGAACCTGTCCACATGATTAGTTATTAAAAATCATGGTGGACACAGATGTAAACATGTCCAGGTGGTAATGAGAAAAGATTTTCAAATAGATGTATTGAAATACATTTGTTTCAATATGACTGAAAAACCGCATCATCCTATTACAAAAACTGTACTGAGCAATTTCAGTTTTTTTCAAAATGAAGCAAATTTATTTCCACACGTTAAATTTGTGCCTTTTTACAGTTATTGGAAACAGGCAAGCTAGTTTTGAGGAGGTTTTTACTACCCACTTGTGAATCCCTGCAGACGCTCCGTCTGCGGCTGGTTTGGCTGCTTTTTGATGAAGAGGCTGCAATAGTACATTAATACAAAGTTAAACCAGCAGAAACACAGAAAACCCAAATACTGGATCAAAAAGAGGGCGTATGAGGCTGCTTCAGACGTACTTTGTAGGGAGCGGCGATCAGTCTGAACGGCGCTCTGTGGTCCGGTTTAGCAGCGGGTTTCCTGCCTGCTGCCCCCGGCCTCTTTGCTGCTCTCGCCTTCTGCATCTTCTCTGGACAACAGCGGAGAAGAAAAAGGCTTTGTTTTGGTCTCAGTTTTCATATATACTGTTTATTAAAAATAAGACATATCGAGTTTTCCATGGCAGTGGATTAGGGTAACTATAGATAGAAAAAAAAGGAGTGAATTCCCACCATAAAAATTTCTGAGCTCAAACAGCAAAAAATCCGCTAGAAAAAGAGATTAATTGCAAATGTCTCCATGTTCTTTTTGTTTTTTAATGATTATTAATAATGAAAATTTCTTGATAAGAATTTGTGTTTTTGCAATGCACAGTTAGGTTTTTCACGTGATACTAAAAGTCCTCCTGTACCATTAATAGTGGATTTAATTTTAAATGTAGCCTGAATGTTTTCAAAATGGTCTATTTCTGCCAAAACCACAAAGAGCCATCTAGAAGAGTAACACTGACATTATCAGAGGTCAACAAACTCTTGTTTGAAAAAAAAAAAAAACCACACACACAGTCGATGAGTTTTCACTTGGTGCTTTGTGCTGCGGTACCTGCCGGTCTTGTTCTTATTTTAGCAGCATCTGATGCAGCTGCTGCTCCGTTTCGATGGGAAGCCGCGTGGTTTGACTCCCCCTGCATCATCTGCAAACACAGAAAACCACACGACAGCTCATATTTTATATCACTGCTTATGAAAGCCAATAAGAATTTGACAGGCTTTATGAGAAGCAAAACCAAGTGTCTTAACTCTTTGCTATGTTTTGTAGAGGCAGTGGAGCTTTTTCCTTTTATAGAAAATCAGAAAACAAATGGCATAATAAAGACCAAGGAATGCAGCAGACACATCAGTTGACGTTTTGCAGACTTTTAAAGCAGAATTAGGTTATAAAACATCCCAAGCTTTAGACATCTCATGAAGATCCGTTTAATCCATCATGTGACAATAAAATCACATGATGATTTTACATCATGATACAATCTGTGGCAAGCCTTGATAGATGATGTACACAGATGTTCTCCATCCCATCTGACCGAGCTGGAGCTTGGTTTAGGACAGAGTGGGGGAAAACACAAAAATATCAGCCTGGAAAGTTGGTAGTCTTGCAGCTGAAGCTGCAATCTAAAGTGACTCTACAAAGAGTCAGTGGACATGAATATACTTTACATATTTCTATTTATAAAAAAAAATAAAAATAAAAGTCATGTTTGTTTTTTATTCTACTGCACAATTATGGGCAACTTTGAGCTGAAATTGGTCTATCACAGAGAATAAAGTAAAGTTTTGCTTTGTACTGGCGCTCTGTCTATCTAATCTATTTAGATAGATTTGATAAATAGATTTATCTAATCTATTTATCTAATCTATAGATAAATAGATTAGATCTAATCTATTTATCTATAGATTAGATAGATAAATCTAATCTAACCCTAACCCTAACCCTAATGTGGCCTATATCTAATCTATTTAGATAGATTAGATAGACATCTAAAAAATCTTTAAATTATGTTTTTAAAGAGTCTTATTTTTGCCCCTGATTTGTATATCTTTTTAAGCAACGCTACCATTTATCATGTACATCCTTTCACCAACATGACGGTTTAAACAGCTGACCCATTACCTGAGCGCTGATGTGTTTACTGACGTGTTTTTCTAAAAATGGACGTCGGAGGACTGAGCTCACTGAGGGACGTTCTCGAGGGTTGACCTGAAAAAAAACAAACAAACAAAAAAAAAACAACAATGTGTTTTACAAATGTGATACATTTTGCAAGTATGTCCCACAATATCTATTTCACTGAACTATTAAATTAACGCCTGGGACAGATTTTATGTAATTTATGTTGAAAAGTTCTGAGTCGGTTCATTGTGCAAGAGAAGAGACAGCGACCCCATCAGGATCTCTCACAAAGAATTAAATTATAAGATGACCAAAATGTATTATTATTAATAATAATAAAGTTAGTGGGTTGATAATAAAGACTTATCACCTTAGCTACTATATCGCAGGTCATTCTCTAAAACTACCATTAGCTGTTTGCTTGTTATTGGTTAGCATAGCAAGCTAGTTCTAGCTATATTCAAAGAACTGGTGAAAAAGTTGATATGTTATACATTTTATACAAATTTTCGCAATATCAATCTTTAGAGTGTTTTGTCTGGATCAATAAAAATGATTTGTTGGCAAATATTCGTAATTTAATAATCCAGGTTAAGGTTTATTCTCATTGGCAGCCTTAATATTTGACATTAAGTCCTTTTGATCCATAGTTTAGGATAAAAATCTAATACTACATACCAGGTTAAACCCACAACTCAACTGTGACATGTTGAGTCAATCCAGACCTGGATTGGTAACACATAACGCCAAAAAGTTATCAAAATTTGGTTGTTTTCAATGCAGCGGTTTTAGAGTACACCGACAAAGACAGATATGATATTTTTTAGAGATACTCGGAACTGTATATTTCTAAGAGCGGTGTTTCCAGAAGACAACAGAGACTCTAGAGAATCACAAGAAGCTCAGGATAATAAACAGCTGCTTAAACCGTTTGTGACATTCTGTCATTTACACCGAGTGATTATAAATTAATCCGACCTGCTGCTGCCAACGGCCTTTCAAGAGAGAACAACTATAATCCCATATTACCGGTTCTTTGATCCCTGAATTGCACAGCAAATTGTGCTGGCTTTTATTCAAGTCATGAAATCGGCTTCATAGTCTCTGTGAAATTCTCGCTTCCTATGAATTCTTTAGGAATGTCGGGTCCAACTGGGACGCCTCCGTTAAGTTGGGAAAAGAAACAGGTAAAACTGCGAAAACATAAACATGTACGCTACTGAAGCAAAAAAAAAAAAAAGAAAGAAAAGTAGCTAACACGTTTTACTACTGACTGAAGTATCACTTCTGTATGATGAGTCATTTTCAACCTGACAACCAAGTCTGATCCACTGACACCCTGTCAAGACCTGATTCTTGTTTGTACCTGCTGTGTGACTTCACTTGTTCTTGTCATGTTACGTAAACGCTGCAACAAAAGAGACAAGAGTCAAGAGTGTGTCCGACCTTGAAGAGCTGAGTAAGCAGCAGGCGAAGGTCGTGGGAGTAGCGGCTGGGGACAGGTGCGTAGCGGCCTCTGCAGATTTTGCTGACCAGCTGCCTCAGGCTGTTGCCCTCGAACTGTTAGTGGAGGCCCACAATTAGTAAAAAAGACTGGGACAAAAAGAAGCTAAGATTCAATTAATTTAACAACAGCAAATACATTTTTAAAGGGGCAATAGTCCACATATTGTAATTTTAAACCAATCAAGTAACTATGTTACATTAAGTCGTAAGAAAAATGCTGCATGTATCAAATATGACTTAAAAGAAATGTGACTGTGGTTTAATCGATGGATGGATGATGGCAGCGTTAGCTTAGCGTTTATGAAGCAGTGAGGGTAACAAAGCGTTTGCCGGTGTGGCAGAGCTCACTGGATGCCTCAGGGTGCAGAGTTCATAGAGGACACAACCAAGAGACCAGATATCTCTGCAGAAGCAAAAACACAAGCAAGAGGAAATATTTATCAACCTCAGTTAATTTTACTGAAACTCTCCCTGGTTTTAATTACACCATTTCACAAACATCCTCCCTGTTAAGTACATCTTACACGCCACCTGTTGAAAAAGCATGCGGTTTGTCATCATCTCACGCCCTTCAGCTAAAGTCATAAACCTGGAGGGGGAAAACAAAGTTAAATGCAATGACATTAGACAGCCAACAGAGGGAAGATAACTGTCTTCAGGTATTTGTTTTTTCTGGCTCAGAGTCAAGTATCTGACAGATCTTCACTGCACGTTGACGTTTTGAGAAGAGGATGAAGGTAAACGGTTCGAAAGGGTCAGGATTAAATCCACCTCGAAATGTCGCCGATAAGAGTCTCGAGTAGAAAGAAGAGGAAGTCAGTTTGACCTCAGGTTCACAAAACGGGAACAGAAGAAAGCAGGTGAAATAACAGAGACGGACAGTTTATTTGATTTAAAACACAAACAAGAAATAATAGTAACTGTTACAGTCAATCAACTCTCCAACTTCAACCAGCAAACTTCAAAACAAGGTCAAATAGAAGTAATTTATAAGTGTTATGTAGACTGAACAGATGTGGGCTGAAGATATTCAGTGTACCCCAGTTTGAGATGTTCAGATAAGACAATCTGGATATGAACAGACAGAAAGTGTGTTCCTCTGTATGTGTCTGCACACGCTGTCAGGATGAAACCCCCTCTGGGTGGACTGCTGCTCTACAGGGTCATAATGACATGATTACACAACCCGGTCTCATTATTGCGCTCACACATGATCGTCCAACAGAGACAGACATGACAACCGACACACTTAGTCAGGGCCAGAGCTCCACCCATGTAGCGCCCCCGTCCAGGTCCGCTGTAGTCGTCACAAGGGAACAGAAATTTTGGACCGACTTCAAACAACTCCGCCCCCATTGTGAGGAATTTTATTTCACGACTAATTCAATGGAAACATAGCGGTTGGTGAAACATTACCTATTTTCTCCAAACTACTGAAAAACAGCCCACAGGTTCTGACAAGACAGTAAACTTTCTGTGAAGTTGATGTCATTAACAAGTTTAATAATAGTAAACCTCTCCCCCCCCCCAAAAAAACCCCCCTGAACACAAATGTAAAACCCCACAGAAGTGTTTCTGGTGTGTTGGCTTTCATATTAAACAGTGATATGAATGTGACTGAGAATATATTATTTTTCATCAATCATTGACCTGGTTGTAATTCTCTACAGGAACAGCATTTGTGGGCCCTCAGTAGGTAAATTCCCTTGAACCAGCAGCAAAGCGACAGGCAGGCTGCAGCATGTAGATCCACTCCAAGGTGAAAAAAACAGAAAGTAAGAATGGCAGACGGTACAGTGAGGGCAAAGTTACAGGGTAAGATAAAACTCAGAGAATCTCAGTGACACTAAGGTGAGGCGATCACTTTCAGTGTCTCCTGCCGTATCTCAGATCGCTGTCAGGTCGGAACGGCGAAACACGAAAGAATTTCTGGGCTGCTGACTCCACATTCTCCACCAGGATGTCCAGATAAAAGGCTGCACTCATCCTGTAGTCAGTTTTGTACGTACGTTTTGTTGTTGTAGGGCCGACTCTCGCAGATCTCTGGTGAGAGGTAGTATGGCGTCCCGACACAAGTCCTGGCCATCTCCAGGGTGCTAAACGGTAAAAAATTAAATAAAAAAAACAATCAGCCCACCCTCAGTTACACCTCTATAAAAGGATAAAAGGAAAAAATTTTAAAGAACTTATATTTTTAAGTGTAGATATAACAACAAATTCAGGTTAATACCTGTTTGTTTTTTCTTTTTCATTTTTCCCCTGCAATATGTGCATTGCATTTCTTGTGTGACAGTAAAAATGTCACTAATACGTTTTCACTTTGTGGGAAATTATGTGGAATATGTGCTTTTTCATCAACTCCCATCCTCTTTTGGCTACATTTTATGTTTGCCTTTATTTCAAATCATAAAAATAGAAATAAAACAGAGGTTCTTTAAAGATGATGACAAATTTCAGAGAAATAAATTATTTGATTTTAATCTAAAAACAAGTTTTATTTGGCTGCCTTGAGAGCAGAAATAACTCTTTAGGCTGTAAAGTGACAGACTCCGGGTGTAAAGTATATTTTCAGAGCCAAATCTAATTTGAGGAGCTGCACTGCAAAAACACAAAATCTGACCAAATATTTTTGGTCTAATTTCTAGTGAACATCTCTTAGTACATTTGAAATAAGACTAAACTAACTTACAAGTAACTTTTCAGCAAGATACCAAAGCTTGTTTTATGTCAATAATTCGGTGATAGTGATGAAAAAGTTAAAAGTGGAATCATCCAGACACTTTTACTTGTAATTGTTCATTTCAAGTGTATTAGTATCTTTGTGCTAGAAATCAGATCAGAAATACTTGGTAAGAGTTTTGCTTTGGCAAGAAGGCTTGCTGTCCTGTCCCTCTTTAATAATTCATATCTACAAAATTCCTCCCTTTTCTTGCGGCATGTAGAAGTACGACTGTCACACCAAAACAGAACGCCTTCCTTTTCTGCCTTCTACATCTCTCTATGGAATCAAAGTCACAAAAAAAATGAAGAGGCTTTTTCTTCTGTACAGTACAGACAATAATCGCACACTTTATCGTACCATTGAACCGACCGTTGCAATCAAATGCCACTGGCCGGCTACCATTTCCACACCCTTGTGTTTACTTGTCCGAGTTGACAGTTTGAGGAATGCTAATCAGTTGTTTGGAGCTCCTCCATGACTTACGGTGACTCGCCGACAGGCAGCCGCATCGTGTGTGTGAGGATCACACTCGACTTACTTATTCAAAATTCTTGCGATACCAAAGTCCCCCAGCTTTACTTTCATCCCTCCACTGGTTAGGAAGATATTCTAGGCAAGAGAGAGAACGCAGGAATGAAAACAGATTTGTGTGTGTGTGTGTGTGTGTGTGTGTGTGTGTGTGCGTGTGTGTGTGTGTGTAAACTGATACGACTGATGAAACAGAGAAATGGCTGTGAACAGAAATGCAGTGTGTTGTCATCTTGCTGAGTTATTCTAGGAGCTGGCACACTGAGAGGTCTTTGTTCAGAGCAGGACTGGCCTCAGGACGGTTCTGCTGTGCAATTAAAGAGCTCTGTAATGATAATGCTTGTTAATTAATGAGCTTCACCCCAGAGACAAGATGTTGACAACGTTTATAGACACACAGCAATAAATGCTGCGCAAATGATCTTTTCCAAAGCACCACAAAAAATGAATCAGACATTTTCCCTTGAGATCGATACATTTGAATTATAAGGAATTAAGGAACTGTAAAATGGAACAATAAGTTCAGAGTGTGCAAATCAACGTATGGAATGATGTCATCAGGTTATGTCAAATCCCCTTCTTTCATTTTTCCATCAGCTCAGATTGTTCAACATGATGCTGCCACTACCATGTTTTAACATGAGTATGGTGTGATGCAGGATAATATGAAGGCAGAATGCAAGTGAAGGGAAAGGTTTTCAGAGTATCATTTATAAAGGCAAATTGAAAACAATGTGTTATTTTCCTATATTAGTAACTTTTCACTGCTTTCTTTTGATTTACCACATAAAATCCCGATAAACAGACTGTAGTTTGTGGATGTGATAAAAGTGTAAAGGTTTAAAATATCTGAGAATTAAACAGACAAAATAAGAAATACAAAATGACAGCTGTGAAATTTTCAGAAATGATCCTAAAACAGTTTTAGTCATTGGAAAAACAAATTGAGTCCAAACAGTTTCAAGTCCACAGTGGAACTTCAGTGAAACTTTGTAAATAATAAAAAATTGTTGTATCAAAAAGTTGCTGAAATCAACTTTTTAAAAATTATGGAAATAAACTTTAATTTAACCATTTTATTGACCTTCCTTTGAGTGATGCGGTTCAAATAGACGATAAAAACATGTTTTTCTCTTTGTAAGTTCAGCAGATTCACTCAGAAAAACATCCCTACAAAGCTAAAACCTGTTTGTTTGTCTGATAGAAAAAGAGTGATGCAAAGTTGAAAAAAAAGGTGTTTCAGTAGTCTTTTTTTAGTCTTTCTTTTAGGCGTGTTTCACCTGAGATTTGATGTCTCTGTGAAGAATCTTCTGGTCGTGGATGTGCTTGAGGCCCAGGCAGATCTGGGTGAACCAGTCCACAATCTGAGAAACACAAAGTTCACTTTTTTTCTTCCTCCGTCTGACAGGGAGCCCGGCCTCTGGTAACATTCAGGCTCAGATTTCAGATTCCAGCTACCTGGGCCTCAGAGAAGGGAATTCCTCTCTGCATGTTGATCTTCTTCAGCAGATCTCCTCCATCGCAGTACTCCATCACTATGTACAGACTGCCCTTCTCTGCACACAGAAAAGTTTTCCAAGTGGTTCGTTTCTGACAGGAAATGAGACAGCCATCTCAAAAAAGATGGTAAAACAATGTGACGGGAGCATAAATGTTGCTTCACACCTAAATCTACTAGCAATACGATACATATATGGCTGAATTGTGGATCAGTGGGCCTGTAAAATCCTCTGGAAGGAAGATCTGCTCCCACCTTGAAATGTCGTGATGAAAGAAACGATGTTTGGGTGTTTCATCTGTGACAGGAGAGTCACTTCTTTCTTAGAGGCTTCTATCTCCTTCGCTGACATCTGGACAATAAACACACATAGTGGTCAATGAGACAGCCCTAAAAGTGAATGAAGAGAGATTTTTCAAACTGGTTGGATTTTATTATATTGTAGAGACATTGTTTTTTATTAGAGTCCAACATATTTCATAGGTGAAGCATTTTAATATGAGTTTTGCAGGCATATAGTACTATTTTACGGCATAATCAAGTAACTTTTAACATCAGTTGTTATAAAACTGCTCTACATATCAAATATGACTTCAAAGAAATTTGACTTTGTGATTTAATGTCTTGAGATTGGGCCTCTGTCTCTTTAAAAACTCCTGCTCTTTTTGTAACTTCAGGGCTACTCAATTATCCCTTTAACAACGTTTTGAGCAGTGCTCCACTGAGAAGTAGCTCCTATAATGAGCTCAGCAGATTCACAGTTCCACTGGGTGTTTGCTAATTGCTACTGGCTAGTCTGAAGGATCTGGGTGAGGAGGACTGCTTTGTGAGGTGGAAGCTCGGTAGCTTGGAAACTGCAGCTGCGAGGAGGAGCTGCATCTCGAAGGCGGGGTTAGGTCCACCCACATATTCTTCCCAGCTGAGTGGTTGCCACGGGAGATTAAAGGACTTCTCAATCATTCGCAAAAGAATTAAAGGTATGTCTTTGATGACGGAAAGCTCAAACTCGTCAATTTCACCTAGTACTGCCCCTTCAATACATCTGAAATAAATACTTGTTTTATTTCAAACTCCAAAGACAATCAGGAAAACAAAATATTCCTGATTATATTGATACAATTTGGGATATTTGGTAAGAAATATTATTGTAAAATCTGTGAGAAATGTCTGTTAATTTTTAAAGTACAATTTGTTCAGTAATTTTGATCTTTCTTATGTTTTTGGATGTTATCAAACTCTTGTTCACTTTAGACATGTGCCACTTGTGGTTTCCCGAGCAGACTGGTCTGCGGGCAGTGTGCTCTCGTTCCTGTACCTTCCTGAGGCTGATCTGCTTCACCACGCAGTTCCCGTCTCCATCTCCCCGTTTGTCTCTGACGAGTAAGGCTCTCCCAAACGCACCTTCTCCGATCTGCCGGATAACCTCATAGTCATTCATAACACCTGGAAATGCTGCCACGCACACAACACAGGAATATCAGCCAGGCGTCAGCGGTGCCAGAAACAAGCTGTTAGTTACAGCATTTTTACATTTTGTCTCACTGTCTGCTGTCAAATCAGACCACACTTCTCTTGGTTTTGGGTCAGTTAAAATATCAACTAAGCCAGGCCACTCAAGACCCAACCAAAATCATTTCTATTTGCTAAATCCTACAATATTGTTAGAAATAATACCTCAAATATTTATTTATGATTGTCTTCTTCTCCTTCTTCTTGGATTTACTGGTGGTTGGCAACAAACCTTTAGTAGCATTAACGTTTGTGATGGTCTATCTCGATATCTTCACCACATTTTGGACATCTCTGCTTTCCTTTACAAACTGCTGCTATGTGACCTTTGACATTTTAAACAACAAAGTGGTGGCCTGTCTGAAAGCTGAGATAACCTATTTTGATGTTTTGTGGCAACGCTTTTTCTTCAAATTCAATGAGGGTTGACAAACGTCCTACTTTTTTTCCCTTTACTGTTTTTGACAGTAAATAAATCACTCATCTAATTATTTTACTCTCTCCTGATTTTTTTTTCTCCAACAATTTTTTTTTTTACACGTTTAAAGCCTCATTCATTGGCTCTTCATTTTCGCAAACTATCAATAGGTGTCCATCTCTCAAAATCTGTCCCATTTCAACATCTCCAATTTTCTTTTTAATTTCTCTTGACACCACGATGGGGCTGATGTTACCCTGTTCTTCCTCGTTCTTAAGTTTTAACATTATTTTAAATTCCTCCCTCACAACTTTCCTCTCTTCTTAACTACTTCCTTCCAGTTCCGTTGCCATGGATACGGCAACACAGTTATCAAGCTAGCTACACTTTCCTTGTCCGGACGAAGAGCCTTCCTTTTTAATGCTTTTAAATAAATAAGTTTACTCACGGGTTTGGAACTTCACAGACGCAGTACAGTTAACATGACTGAGAGGGGTGGGGGAAAAAAAGCAGCGATAACAAGTTGAAGAGCCGTGAGACGTCACAGTAATGTCCGTCTTTCGACCCAAAAAAACAAAAAAAATATAAGCTACAGTACGGCGAGCGAGAGAAGGTACCGCGGAGAACACTGGGAGATGTAGTTATTTTCCCACATCATAGGTAGAAAGCTCACGGTTCCCTTCAGAACGGTTGTTTCAAGTGTTGTTAAAGATCTTAGAATGTTGTTACTTTTAATAATCAAAAATATATTGTCGTGGTTAGAAAACAATCTCTCTTTAAACGCGACTGAGTTATTTGGTGTGGCATTTGCAATATTAAAGAAAGATTACCTTGAGTATATATAAACATTAAAGTCTCAAACATAAAAATAACACTAATTTCTAATATAAGTGTGATGTGACAACCCTCCTCTGGACTTTCAAGGTGACCCCTCCATCTTAACGCCTGGTTCTTTTCCCATGATCCTCCTGTGTTAGGGGTTGCAGGAGTACTTTCATCACAAATCAAGTGACAGGAGCGGTGACAGCTGATCCAGTGTCAACACCCATACAACATTTCGCATGATAAACGCGTGTGACGCTGAGAGGAAATATAGTTAAACCGCCATTAAATCAATAACAGTAAATGAAAGACAAGCAGACTGCTGGGGTTTTTTTTTTTAAATCCATTTTTTGGTTTATTGAGTTCATTGAAGAGCTTATATACACAAATTAGTACAAGAAAAACAAAACAAAACAAAAAAAAGTTATCAAAACTGAAACGTTTAGAAAAAAAAAAAAACACATTTGAAAAAGACTTTAACATAAGTGTGCTTCCTGCTAGCCCTTCCTCCTCTGGATTTCCCTTTCCAGTTTTTGCCTGTCGTTTTCAGAGCTAAAAAAGACCCAAAACAACAAAAAAAAAGTATGGTTCTGTAATCCCCCTTTAAGAATGCATTCCAGACAATCGGTGCAGCATGTTGTTAGCTACAGAAAACATTAAAAAAATGTCTCTACTCTGTTGAGGTTCGAAAACCACAATCAGTGGTACAAAGGATGCCCTGTTTCCGAAGGTTTTTATGTTTATACTTAAGGAACTGCAAACAACACCCATATCTATAGAAGCAAACTGTTGCTATTTTCTGCAGACGTTTTGATTAAAATCATTTATACGTGGATATTCGGCTAAGCATTATAGCTTCCTAGATGATTCCCAAGCAGAAAAAGAAACAGAAAAAAATAATAAGCTTTTACCTTAATTAACATTCAGTAGATATTTACCACACAGCTTCACATTTCACTCCTCTCTTGCTCAAAACTCTTTATTGCAGAACAGAAAAACAGATAGGTGACGATGAAGAACACGATCTCGCCCGGCGCCTGCGACTTTAAGAGCTTCGGTCGAGGCGTCTCAAGGCTCGCAGATCAAAGTTTCCACCACAAACTTGTTCTCGAAGTGACGAATCTTGTGGCAGTTGAGAGCTTCGCGCTTCTGCATACCTGTGAGACGGAATAAAGGTTCTTCGTTACGTCGCATGAACGGCACTTTGGGTTCTCTGCTAAAGAAAGGCAGTCGCCTTGGAAACGTATTCCAAAGGCCTTCAATTTTCTCTACATCAAATAATTTTTCAAACGCAAATTTTAATGTGTTTTCTTTGGATTTCTGACCGGCAAAAGTAATGTAAAGTGAAAGGAAAAACTTTGTGGACAGAAACAACTGTGACATTCTTTAGTATTCAACCCCTTATTCATAACACCTTTTAATAAAAATACCACAATTGCCTTCAGAAGTCATGTTCTTAGTAATAAGTGTGAAAAAGAGAAGAAATTGGAAGAACATGCGCTAGGAATAGTTCTGCTCAAAGTACAATTGCTTGTTATAATGGCCTAGTCCAGGGGTGGGCAATCCTGGTCCTCGAGGGCCGTTGTCCTGCAACTCTTGGCTACCTCCCTGGTCCTGAATCAAATAGCTGAATCACCTCCAAAGTGCAGTCAAGTTCTCCAGAGTTCTGCTAATGACCTCATTATTTGACTCAGGTGTGTTGAATTAGAGACGCATCTAAAAGTTGCAGGACACCAGCCCTCGAGGCCTGGAGTTGCCTACCTGTGGTCTCGTCAAAGGCCAAACATAAATCCAATTGAAAAATGGAAAAATGGGTGCCTTTTATCCAATCTCTAAGAGATTGAACTATTTTGAAAAGAAGACAAGAGGAACACCAAAAAAATTTGAAATTAAAAACTAAATGTTTTGTGCTTTTATGTTGTAAAATATGATGGGAAATAGGAGGAGCTAATACACATTGAGATTTTACAAATAGTATGAGTGATTTTCATCCAGCAGCGCTTGGCAATTAATTTGTTTGTTCACAAAAATCTGGTGCTGGGACCCAGATCTCTCCACTGAATACTCAAGGACGGCGATGTTCACAAAACCATGTTGAAAACTATCATTTCCTTCTACTTAACAGTTAAAATCCCAAAAAATATATATATAGTTTGAAAATTTTTAAGATGCGGAAATCATATATGTTCATATGTTCAGTGTGTGTTGTGGTGTTACGTGGAAAAGCTACACACCCAGAATTGTGTCTCTGCGCTGCAGCTTGAAGGTTTCTTTGTTGTGGCAGAGGTTGTAGATGAAGTACCCAAGCTGGTCGACGTTCTCAAGACGCTCCGTCACCATCATCTCCTCGTGGATCAGGTACGACTGGGGCAGGTAGGAGCCAGCCTGGCAGAGGGGAAAAAACATCTCCGTCACAGAGAAATCTGGTTCTCTCTCTCTCTCTCTTTTTGAATAATTCTTCCTTCTTTTGTTTCATTCTGAAACAGAAGAATATTCTCAATATTTTGAGATCAATCTCAAAATATTGAAGCTTTTTCAAGCAAACGTTTTGACTTTTCAAACTCAAAAGCTTTCTTGATTTCTTTTTAAAAATTCCTAAGATTAATCTAAAAATTTACAACTTTTCAAACTTTTTTTTTGTGTTTTTTTTTTTTTTCTCAAAAATGTCTGAGATTGGTGTCAAAATTTGTGTTTTTGTTTCTAGCAAATTTTTTGACTTTTCAAACTAAAAATTTCTTTCTAGAAAATTTCTGAGTTTTTTTGGTCAGAAAATGATCCCCCTTTATTCTTCTCCTGTCTACAATGGCCGTAACAGGCTGCCGTAGTTCAGTCATTACATTCTGGGGTTCGCTCTTTTTTGGAGACCACATTTCTTTCAAATTTGCTGTGCATGGAGAACAACAATACATATTTCCATTACTTTACTTGAGTGTTGTAAGAATAATGTGACAAATTCATTCCTTTGGACTTCCACATGTTGCATCAGGCCTAATGTTACATTAAGGGGAGAAAAAATGCTGTCTGAATATCTGCTCCAACACGTCAGGGTGTTTCGAAAACGCTACGATGTCACAAAGAATTAGATCGTTCTTCATTCAGAGCAACTAGCAACAAACACACGTCGAGTTCCCTGAGAGGAAATCAGCCTGTATTTACGTCACAGGAAAACCTTGTGCTACCTTGACTTTGATGAGCAGATCCAAAAGATCTCTGGGAGGCATGACGATGGAGGTGTTGAGTGGGATGACGTAGCATTTGTTCAGGTTCAGATCCAGGTAAGCGGTCAGCCTCTGGGAGAGGTAAAAAAACCCCCAAAACGGCACGTTAAGCACTCCTCCATCAAACGTTCTGTTCTCTTAGAGTTGTGAGGTTCCTCACCCTCTGGAAGTCGTGGACGATATCAGCGGGGTCTCCGTCTTCGAAGTCTGGCACGGGCACGTTGATGAACTCCACCTGCTCCCGCTCCAGCACCCTGATCTTCTCTTCCAGCAGTCGCTGAAAGTTCCTGTTTGGCATCTCCACCTGCGGAACCGCACCGGTACAGGACTCAACATGGTCGCTTTGAAATACGGCTTGCCTGGCAGCTAATTTTTTAAAAGTTATTTCTAAAGAAAAAAAAAAAAAAAACTAAATACCTTCAGGACATGTGAATATGGAGAAAATAAATTTTTCACAAACCTCCTCATCAGGGACCATGTAGTCCTCCTCGTGGTAGTTCACACCACAGAAGAAGACCTCATCTTCCGGCTTTGGTTAGGGGGGGGGGGGGGGGAAAGAAAACATTTATAGAAACATATTTTTGACACATAAGCAGAGGATGATTGTGTAAACACTAAGTGTGCCTGTGCAGTCCATGTCCATCAGTCTAGGGTTCACATCAGGATGGAAATGTTTCTAGTTCCAGTTGCGCTTTTGAAACAGAACAACACATATTTTACGGTTTGCTGACGTGCCGTTAACACATACTTTATGCATTGTTTACACATTCATGACGTATAGTATTTGGACGCCTATTAAACGTGCAAACATCATGTCGTTCGTGTGTTGTGTGAAATTTCCACAAGTACATGACCTTGCTGGCACTCCAGGCCTATACTATAAACCTAGCACGCTGTTGCTAGCCAACAAAAGAGTGAGTGAGTTAGTTGATGTCACCCACCTTTCCTAGCTAGCAGTGGAAGGTCGAGTGGCTAAACCTTTCCTTTGCCTACATTCCCCCAGATTGTTGTTCGGCTCTGAATGTGAAACTATAGAACATCCTATTTGAAGTGTTTTCTGTCAATGTTGATCGTGTGTCTATCCCAACAGATATTGATGTCGTTTCGTCACTCAGTCCTTCTGTCTGCCCCCATATCCACACATTGGTGTTTTGTTGGCGTTGGGTTGGAATCCCGACCTGGCTTCTTTCTTCACGGAGTTGGCATGTCGACCCTGAGCCTACGTGACGTTTTCTTTGGGCACTAGGGCTTCATCCCTCAGACCAAAAACATGACTGCTAATTGATCTCTTTAAATTGCCATTAGGGTGTGTTTGTGTGTCTTTGTGTTGCCCAATGACCGCTGGAAATAGACACCAGAGCCAGCAAGGATATATAGCAATGACTGGATAGATGGTTGTGTCACTAGACCCGTCTTCACATCTAAACTCTATGGAAACCTTGTGTGGTGAAGAAAAGACACAGGACTCTGTCAGAAATACCCAGTATCCCACATCTTTTTGTTTCCTCACTTGAGATACTTCCGCAGCGTTATAATGACTTGTGTTCACCTCCAGGATGTAGTAGCGGTAGAGGTAGGCTCCTGCCACCACCACCCCGGACAGCATGAGGGCCAGCCCCAGACACATGCACCAGCACCAGGTTTGAGATTGGCGACGGACGACCAGAGCTGCCTCAGCATCCTGCAGGAGAGACAGAAGAGAGGCTGTCAGGGATTGGTTGACGGTAGCACACCGCGCCTGTTGCTAGCTTCCCCATTAATAACACAATGACTCCTTTATATTGATGACAGGTGTTATGTCAGTATAACAGTCATATCAATCTTATGCTCACCCCATCAAATAAAGTGTTACCGGTCAGTCTATTGTTTATTTTACAACTGGCTATTATTAATTGTACTGACTGAACAAATCAAAGTTGCTTTTGCATGTTTGACTAAGCTTTTGTATTTATGTGTGCTGTACTGATGGAGAGTTGTCACAAAAAATGTAATTTTGTACATTTATGTCTGCGGAAAAAAAAAACAAAAGAAAAAAGCCCAAAACAAAAACGTTTTAAGTGTTTTTTTGTATCGGATCAGTATCCGCCAATACGAAACCTGATATCGGTATCAGAAGTGAAAAAAGTGGATCTGGTCCTCCTTAGGTATTACACTATTTGAAAGTGATACTTGAAAAACACCCCAAAAAGGTACCCTGCAAAAAGCAAAAACTTAGTAAGATTACATATCTTAAATTAAGGAGATTTATGGCTGTTTTTATTTTCTGACAAGATCCTTTTTCTCATCAAGAGGTTTGAGAATATTTTTCTTAAAATAATATTTTTTTTTTTGTTCAAGTAAAAATGGCTTGTTTTAAGTAAAAACACTAATTTTAAGATATTTGTAGATTCATCTTGGTTAGGTATTTTTTTCTTGTTTTGGAAAAACCTGACAAGATAAATTTTCTTGTTCTGTTGGCAGATACGTTTTCTTATTTTAAGAACATTATACCCTATTTTTGTACTTTTTTCCCCCCCTTGTTTTTTAAAGGGGACTTTTTGCAGTGTACATTCCTGGTTGAATTTTGATGTCGTTAAATGTTGATGATATTTTAAGTCTTTGCCAGCTTTCAGGTAGCTGATGATCTGGGAATAGAAAAGATCAGAGCTTGACCACAAACAGGAAGTCTGGAAACCCTTCAGAGAACGTCGACCAGAGGCCTGGGTGTGACGGCAGGCCAAAGTGGGTCTTTGTGCAAAAAACACAAAGACCTTTATTTTTTTATTATTAGATCAGATGAAGGTTTCACTTCTCTTAACAAGAACACAGAGGGTAGCGTGACTCATCACAAAGCAGGCCACAAGCAGACATGGAGATTGAGGGAGGAAAAAAAAAAAAAAAAACACAAACAAAAGAAACAGTGAAACGAGAAACAGATGAGAAGCGTTTCTCAACCTCACTTTGCAGAATCAAAGCATCAAGCCTGAAAGACAGGCATACATATCTGTACAAAAGTGAAAGTAGTTAATTCAAAACCACCTAATGTGCCTAGCCTTGCTTCCTGTTTGCGTGAGCTAAACTATGTCAGGTCTTGCAGTCTTGTGTAAACCCCCATCAAAAGAAGACAAGCTTGAGGAAACAACAGGCTCTTCCAAGAAAAGCCAAAGTCCAAGTCTACAAGTTGAGAAATAGTAAAAATCTGTTATTCCGCTTTTGATTTGACACAGCTTGGAAGTAAAACTAAACGCTTTAGTTTTACTTTGCAGCCATGTCGTCTGTTTACAGCAGTACCACCCAGCGCAGCTCAGGGACACCAACATTTCCTGCTGTTGTTCCCACAGACTGCGACAGGCGGCACGTAGCAGGAACAGGAAGGAAAGCATCAAACTGTCTTAACTTTCAAAGTCAATTCTTTGCTTAGCTATCTTTTTATTCATGTATTTAAGTTTTTTTTTTTTGTATGTGTGTTTTTGTTTAAGAAAATGTTTCCCAATAGAATGAATATTTTTTTCTTTGAAAAAATAAAAATTCAGCTTCCACGCACCACAAATCAAAGGTTAAAAAACCGCCTGCTTTTGATTTCTAATCACTGGAACATTAATTAATACATTTGACGCGCTTAACAATTTGATCACGGTATTTGACAAAATTCTTTGTTTCATAAATGGTTATGGAAGTCACTTTGAACTGCCCTTGTTAGTGAAATGTTCGACACAGACTTGACTTCAAGGACACAATGCCATGTTTCTCCTATCAACACAAAGTAAGAGTGAAAATATAACAAAAGAGTTTTTTTCTTCTTCTTTTGTTTTATGTAGCCATTGTGTTGCTGTTATCCCAAAAGTATTCATTCAATCTTAAGCATTTCCTATGTTTTTGTGTTTGAAAATCCACAATGGACAAAAGCAGTGCATAATTGCAAAGTGGAACTCAGAGAGCATGTTGTTTTAGAAGACTTTCCAATTAATAACCCCGACCAGTATGACGTGCACCTTCGTATTCAGAAAGTTTGCCGTCCCGCTGAACCGACGATGGCACAAAACGCCTCATTCATGAGAAAAAAAAACGCAGCTGGACGGTCAGCACTTTCAGACCTTCCCTTCAGCATACAGGAAATTCAAAGAGAAAAACAATGACTCTTCCTGGACACTGATAAGAGGAGCAGAGCAACTGCTGGGAAAAAGAGGAACCGAAGAAAAGTTGTTTTTTGGGGCAAAGAGGACCTTTGCATAATATGTGGTCAGTTTTGACGGGCTGGAAAGCTGCTGAGGAGGGTCTTGACGTTGAGGCTGGGAAAAAAGGAACTAACACTAAAGAAGGACAAAAAGAGGAACCCGAATGAGAAAATGACTCAGTTCTGAAGCAGCGTTTCTGAACAGGTGGTTTTCGTCAAATGGCTTCCCAAACGATTTCATCAGCGCGGCATGAACGAGCCTATTCCAAACGGCGTTTATTACAGATATCCAGCCCATTCATGCTACAGAAACAAGTCTGACGAGCCAAAAACTACAACGGAGAGAGATTTCGTCGAAAAATAAAACGTCCATTTGAGTACTTTTCAGCTTGGCGTTCACTGATATCACCCTAAACCAGCTGCTGTGAGTCTTCTTTTAATCAGGAGGTTCAGTTTTGTGTGTAGGTGCATACGGGCTTGGCAGATTAAAGATTAAAGGTTGATTTTATTAGAGAGGGCCCACACACATGTAGGGAGTGGAGTGGAAGGAAGTGATGCTTACTAAATACTTGAAAACTGTTTTCCATGTACAAAGGTTAAAAAATACCAACAACACATTCTTAAATGTGTGGTTATGATGATAAGTCTAGCTGATTTCTACCTCTATTTCAATCTTTATTTAGCCCTTACTGGGAATTGGAAAATAAGCAGGGCTTCCACATGTCGGGAAGTTTCTGGAAGTTGCCGCTGGACGCAGACGCTCCGATTTTCCTGTTTTACCACCTCTTCATAAAACTTTTCCAACAAGACCCGACAGGCCTTCGGACGAGAATTTCACAAGCGCAACGCACACGCCCTCATTACCACACACTTCTGTCTGCACATTCAAGTATACCGATGCCTCACGCAGGAGGAACAGTGTGTGCAGTCATCTGAAAGTCTTCTTGAAATGAAGCCGCGACGACAGACCGTGGTCTGATCGTTGCGTTTGGGTTACTCAACATAATCGAAATGATGCAACAGCACACTCAAATCACGTGATCAATAACTCGGCTGTTACTGCTGGCAAAAACCACGAAGACAATAAATGGTAGGAGGATAATGGCTTGCTAATTGTGTTTCTTACTAACAGAGAAATGGCAATTGCCAAATTGTGTTTTTTTTTTCTTTTTTTTTTTGCCTTAGCATGAATATCAACAAAGTGCTGCGCACATGTGTAATGGAAACACAACTTCTTTCGTGATCAACATCAAGGGACATTCTGGTTGAGACATTTTGTGCCTTATGATACTAATTCCAGCTGTTAAGCAGTTTATCTACCACAGACTGGGGCTTTACATGCTATAAAGAGATTAAAGTAAGATTATGTGGATAATTCAACTTTGGAGACTAATTACATAAGAAAAAAAAAAAAAAAAAAAGGCTAAAAATCTAAATAAGCATGAATATAAACACAGATAACCTAAAACATGTGAGGTATGGTATCAGTAATCAAAACTAAAGTAAAAACTACTACACATGGTGCACAGGATGTAGAGCAGTAGATACTTAATGTTACGCGCAGACAGTTTCTAGACAAGGCATGAAATCTATGTTTATGCGTCACTGATTCTACAGAACAGAAAAGAAGGAGATGGTTTACCTTTTAAACTAGTTATCAGATTAGTTAAATGGCCGACCTTTCTAGGCTGTCCTATTTGTATCACAAACATCTTTGTTAAGGTTATCTGTACACACAGCTCAGTCTGAGGAAGCTGAAATGACCTATGAACACGTCACACCGTGATGTAATCAGAAACACAGGTGTAAAGATATAACGTTCACTCACTGCGCACACTGAGGTGATTATGTTTGGTACTCCTACACTCCTACACTTTCATTTTAAAATAATTCTGCTCGATTTTGGTAATTTAAACAGAGGTTTTACAAAGAGAGTTCTTACAAACACTTCATCTGTACAATGTCTTACAATTATTGGCTGATTTTATTCTGTTTTTCTTTTTTCTTTATTATTGCATTTACCAACTGTGCTGGTTGGTAAATGAGAAAAATGAAAAAAAAAAATAGTGTAACACACTGCATTTAGGGTTTCACAAAATATCACAAATTTAGTATTGGCCTTGGCTAATTCCTTATAGGTACCATGCATTCAAACTAAATTTGTCATAGGTTCGGTGCCACTTGTTTGAAGCAACATAAAACATTTTAGAAGGAAAAAGTCTATAATGTGGTCTGAACATTGTAACAATACTAGTTATTGCAATAGTTAATATTTAAAAATTCTATGACTAACAGTGTTTTTTCGTTAGTTTGTATTTTCAATGTGAAATATAAATTCAATGTTCACATTTTGCTGCAGTTAAAAAAAATCTTTGAAGTTGACAGGAAATTTGAAAATATCACTAGGTGATTATGTGTTATTGATTGACATAATGAACAATCCATAAACACCGACTAAAAAGTCTTAGAAAAGCATAAAAAATAAAAGTCTGGCGGGAGTGCAAGTGAAACCAGGCTTCTCATACACTGGGGTGATATAAAAAGCTTTCACGTCTCAAAGTCAACATCGCCATGTCTGGAAGACAATTTCAGAGAAAATGAAGTGTCTGTTTTAGTGAAGCAGATGGAGGAACACTTGCACCGATGCATCAGTTTCTAGTTCCCTATGTTTTCTTGAAATAAAGAAGTTGTACAACAGTCAGAAAAGCCACTAGATGTTAAGGAACGACAAGAGTGTTGCCTTTTTTTTTCGTTTGCACTGAAGGAGACATCTTCGTGTGGCTTGTAAGACAATAAACAACTCAATTCTGGGTCGTTAGCAGGTTATACCTATACATTACCTAATGTATAGGTAATGTGTTATACCTATACACTACTGTATAGGTATAACAGTATCGATCTAGAAAACAGTCTGAATGTATTTTAAATCAATAATTAATTAGCATCATAAAGAGGCCAAGAAATGCATATGAAATACACATAAAACTACATATATTTACATTTTTATATTAATTCTACATAATCTGTACTAAAATATAAAAATTCTTTGTTTAAAATGTTTTATATAACTAAAAGCTAAGGATTTATTTTAAAGGCACCTCTCTATTTATCTGTCTACAAATACGACAGATATTTCAAAATAGAAACAGAGCTAAGTGGCTCAAAATATTTCTTCCACCGAGCAAAAGGTTGCTTTTCTGTGTCGATGGCCGAGTATCGGTGTCCAGAACAGCTTTAATTTCAGCAGAAGAAACTCTAAACCCTCAACTCTGCAAGCAGCCAGCAGGTTACGCTGCTTCCGGGAGGGACTGGTTAGAGGATTAGATCAGTACTTTGTTAATACCAAGAATTTCAGAAGAAAATGCTAGAAAAGGTTTGCACACTCCCAAATAACCAAAGTAGGGCGTCTTGGAAAATGACTAAAATGCAACAAGTACTATTATCTCTTTTAGCGCGACGGTCAGGAGAGGCTGAGGGGTATTCCATCGGACGGTCAGTTCCTGAAAACCAACGCAGACAAAAAAAAAAACAAAACCAAACAAAAAAAACCAAACAAAACCTTTGTGAGTCAGTGCGCCCCCAACCAGACCACATACAGAGTAAGAAGCTTGCGGGGACCCAAATGACCCCGACTCTTAAGAAACCGCGTGAGGATTAATTAGCTTCACAAAACGTTTCAGTGATTTACAAACAGTTAAATCCTCCTCTTCCACTAGAAAACAGCCAGCTTCATTTCTGGGAGCAGGCATTAAGAAGCAGCCTTGTTATTAGGACGCCATTAGGACCGGCTTATGAAGTTGCACTAAGCGTCAGCGGTAAAAGAGAGAAGCGGCCGTGTGAACCTGCGCTGTCTGGACCCCAGCCCTGCCAAACTCGGTTCCTGCCCGTCAGCTTAATCCACCTCTCTCTCACCCTCTCCTTGAGTTTTAGTGGGCCGGCGGCGCTTGGTGGGAGGCAGCCAAAGAGCTCTGTGGCTGAGTCCCTCTCTGCTTGATTAGGCTGTAATCCCTTTCAAGCGGTCCACATGCCTGAGATGATAACCAGAGAGTGCACGATTGGAAAACTGCGTGTGGAGCCAGCAAGATGTTTGGTCAGTAATCCAAACTTGTGTTGTTATGTGAAGGTGTAGCAATGGTCAGTGGACCAGAAAACTCCTCCTGACCGGGAATGAAACAGCTCAGGAGGTGATTTGAGTTTACAGAAAGTGGCACAGGGAAGGAAACTCCACTGCCTACACAAGCAGTTTCACGATGTGGTAAGAAGGCTGACTGAAACACCCGCATACAAAGCAATATCTAACTATTTTCACTAATGATTAGCCTTCTGGCAAACAGCACACCTCGCTAACGCATTCTGTCTTCAGATCTTTTATAGGATCTCCACCAAATGAGAATTCGAATTTCAAAGGTTTTCATCTTCAAAGTTGATATAAAAATATCAGGTCATGATCTGAACAGAAAAAAATGACGTTTCTTTTGATTGGTTCAAGATTGGTTCCTTTTCTTGATCAACACATCAAACAACAAATGACTTTTTCTTTTAAATTTGGTTTTGCTCTACTTAGAATAAATGAGAACATTTCAGTAAGAATAATCTTAAAAATAGGGACGCACCGATCCACTTTTTTCACTTCTGACACCAATACCAATATTGATGGAATCAGCCGATACGATACAGAAAGACATTGCTGAATTGACTTAAAACGTTTGATTTTTTTTTTTTTTTTTTTTAAACAGAGAGATAAATTTACTGAATTACAAATTTAGCTTGCTTCACAAGCTTGGTCAAACAACAAGTTTAAATTGTTCAGTCAGTGCTATTGCGAGTGAAACAGCCAATGTAAAATAAATAATAAAGAAACTGAAACTGACACAAACAACAGATTCTCTACCATGGTCAGATATGTAAAACATAAACTGCAACAAATCTGTTGCAATTAGGTGATAAATTTCACCTAATTAATTAGGAATTTTAATGTTAAATAAATAATACAGCATGACATCGCTCAGAGCACAAAGTATAAAATTAGACTGACTCGATCTGCCCTTTTGGTTCAGGCACATTGTCTCGATAACCGATATAGAATTTGTTTCAATATCGGGACCGATACAGATGACGACATCGGATCGGTGCAGCGCTACTGAAAAACGTCTTGTGAACCGATTCCCTGTCATATTTGTGTTGCTAAAATGAGCCACAAGCCTAACAATAAAGTACGAAGATGTCTGCTCTGGACTGGGTTGTACAGGAGATTGTTGAGGTTTTATTGCCTTCAGTAAAATATTATGGTTTCTCAGTTTTAACTACAAAAAAAATGAAAACAAAGAAGAGGAACTGAAATGCAATAATTACTTGTGTTGCTGGTAATAATGAGATGTATCAAGATTTACAATCACATTTGCAATTTCCAACATTCATTTGTTATTTTGATTTTTGTACAGTGGAGACTCAGCAATTATAGTTATAGTAATTATCAAATGTTTATCATGCTAAATATTTAGTTCATGTTCTGCTTTTGTACAGTATCACCAGGAAAACAAACTGATGTTATTTAGTAAGTTATTCAAGTTATCTACCTATTCTTAAAGGTTTCCACCTGTGTCTTTAAAAACAATCTGACCTCAATAGGCATGAGGATAATTACACCAAGTATAGAAAAACACCAAGATTTTCCATGTCCTTTTTTTGTCAAATAACTACATCAAAATAAACACATCTGTCATTGTTTATAGCAGGGCGTTGGGCGACGTTAGGTTGAAATATGAAGGTTTAGAAAAGATTCAGAAGAGATCGTAAAATTGCTCAGACATGTAAGTTTTGTTTTCCTACAACAACAACAAAAACTCAAGCTGGGTTGAAAACTTATTGTAATTTCAGACATGGCGCAACAAATGCAAACAGAAAGAAGTGGAACAACAACCACATAGCAGCAAGTTTTACATGGCGCTGTACTTTGGACTTTACAACAACACGGGGAAGGCTTTATGAACACGTTTTGTCCTCGTTACGCTCAGCGGGGAAACCACAGGATCAGCCTCAGTTCAAATAAGCTGTTCTAATTTGGACGAAACAATCTGAAACACGTCGTACAAAAAAGGAAACTTTTCTCAAATGTCAATTGCGCATCACGTAAGCTGGCAAAAGTGTGTTGAAAAAGGCTTGAAAAGCTTGTCACACAAAGTATTATTTATAGTTTTTAAGCTCTTTTCCTTCCATTAATGATCTATTAATATATTCATAACTGGGGACATGAAAAGTCCCCAGTTACTATCAGCAATATTACCTGATAGTAATATTGCTCTTAAGGCCCACAACAATATTTACCGATGTTATCTACCATTTTGACACCTTTGGAAAAATCGACCTTACGGATGAACAAAATGAAGATGAACGTCGGTTGTTCATATCAGACCAATACCGATATGCCAAAAGCGACCAACATCGGTTAATCCAATGTCAGTGCTAATATATCGTGCGCCGCTACGTATAATTGTGATGAAATCAGAGCTGTTGTTTCACTGAAGGAAAACAAAACTCTAGATTTGACAAATTTTGCAAATTGTTCAACAATTATGAAAAAAATTTTTTTTGTTTGTTTTTTTTTATGCTATTTTCACATAGCTTGGCATACACTGATAAGTTTATTTTTCTATCAACATATATTAAGCTGGAACTCAATGATAGATCTACCAAATACTAGATCTATTTGTGATCTTTTTTTCCATTTGAAAAGTCACATCTTTGATTAAAAACAAAAATATTTTAGATTTTTTTTATTTATTGGGCAATCTATCTCAAATACTATGTTGAGAACTCCATCTGAATGGTTTTCTTTTAGTATCTTAAACAACAATATTTTATGTGTTGTAGAAAACGTCTGTCAACTCCATTGTGGTAAGAAGCTCTGATTATTCCAAATTTCAATCATTTTTTTCTTGGACCTACATATAATAATTGGAACCACAACACCGTCATATCCCACATCCAGATTTTAGCGTATTTCTTCAGAAATCCATACAGGGAAAGGCGATAATGCTACATCTCCCGACTCAAACACTACAGCTGCTGCTGTCTAACAGAGCGTCGGCTCAGCGGAGACCTTTGATACACCGGCAGCGCAGCGTGCAGAGTGACGTGTGAACCTGTGAGGGGATAAGCTGTGGCGCGCCATCGTGTCAACCTTAAGATAAACCAGCTAGAGGTTAAGTTAGGTCTGGGACACTTATTGGGAAACACCCTCCAAACTCAAACTCTGCTTTTCTTCCTACTAAAATAACTCAAATGGAGATAATGGCTGTTTTATTATAAATCAATACTGGGCATAGATAAAGTTCCAACTGAAAACTGCCCATTCAGTGGTAGTTGGGAAAGCAGAAAACACAAAGAGCAAAGTCTACTGCCTTTAAAGGGATTTTTAGTTGATCTGGGTAAAGGTTAGTTTCCCCCTCTATCTGGGGTTTCCCTACAGAGTCATCTTCACTCTAAGCAGTCATATTTTTACAAAACTTATTTTAAGATGTGTTAGAGGCCAAATTATTAACAGAACTCATGTTAGGGTTGCAAAAAGTAACACGAGTTCATTGAAAACTTTAGCTCCACGTGCTCATTCAAATATATCTTTAGAAGCTAAACGTAACAATATACTTACAATGCAATACAGCTTTAGAGAACAAAGCAGGACATGTCTGAAGGGGAAAGCTGCTATCAACAAGTCTAATCCAGCACGCACCCACTAGGCAAAAACCTGCATTGTAAGTATGTTCAACCTGAAATCCTCTGGAGACACTTCTCACGAGTCTGTAATAGGCTGAGCAACATCACACACACCACAGAGGATGTGTGTTACTAAACACTGTCCCGAAGGCAATTAGAAACGAAGGGTGCGCTCACACCAGCCCTGTTTGTTCCGCTTCAATCGAATGCTCGTCAGTTTGTTTGGGATTGTGTGAACGTCCAATTGAGCTCCAAGAAAGCGAACTAAAAAAATCTTCGTCTGAGTTTGGTTGACGTGAACTCTGGCGCGGTGTGAATACATATGTGAACACCAGGTGGACTAGAGAGCACTCCAAAAGCAGGAAGCAGGCTGCAGCACAGGGCATTCTGGGTAAATACAACCAAAACAAACATAGCACTAGCACTAGGAGAAATATTGTAGGGTCTTTCACCAAAGACAAAAAAATAAATCCTGCGACTGTTAAAATTTCCCACCGCTCCATTTTTGTTAATATTTTGCGAAGAAGGAAGCTGCACTTAGCAGCTGCATTTTCATTACAAAATTTAGTCAATATTCAGGTAATGTTGAACAGTACAATTTTACAATTGCAATGTTTCCATTAAATAGGAAATGACAAGTGAATTAGTTTGTTCATGCAATAAGTCATTAAAAACCATAATAGGCCATCATACTCCAACTACTTCCTGTCGCCTTTTCCTTTGTGGTTTCCGCCAGAACGATTTCAGCCTTAATTGAAGTGAGTTTGATACAGACTATCAAGTGTGCAAACACCCCAAAACAATACTCCTGTTTAAATATTTTATCCAAATTGTTTGTTGAGGTTTTTAAGTTTGTAGAGAATAGCTGATGAATGAGAGACTACAGTGGAGTTCAACAGGCAGAGAAAGAGAGGAAAATGTTAAACATTTCTCTAGTGAGCGCTGCATATCCACTCTGAGTCACTCCACACCGGCTCATCAGACGGTTTACATTGCGGTACTCTGGTTACAGTGTTTGTCTATCACTTTAATCAGTCCGGTCCAGCTCAGCTGGTCACCTGACGAATCTTACCGCCCATTTTCCAACTCCTAAAGTTTGCTGAGAAAGCAATGAAAATGGCCGCCTGAACGCTGGCACTGGAAACTCGGGGAAAGCGAAAGAGAAAGCCCCTTCTGTTGCACCTGCAACTTCAGAGGATTTGTGACACAGAAACAAGGTGGCATTGAGGGCGGCTCAGGTTACGACGCAGGAGTGTCGGTTTTCCACGCAGACAACTAAAATGATCATTATTTTCATGGTCTTATTCGAGATGTAAAACGATAACCGACACGATGAAAGGATTCATTTGAATACTTCCGTTTTCTGGTTCCTTTCCATTCAGGCAAAGTTGGTTGTCGGCACGCCCGCAGTGAAAGGCGATGATTGTGTCCATGAGGGGAACACGAAGCCACTGTTTCCACAGAAATAAACCTGCAGCATGTTTTTAGCTGCAGCAGGTACCGTCATCGTCAGTCTTAATTACTTTATCACTAAAGGAGTGACTGGTTACTAGGCAATAGCACCGTCGCTACTCGCGGCACAAGAAGCAAATTCAAAAAAAATTTTCAAATTCTGCAGATTTGTGATGGTAAACATGTAGTTTATTTCCATATTTAGAAGTATTTATGAAGATACAGAAAGAAGTGATGGTAAAAAAAAGTATTGTTAGCCAAGTTTATTGCACTACTAACTCCATTAAATTGACAAAAGAAGACAAAAGTTACAAAGAGAGGCCGTAATCTGTACATCTAAATAATAAACTGCTTGTCAACATCAAGGGTTAAATATGTTTCCTCCTAAAGAAATGATTACAGAGAGATACTTACTGATGTGAACTAATTTGCACAGTTCTGATGCTACATTGATTTGAGAATTAGATATCCTATTAAAATGTGTTTCACTAAATAATTAACCAGGATCAGGACAGCAGCAACATTTAAAATTATTCTCCATCATAAAATGTGGCGAAAACAACAAGCATGTGGAAAGAAACTGATTGGACGGCAATAAATGTTAGTTAAACATGTAAGTACCAACTATCAGGTCATATGCAAGTCATATATTTAGTAACTCTTGTTGCTTAAGTGGTAGAAAGGATGTAGGAGTGGCGTGACAGCGGTAACTTTGTTTCGGAAAAATATTTCAGATGGAAATCTAAATTTTCCCATCAGTAGTTGGATACACGCCTTACTTGAAAATACATGTTCCGTTTGATTGTTGCAATAACAAACAGTCATCAGACATCATAACTGATATTATTTAAGCTTTTGGTTGTGTGCCTGGATAATTAACAGAACTTGCAGTTAATTTGCAAAATGAAAGTTTATCAATCCTTGTGTTATTTCGCCATTATCAATACATTAACTTGAAAATGGCCTCAAAACGACAATATTATCATTTACATCAGTCAGAAAGGGGACGATTTATCGTCCAGCAAAATGTGTTATTGTGACAGGTCTAATTAACACTGTTTATCTCCAAGTCTTACAGTTGTTGCTATATACACCAGTATCATCCAGCCCTAAACATGACCCGCAAATTCCTGCATTAATGTGTGTTTGAAGGTTCTGCTGTTGAGTGGATCATTCCTGCTGGGACACACCTAACATGATCGAACACGTTCTGATTCTTTGGAGCTTTTTCATGTTTCAAGTTTGCAACTGAGTCGGCCGACTAATTTGCTCCTCTAAGTATCTGGGTGGTAAATGAAACCTGACAGATGCACGGTCATATTTACTCTAAACTCCCTGTTTGTTGAGGAGATTAAAGAAACTTGTTTTTCCATTTCTAAGTATCAGTTAAAGACTTAAAATCATAATGTATCCCAACAATTGACAAAACCGTTTCAAGTAATAAACGGTCAACAACAACAAAAAAAAAAAAGAAACAAAAAGAAACAAAAAAAAACAAAAAAGCCACATCCAGGGCCAGATTTACAAGAATGTCAGCCCCTGGGCTGGAAACCATTTGGTGCCCTATTCACAAAAAAAGAATTATTTTTACGAATGCAAATTACTAGGGCTGTCTCAATAAGCAATAAATCATTTAATAGTTTAATCAATTAAAATGAGCTTAATAATTTCTATTTGCACAATGTACTGCCTTTCTCTTTTCTCTTCCTCTTTCTAACAAAATCTAGATGAGAAAAGTCTTCAGTGTGGTGCCTTGGTCTCAACTAGACCATTTTTTTGAAGGACCATTTGGTTTACAGAAACGTCATAATTTGTTTTACTTGTTGTTTTGTTTATTTATTCTGAATATTTAATATGTCTTCCAGTTCCAGGGTTAAAAATCCATCAGAATTTTAAGTTTCTTGATCGTTCAGAATGTGTTCTTGCATTTTTATGCCATTACCGTTATATCATTTGAAAATGGTTTCAAAACAACAGTATTATGGTTTATTGCGATCATTTCAGGGACAATTTATCGGCCAGCAAAATTAGTTATCATAGCAGGCCTACAAGTTACACTACATTAATAGGTAAAACTATACGCAGTTGGATAAGAACCGATGATACCAACTGATGGAGGAAGGTTTAATATTATAACTTAAAAATTTTAAGACATTTTAAAACACCCGAGTGTATTCATATGACTCTTATATGAAGTATAATGTCAGCAAAATATGCATTTATGAAAAAAAAAATAAGAAAAACATTCACGGGCCACTCCCAAAAATTTGGGCCGTGAGCTGCTGCCCGTGTTTTAAAGTTTGGCTCAGCACAGATTAGTGTCACTTTATATCACTTTACTACTGTCATCAAATCCTCCAAAACAGCCCTTTGCATTTCAGTTGCAGTGTTTTGCTGTAGGATTAGGATGATTATAAAAGGAGTTGGATTAGGCTGATAACAAGAAGACATTCTTGTTATCAGATCCAGCCTTTTTTTTTCCTTTCTCTTTTGTTGTTATCCAGTTCAACACAAAACAATCCAAGCCAAGTCCAGAGCCTGCTGTGTTTGCACGCGCTCCGTTCCCCAGAACAGGAAGCGTTGAACTCGTCGAGATAAGGGTTGCACAGAACGAGCTCGAAAAACGAAGCAAGACTGCAGGCCACAAAATCCACAAAGCCACGTCGTTGAAACCAAGATTGGAAAACCGCCTTCAGACGGCACAGAAAATGTCGTCTCTCACATTTTATCTCCGACTTGTACCAAAAGCACACATCTGATTTTGCAACTGAGCAAACAGTTTATCTGCACAGAGCTGAGACTCTGCTCTGTCTCTCGCTCTCTATCTCTCTCGACTTGCACGCAAAGAGCTAAAACTTCCTCTGCTTGAATAAGAAAAAAAACAACAACTTTGTTTCACAACAGGGTGGCAACTTGGCAGAGAAAAAGTGATTGTGAAGAACTTTTACCCCTACAGATTCAACACGAATCAGCAGAGCCCGCTCTGCTCTGAAAGGCTGAATCATTTCTCTTTTGCAAGCGTTACATCACAAAAGGCGTTCCTCGCTGTGTTTTTTGGAAGGCGAAACGCGTGAATCTGAAAATAAAATTAAAAAAACAAAAAAAAAACGGACACCTCGGGAGAAACTGTCACACTCGGGAGCTGCACTCACATGTGAGTGAGCCCGGCCCACTACAGGAAACCGTCCAGAACTCACACAGGTTTTTACTGCCGACACGTTTTTCACCAGCTGTGGAAAGGAAAGCGTTCCCTTCCGAAACTGTCAGGAGATTAGATAGAACAACAAAACACAGAGTGAGGTGTCCAAGGGAGTGAGAGTTGATGTGATGACAAAGACTTCCTCTGCTTATCCGTTTGCTTTCACAGTGCTGACACAGTTAAGATAGCAATGCAGGCCCAATACAGAAGAACTCAAATACCTAAATCATTCGTCCTATTCATTAAAAGCACTTCAGGAACTCCTACTGTTTTATAGACACATCAAACCACTTTGATGGACTTTGTAATGACAGCAGTTTAGTCAGAATAGTCAGAATAGGGTTAGGGTTAGGGATCGCTACTAGTGTACTGATTGTTAGTATAATGAAAACTATTTTTAAAAGCTTCCCACCAATATAAAATTATAAGTTCAATCTCTTTTAACAATGCGCTTAGGAGAAGCAAGACTCCTAAAGCTAATTCTCCTCAGGTCTCCACAAAACCCTGCAACAGGATAAAGCAGGACTGAAAAAGTAGGATTTCAAGAGGACTAATTACAATAAAAAATGACAATGTTTCAATGTGGAATACACTCATTTGAGAATGTTGCAGATTTTTAGTTTCAAACCGCTATAAGTTATTTGCTCAACACGGTTTTTTGTGAAATAAGGTCACTCCGCGGTTTACAATACTTGAATATCGCGATATTTAAAACCAAATTGCACACGAAAACACCTAAACCTACGTGGTAGAAGAGGTGAAACTTATTCCCTACAATTATGTTTCGTTCATTTTATGATTTATGTTTTTTAAAAACAACAGTTATGTGCGTTATTTAAGTTTTGGTTCCCAAACAGAGCGCGAGGAAAAATAAACTCAACTGCGCTCGCGCTTCAACCGACAGGAATCCCAACTCCAGCCCGACGTCGAGTTCAACCGTGGAGATTATTACGCCTTTATTTTATTTTGGCAACAAATCCTGGTACCTAAAGAGCGGGAGCGAAACGAAATGGAGCGAAAACTGACGAGGATATAAAATGTGCCTCTAATGGCCGTTAGTGTTGAAGTCCAATAAAACGCTAAAAGCCAAATCAGGAAGTAACGTCCGGCCGAATTCCGAATTTCCAAACGTTTTTAATGCCACGCAAAACACGACATTTTGTTTTTTTTGTTTTTTAACGGCAAGTTACACATCAGCATAAACTACTTCGCAGCGCTTCGGCCGACAGCCAACAGGCTGAAAACCAGTTTAGTTTTCGCTCTCTCCGTTCTGCTTGAAAAGCCATTTTCAACCTCACCGTTTCGTCCTCGGGGATCAGAGTTTCAGCATCTTTCTTCACGTCTTTCTGAGCCAAAGCGGTATTGAACGACACTTTCACCATCCTGAAACCGTCGGCAGCAGATTCCCAGAGGCGAACAACAACGAAGGAAATGGTTGAGAGGGACAAAAAGATATCAGAAGTTGCTCCGAAGTGAAGTCGGTGCACTTCCTATTCGGCCAAGTCTGGTATGTTGTGAAAACAAAGCCGCGGAGGTCATCAAGGTAGCAAACGGAGCCACTGCGCAACTTCCGCTAGGCTTTCCAAAATAAAACGAGTTGAGTTGATCGTGTTTGTTTTTTGTTTTTTGTTTTGTTTTTTTTTGTTTTTTTTGGAAGTCTGTTAAGTTAAATAAAACTAAGAAAACAAAATACAGTTGAAGATTTTTAAATTCAAGATTTCTGGAAGACAATTGATGATACAATAAGCAAAAAATATAGAAAATGGTGAAAAAAACATAATCTGAACAAAAACAGAAAACCTAAAGTGAAAGGGAAAAATATATGCCTATTCTGTATATTAAATTACAGCTTAGTTTTTTTTTTTTTTTTTAGAAAACATACACTGCAAAGAAAGTTAATGTTAGGCAGATATTAATTATCTTTGGCAATGAAATAGGTGGAAGAATGATTTAAGAAAAAAAAAACATATATAGACCTATTTAAGAGAATCTACTTTAACGTCAAGCTGCCAACAGTGACAAACTGCAACTGAATTATAAAGATTGGAACAAAATCAGCTTTAATGTTTAGTTTCATTCTTGCTCATGTCTAAATACAGCATCATAATATATAACATAAATAAGTTGACTTAGACAATGTCTTATTCTTACTGGGTGGATGTATGTAACTTTTTCTTTCTTCTTTCCAAAGGGAATAATAATAATAATAATAATAATAATAATAATAATGGCAGTGAAAATAAACACAGCTGTTTCCACCAATAAATATTTGAGGATTGATATGAGACTTTGTTTTTTAATTTTAAAATGCCAATTTATTTTTGTATAAAGCTGAAATATACAGCAACATTTGAAACCACAGTGATGAAAACTATTAGATAACACGTATGATAAAATGGAGGCGCGCTCAACCCATTTCTCACAAAGTTGTGTTTTTATGAACTTCCTGCAGAAAGATTCTTCGTCTGGCAATTTTTTTGTTCCATTCGTGCTTTTATTTACACGAACCGGAAACCCCGTGGTCGTCGAAATGCGAGCTTTGCTTGATCTGTTGTCGAGCAGAAACACAACTTCACAGACGAGACGGGCTGTTGTCGGCGGTCCGTACTGCGCATGCGGGTTAGTTTCCCCCTTTGGGTTCAGCTGAGGATTTACATCAGCCTCAAGTACGTCTGCTGGGACGATCACGATATTAGGTCTGAAAGGCAACCTGCAATTTGGACACTCGTTCACAAAAATAAACTTTTGCTTTCACTTTTCCAGCAAGGCTTCGGTCGTAAATCACCCCAAACACTCATCCACACACACTGCCTGCCGCTCTGGATGCCCAATCAGCTTCACTTTGATTTCATTTGTTGTTGTTGTTGTTGTTGTTGTTGTTGGATTAACATGCTTAGAAATGAGCTAGACATGCAAATATCTGAATGAAGCAAATCATTTCAGATGGAAGTGTGAATTATTGTAGTTTGAAACCGAAGACAGATTTTGCACATTTGCTTTATTAAAATAAACAGATTCTTTTGGACTCAATTGGAAACAAAAAAACAACAACATAAATGTACTGTTGTACCAAAAAAACTAAACAAAAACAAACAAACAAACAAAAAACAGTTTAAGTTGTTTATAATAAGAACGTACAGCCTGTTTCAGTTTCGAGCTGTTTCCAATGATTCTCGATTTAACTCTGTTTGCTTTTCTCTCTTCTTCTTCTTCTTTTTTTTATTTTATTTTATTTTGAATGCTGAGTTTGCAACCAGCAACGCAAAAAAAGTGAACGCGTGCGTTTTTGTCCTCTGGTGTTTTGCCCCTCATGTCATACCTGAGATTCTGTCCCCCAGAGATGTATGTGTGTGTGTGTGCGTGTGTGTGTGTACCAGCAGAGCAGAGAGCAGCCTCATTTGACTTGCAAAACACGGCTCCAATGACAAAGTCTGACACGTCGGTAAGATGAGACTCAGACGGTGAAGAGACGAGACTATTGAGCAACTGCAAAAGTTGACTCAACAGAAATGGAGAAATGGAAAGCAAGATATTCTCAATTTCTAAGTGATTGCAACATCTCATTCGCAGGATGGGGTTATGCTTTAAAGAACCTCAGACCTAAACTAACTGTCAGCTTCGGTGTTTTGTGGCTACGGTTCATATTGTTTGAAAATATTAGATTAGATTTATTACAAACAGCAACTGGTTGTAAAAACGTCATTTTCGAGCATAAATATGATCAGAACACCTGGATTAAAAAAAAAAAAAATCTATAGCCTTTTCATCGTGGGGGACACGCGTGCTTGGAATCGATGTATTTCATTCGGTGTGCAAGTAAAGAATAAATCGTCTTCATCGCTTTGGAAACAAAACCTTTAACAGTCACGTGACAAAACACGCCTCTCCAGGTGGACAGCCTCTGGCGCCATCTGGTGGTCAACCAGTGAAAGCCTTACGGCTTCACAGAGACCCCGAATTCAACAAGTAGAATATTTTTTGTTTTTTTGCATGTATAAATTTTGACGCGACAAAAACAAAAATAAAGTTATCGCAAACTAAAAAATAAAACGGGCTATAAAAAAACGGACTAAAAATGATCATTTCATCCCACATATCGATGCAAGATAAAACGATCATTTGGCCATTTAAGACAGGATCCTATCTCCAATGGCTTTCGTATTATAACGTAATCACCTGCAATACAGCATTCAAGGACTCTGTTCAGGCGGTCAATGACGTCAATCGGTGACGTGATTCGTCTCGTCACCGAATCACGTCACCCCAGGATGACGTCACGTCA